>CM055907.1:38391811-38701811 GCA_029582155.1 Panopea generosa
TCTAGACAAAGGTTCTTATATAGCCAAGGTAAATATTATCAATGTGATAGTTTACATTAGAGTGCGTTTCTAGACAAAGGTTCTTATATAGCCAAGGTAAATATTATCAAAGTGAAAGTTTACATCTGAGTGCGATTCTAACCAAATGTTCTTATATAGCCAAGGTAAATATTATCAAAGTGAAAGTTTACATCTGAGTGCGATTCTAGACAAAGGTTCTTATATAGCCAAGGTAAATATTATCAAAGTGAAAATTTACATCTGAGTGCGATTCTAGACAAAGGTTCTTATATAGCCAAGGTAAATATTATCAGATTGATAGTTTACATCAGTGTGCGATTCTAGACAAAGGTTCTTATATAGCCAAGGTAAATATTATCAATGTGATAGTTTACATTAGAGTGCGATTCTAGACAAAGGTTCTTATATAGCCATGGCAAATATTATCAGATTGATAGTTTACATCAGTGTGCGATTCTAGACAAAGGTTCTTATATAGCCAAGGTAAAAATTATCAATGTGATAGTTTACATTAGAGTGCGATTCTAGACAAAGGTTCTTATATAGCCAAGGTAAATATTATCAAAGTGAAAGTTTACATCTGAGTGCGATTCTAACCAAATGTTCTTATATAGCCAAGGTAAATATTATCAAAGTGAAAGTTTACATCTGAGTGCGATTCTAGACAAAGGTTCTTATATAGCCATGGCAAATATTATCAGATTGATAGTTTACATTAGTGTGCGGTTCTAGACAAATGTTCTTATATAGCCAAGGTAAATATTATCAATGTGATAGTTTACATTAGAGTGCGATTCTAGACAAAGGTTCTTATATAGCCAAGGTAAATATTATCAAAGTGAAAGTTTACATCTGAGTGCGATTCTAGACAAAGGTTCTTATATAGCCAAGGT
Source organism: Panopea generosa (assembly GCA_029582155.1). Lineage (NCBI taxonomy): Eukaryota > Metazoa > Mollusca > Bivalvia > Adapedonta > Hiatellidae > Panopea > Panopea generosa. The sequence goes on from CM055907.1 coordinate 38,392,726, forward strand.
AAATATTATCAATGTGATAGTTTACATTGGAGTGCGATTCTAGACAAAGGTTCTTATATAGCCAAGGTAAATATTACCAATGTGATAGTTTACATTAGAGTGCGATTCTAGACAAAGGATCTTATATAGCCAAGGTAAATATCAACATAGTGATAGTTTACATGAGAGTGCGATTCTGGACAAAAGTTCTTATAAAGCCAAGGTAAATATATATTATCAAAGTGAAAGTTTACATCAGAGTGCGATTCCAGACAAAGGTTCTTATATAGACAAGGTAAATATTATCAGATTGATAGTTTACATCAGTGTGCGATTCTAGACAAAGGTTTTTATATAGCCAAGGTAAATATTATCAAAGTGATAGTTTACATCAGAGTGCGATTCTAGACAACGGTTCAGCGTCCAGTATTCGTGTAGGTAGTAGAGCTGGTTAGGAAATAACGCACTGATCTGTTTACTTTAATAACTAAACATTTAAATGCATTAAAAGTTGAACAATCGATGCGGAAGTGCAGTTGGTAGAGTTTTTGCCGCTCACACAATACGTCGCGGATTCAGTGATGGCCTCTAAACACACTCTGTACTTAGTGTTAGTATACACCAAAACTGATTTGAAAGCTCTGTTCTTTCTTTGTAATTGAACTAAATTGAATATTGGTGTGTAAGAGGGGAAACTTGTATACTTTTGCTGTAATTATATAAATCTGGAGCATTCCCGTTGACAGCTGTTAAGCCATTGCCGGTGTAAGGAAGTATTTTGGACCCCCATAGAATAATGACCACCCGGTCGTTATTTTATAGAAAAAATGACTCCCCGGTCAATATTTTATATAGTATAATGACTCCCCGGTCATAATATTATGACTCCCCCACATGAATTAGAATAACAACACTTGCAATATATGTTTATTTGCTGATAATACAGCAACGTCCTGCCATGTAACGTTACATTATATTTTATAACAAAGTAAAAAACAAAACTGTTGTTGTTGAGCAGTACGATGGGTTATCCAGAAGTTTGTGGACAAATCGAATAAAATAAAAACTAACTGTTAGATATGCTTAAAATTTTCTAAGTTTATTGTATAGCATCACTGTAAACTATATACACAATGTCATGAAAATATACAGTCCAATGAATGATTGTCATACATTTCGTCAACATAGTGTGAAGTCGTCTGCTGCATGTCATTTTTTTCAATGACGTCGCGACGTCATTTTTTTCCAAAATAAGCGCCGTTTGATGCTATGCAGTAACGGTGTCACTCTATCCACTGTTGGTAAACTCGACTGAACCAGTCGGATGGGTATGAATTTAAAATTAAGTTAGCTTCTGTTCTAAGTTCATGTAAGTCTTTAAATTGTTTTCCCTTCAGTTTACTCTTTAGTTTAGGAAAAGGTGCGAAATTGCACGGAGCTAGGTCTGGAGAGTAAAGGGGTGGAAAAGAACCACAGCCTCAATTTGGATTCCAATTATCGTCTGCACTTTATTGGAGGTGTGCGCAGGTGCATTATCCTGATGAATGATAAGTCCGCCCTCATAACAATTCGGCCGTTTCCTGGCTAGTGCTCTCCCTAGAGAACGGATAATGACCTGAAATTTCAAAATAAAATCAATATGAAAGTAAAATTAAAATTAAAAATGATAGTATTCAACAATTGTACGGTTTACTATACATGTACTGTAATAACTCTATTTTTGAAAGTATATATTATTTTAATTTAGTTTTTCAATTATTAGTGACAAACTCTAGGAAAAATGTATGTTATGATAAAATAAGTTTCAAATAAGGTACCTTCGAGTAATAGCTGGAGTTGACAGTCTGGCTTTTTGGGACTGCGTGATTCAAGAGTACTCCATTGATGTCGAAGAACACAATAAACATTTGCATTCCCTAAGGCTTGGACATTCTCGCTTTTTTCGGCGGGGAGAATCACTCGACTTCCACTGACTTGATTGTTGTTTTGTTTCTGGGTCATAATAGAATAGCCAATTCTCATCTGTTGTGATGATTTCGTTTAAAAATGAATTCCCTGAATAGCAACTCTCGCTAGAAATTTTCTTGACTCAATCACTCGGTTCTGCTTTTAAAAATCTTTCAACAATCGGGGAATCCAACGAGCACTTAAACGATTTGTGTGTTACTGATCTTTTATAATTCTGTGAACCGTGCCGTAACCCATTTCAAATTCACCGCAGAGTTAATGAATTGTGGCCCGACGGTCTTTGTCTAGATGTTCTTTCACTAAGTGAACGCCAATTTTACGCAATTTTGACGCATGGCGGCCACATCTTTCATCGTCCATTGTGGTTTCCCGAATAAAGAACGCCCACCAGTCGGCTTTTTTGAGGCTCTGTTTATTAGTTCCATTGTTTTGCCCAGATTCACGCAGAATTGTATAGCTGCTCGTTGTTTTCGCCGTTCCTCGGACGCCATTTTTGCGCACGATCGCTTATACAGATTCAATGTAATTCTGCGCTATGTGATACATGCGGGTAAAACAACAACTGAAATGACGTTTGCAACCGTTAATGACGTCACGTCAGGAATATGTGTTTTCCCACGGATTTTAAAGTAAAACGTTCAGCTTTTTTCAACATTTTGAGCTGCGGCACTATCCAATAATGTATGTTGCTATGGTTACTTTTACTTTAGAAGTGATCGTACGAATTGTTATAACTTCTTTGCTATGAATGTGTAATACGTTAATGGCGAAGTTGTGTAATGTCTAGGTATATGGGTGCATAAAAAAAACAAATATACTGTTTGTCCACGAACTTTTGGATAACCCCTCGTACATGCATTATATTTACCTACTCTGCATTTACCGTTCTTTTTGTACCGTAGTGTCACTTGCGTAAAAAATCATGTTTTGCTATCTTTCATAAATATGCTTAAAATGAATATATAAATGCACAATTCAATGCAAACTTTTATCTGATTTTGTTTTTATATATGTACTCTCTATAATGTTGAACCAATTTTTATGAAAAAGCAATATGACCAGCTGTGGTTGTCATGATAATACTTCTGACATGACTTTGTGACACCTCAAGTAAAGTTTTGAAAGTATTTATACTTGTATACCGTAATAGTGCAGCTGTTCTGTATTCATTTTGTAGAAAATTACTACTACTTACATGCGGACTGTCAGGGAGATTAATTTTTACTGAATTTGGTTCATTTTAGGAGGGTAGTGACTATACTTCCAAAGTCACCATTCAACATTTTTGCGGTTCAGTCTCACTTTGCCAACTTTTTCATTTTTTGGACAAAATTTTCGTCTCACTTTGCCAACCAATTATCTTTTAACACCTCTGTCTTTGCTGTGAAAACAAGTGTGGATTTTGGACAAATATGTCCACCTAGTAATTAAATAAATGGGTGCTGTGTATAAGAATAAAATGGAAAATGATGAAATACATTTATTAATTTTTATTATCACATACGTATATATATTTTTTAAAAATATTCATAAAATTATCATAAATATGAAATTTAAACTATTGAATTTATTGGTTTAACCAATGTCTTTTGATAACATTGTGACAAAATGGATTTTGTTTGTTTGTTGAATATCTATCATATTCCATATTTTCTAGTTTTATACATGTCAACATATATACAATGTGCAGCATAGTCTATGCTTTAAATCTATGTAACGCTGCGCTGAAAACAAAATTGCAATTATATACACAATCATACAAAAAAGTCATACATTGTATCATTTCAATTTAATCAACTGAGAAGCAGGATCAGCATATACATACAAGTCAATCTCACCAGACTTTAAGAGTGGCTAACCGACTGTCTACAAATCTGTATTTTCTCTTTCTTGGATGTTGACGACCACCATTTTGGAACTGGAGCATCTTGATTTCGTTCATTTGTTGTTCTTTCTTGATAATTTCTAGGAGCGCATATATATTTGGATGCGACCGATTCACTTTATTGTTAATCTTGTGGTGCCAACCCTCAACATGGTTGGTTGTGCGTGGACCTCTATTGTCGTAGTGGTTCCAAAGGGACTTGTCCCCTTCGACCCACTGTTCTGTCACGTAGTCTTTAAAGGCTTCTATTTGTTGGGAGTCGTCTTCACAGTTTTCTATGGCGAATAGCCACATGTCTTCTACCTGGCGCAACGGTACTAGTGGTAACACAGCAGCTCTTCTCACTAATGTTCTTACGTCGTCGTTCTCTTTAAACTCTCTGACCAAACCGAGGGACTGGACTTTTCTCCATATACATTGCGTAAAATGGAAAAAAAACATCCACGTATGGTGGCACTACTGAATACTTCTGTCGCAGTTGTTTGGGCGGGTTTTTCGAAGTCCATCATTATTATATCTGGAAGTAAATGTATATTCTGGTTGTCTGCGGCTGTCTGTAAGCTGCTGAAAAATCGTCTGTAAGTAGCGCGTGTCTTGTTCGGCAGGAACCCATACACCAAGGGATACATCTGTTCGTTGATCTGGGCGTGGATCGTGTAGAGTTGATAAAAACAGTTGGGACTCGAGTAGAATGTACCGTCCATATACCAGACATCGGCATATGACAGCTCTGTCAGATTGTCTTCTGTGGCGAATATAAGAATTCTTTCGTCGACAGTATCATCAGCGAGTAGAAAATTTTCACTGGTTAGTGTCTCTTTCCATTCACCATCTAGGACTATTTCGTCTCGTGTATTTGGTAGGGCTGGATGGAGTTTTGATCTATGTCTGAAATATAAGTAAATTCTGCAATTAAATCGTTGTAGCGTAGCTACTGGTAGGCACCATTAGTATATTGATAGAATATGAACTTTATCACCTTTACAAATGTATCATTTTTATAGTTCTACAGTTTTTATTTAACATTTTCAAAGTATTCTGCTATATTCTGCATATTGTTGTTTCTTGGATAGGGTTTAAATCAAAGAAAACATTCTTTATTAATATTTACCTGTAAAGTGAGGATCTGGAGAAGTAGAATGTTGGAATATTCTTGACAACCTCTGTTGTATCATCCCATTCTGTGGATCTGGCACTACACAGCAAATCTTCATATATAGCCTGCACTGATTTTGTTGACTCACGGACTCTCTTTCGAATACTGTTCATTACCGAGATCACTTTTGTACCTGTAGGATTATTCTCATGGTTGTGATTCATGGATATCTGTAAATAAAAAAACAATGATTTAAAATATGAACATTTCCTTGATATTTCTTTTTTAGTGAATAAGAGTTTATAAGGCTGAACCAATGGCTTATGTAAAACCATAATTAGAATTCAATATTTATACAAAGCAATAAAGACTCACCTTAGTTGATATATCATGTAATAAGTTGATTCTAGCTGGACATGTGGGCTGGACGCAGTACCAATAACTTCGTTCGCCTTTCTGTGTCTTCAGTCGGTACATAAAATCATTATGAACGAGTGTTCTCCCACCTATACTATTCTCTAAGAAACTGACATTCACTGCTGCATTAGCCATGTTTGTATGATGTTCCCTGTTTCTAAACAGTATTTATATATGGTGCATGTATGTTTCTAAACTTTTAATTGATAGATTACAATTACTCATTCCTTTAATTAGTTGAAACATATCCGTTTAATTAGTTGATTGACTGAAAACATATCAGACAATTAAATCTACAAACAGTCTATTAAAAGCAATAATAAATAATATTATTGTTACAATTATAATCAGTTAATCAATTGTTAATCAGATTGTTACAGATTGTTAAATTCCAAGTATCATTGAAATAAACAAAATAAAAATACTAAATCAGATTGTTACTAAATCAATATTAGATATCAAGTCCAATTGCATAAGGTTAAAATTTCACATAAGTAAAAGTTGAAATTGTCTAAGTCTAATCGCATAAGGTTCAAATATCATATAATTCAAATTTGGAAACTAGGAGAGCTGAAAATTTAAAAAACAATATTGCCCCTGGCTATTTCACACATGTTGACCTAGTCTCACCTTGCCAACTTACCCCCCCCCCCCCCCACCCCCCAAAAAAAATCTTACCTAAAAACTAAAAGTTGGCAAAGTGAGACGACACCATTTTCGCGATGCTACAAGCTGATTTATCACACTTATTTCCATTGAAACTACTGTAGTTCCTTTTGACAAGCATGGTCAATAAACATGGGCAAGTTATTTAACTAAAGAAAAAAGTGAGCATTAGGTAAGCGCACATAGATAGAATCCATATACTACAGATCACTGACCTTCTTTGAATATGTCTGAATAACACCTTCGACTCTACTTTTCAGAGACTGAGGTTAAACTTGCGTTATAGTCACGGTGTGGTTTTCGACTGATGTGTACGCTTTTAAAGTAAAACTGAGTCCAAAAACTTTACAGAAATATTGGTCATCTCGGTCTTCGTGGGAATTTATGTATCCGTGTTTTCGCATGACACCTTGCTATCTGTATGGGGAAAGTTATACCCCTTTAACAGAAATGCTAGACAGGGTTTTAGAGATGAAACCAGGACAAGCTTAAGGTAGACGAACACACTGACGGACAGACGACACTGCAAAAACTAATATGGGAGTTTCTCTGTAATTCTTCTCATTAATATCTATCTGTTTAAAATTTTATTAAAACCCCTTGAGTTATTTTCCAGACAAAGGTGCGACGGACGGACGAATAGACAGACAGACGAACAGACAAAGCGGCAACTATATGCTCTCCTTTAGGGAGCATAATAAAACTTTATTTTATCAAGGAAATGTGTGTTTTGTTACAAAACGTATAACAATCATTTATTTTATTGACAGCTTTTTGCCTGTTACAGTGCAACTGCTTTTTGTACGAAATACCATATAAAAGTTTTATCAACGAAACTACGGTTTAAAATGTTCGCGTCTACATCAAGAGACAGTCATTCAAAACCATCAACACTGTATCTCTTGTTTGTGAATTCTTTGACATAGATACTCGTTACACTTTTGTCTCTTTCCCAAACTAATTCTTCGTCCCTATGGTTATTGACCAAAGCTCCGCCCAAGATGTCGTCGCTTAAAGCCTGGAGTACTTTGCTAGAATGATGATCCGAATTCGAGTATATGGCGGCCTTGAAAACTCCTCGCCCTCCACATCTAGAACTGGGACGAAACGGTCGCCTATGTTCTGGATGAAAACTGCCGTGAATTGACTCCATCGTCAGACAATGGCTTATATTCTAACCACTTCCAGCTATCTCCGTGTCTCGAATACACATAAACGATAGTTCGAGTTATTGTTGCAAATGCGAAAATCTCAACCTAAGTTCCCCATGTATCATCAGTGGCCATCATTGACTGGTTGAGATAACGATCCACTGGACCACGCATAACACTTCTCATTAAAATCTAGGAAAAACGTAGGAACTGGTATATACCGTTGAGGTTTCTTTGCTTTTTTCAAGTCAGCTTTCCGGTGACACTTGTCACAGTTTTTGATAAATGTCTTATACTCCGCAAAGCAGCCTTTCCAGTAAAACCTTTCGGCAATTGTCTCCTATCTGAAAGAAGTAAAAACAAACTTTGTTGATCAAACACTACGCATTCTTATGAATTCAAATCACATTCTCATATGTGCTTACAATTATGGGTTCTTGTGTGCGCGCAAGTTTTATTTAATTGGAATAGAAGAACTTTAACCTAAACAAAAACCTAATAATTTGCGGCAGACGGACGGACAGGCTGACCCGCGATGTGATAATCTTATACCATGTAGTCATGTGCATTATCTTATTTCCCATAGACACATGCAGAATATCACTGGATTAAAATGAAATATACTGACGCAAAAAGAATCCATGCACTTTAACTGACAGAGCTGCGTCATGCAATCTTTTGCACGTGTATGTCAAACGACGTACTTTACACGCTTAATTTGGTAAAGTTCCATAAGGCTTTTAACTAGCCGTCCAAAAAGAAAATATGCATAATTAAATGTTAGAAAAGCACCACTTTTAATATTACACATGAACTTATACAGTTAGAACCAAAAAAGGAGGTAATCATAATAATGGATTCAGATATACTTTCTTCGTTGTGAATCAAATATTCAAACCTGAGAGAACAATTATTGAAAATAAGATTTAACAAGAAAATATTATATTTTATGCTCATAACAAAAACTGTAACAGCCACATTTAAAACAAAGGCATTATGAGCCTTTAAATAAACTGGACGATTTACTGAACGGTGCTGTCGTATGACTTGTTGATTTGACTTAAATGATAGGTAGGCATACGCGCCATTGAATGACAGGAGGCCGATGAGGGCCTGAATCGCTTGACTAGTTTTCAAACTTGACACACAAATAGGGGTAGCATCATTCTTAAAATGAAAACAAGTTTGGCGAGGATCAGGCCAAAACTGTTAGTAACCTAGTTTTTATTCCCTCCTGACCCGGTTTCAAACATGGCTGAGATTTTATTAAGACAGACGTTCTTTCCTAGATTCATGACGATCAGACCATAACTGTGGCCTATAGAGATTTTGACTATCATTTGACCTAGATATTGACCACATCTTGCCCATTTTGGAATGTGGCCAATAATTGATGGTAATACACATTATAAACAAATTTCATAAAGATCGTTTAAGAATGATCGATTTAATGGCATGAATAAAGCAAAATAATGTATTATTTTGCTATGTCATTGGCCACAACTCTTGATCTGATCAAGACCATTATCAATCTAATCTAAGATCTTATTGGTCATACACATTCTGAGCAAGTTTGGTTAGTTCGGTAAAGAAATACATCAAGAAATCTGTGCAAAATAAAGCTTTTTTGCTTATTAAGAGACCATTACACTTGTGTTCCTAATCCGATCTGGTCCATCGAACCTGTCCGAGGTATTGTGGTTGTACACATTCTGTCCAAGTTTGGGCAAAATCGGTGAAGAATTAAATATTTTAACGCGTAAACACGGCAAATTAATCATATTTGCTTTTTAAGGGGCCATTACTCTGATGATCTAGGTCCGATCTGATCCGTTATCAAACTCATCCGAAATCTTGTAGTTATGTATATACATCTGACCAAGTTTGGTTAAGATTGAATCAAAACTGTGGACTTTATCGTGTAAACAATAAAAGGTTTACGGACGGACGGACGGACGGACGGACGGACGGACGGACGGACAGCAGACAATCGACCTCGACAATAGTCCTACTGGTTCGATGGACCTCGACAATATGGTTCTTTATATGAGTAAGTTGACAGTTTTATTAAGAAGGATAGGGGTCTGGTAGTGGTAAGAAACCTAGCAACGATGGTTAGCCTGTCTATGACTTAAAGATTGTTGACAAACGGGCGTTAAAATCCTAACAAAAAAAAACAGAAAATAGTCACGTGATTACGGTAAAATTCAGTGCTCTACCTCTTAGACAGGAGGTAAGCGGTCTTCACATTGAATGAACACAATTGCAAATATACAAGAATGTTGAGAAAAAAACTGACTTATTCAATTGTTATGCGATTACGTATTAATTAGTGAAAGAAATTAAACAAGTTCTTTGGCTAGTACTAGTAGGACAAACGGTAAATAAAAGGAGTTTAATCGCCGTTTTTCAACAATCTATGAGTTATATACGGGCGGGCAATTTACCTAACCATCGTTCCTGGGTTTCTTACAATTACCAGACCCCTATCCTCCAAATGAAATTTCCAACTTACTCAAAGTTCTCACATAAAGAGCCATATGGTCGGTCGAGGTACCCCGTCGGGCTCGAACCAACAACCAATCCGGTGACCTTATCAACTCGGCGGGTTCCTTAAAGGAGTAATACCTATATGCCATTTTTCTTTTGCGTAAGTAATTGTTTCAGACCACATGATTCAGGGCATGTATGCGCGAACGGTTCAGTGAAAAAATGTTCATATTCGCCTTATATATTCTTCAAACCACCTGCAAAAATACGATCATCTTTTTGGCTGGATGGTTAACCCGATGGGTGAGTTGGGGGTTAGTAGAAATTAAGAGCAATAAAACAGCAAGGTCACGCTTCATCATCATTCTAACGAGTTTCGCATTTAAACATTCATATTAATTATACTTCAATAAAAACTGTTGAATAAATACAAATTATCATAAATAAAAAACACCGCCACAAATGTTTACTTTGATTGTTAAAACTACACGCTTCCAGATTTATGGCATTTTTTTCGAAATTTATAAAAAGGCTTTCTTTAGAAATTGTAATAGAAAATAATTTAAACTGAGTCTGTGTGTTTTACGAACTTTTTATCGACAACCGCACTCTTTTAGTCAATAAAATATTTAGAAAACTATCAAAAGCGTTAGTCAAGCTATTGAAATTTCAAATTTCAATATCTATTATCCTATTATCAATTGCTATCTGTTTTGAAAGTTTTGACATTTATATGTTGATCTGGTGGAATGTAACTTTAACATATACCCACTTTTAACATCAACGGTTGACCAGTAAATAATTATCGAGCACATTATAACATATAGTTAAAAGGAAGTAAGATAACTAATTTACTTACGTCTTTAGAACTCCGACGTGACTGCCATGGTGCTGAGAATGAGTACGTTCTTTTATCTCTCTCTTTCGTGTTTTCCTTCTTTATGACTTTACGTCGTGACCCTTTCTTTCCAGATTGTAAAACAACGTGTTTTCTTCAATAACATATGCTGCACACAAAGTTCCTTTTTCTTTACTTACTTTTCTTAATGTTTTCGGGATAAGTCCCATGTTTTAAAAACACTTTAATTTAGAAGTACTCTGAGTGGTTAATTTTGGGAGTTTGATCACATGTCTAGTCTTTATATAGACAAGACGAAAGCTTTGATCTTGCCGAAAAGTTGGTTCGGCATCACGGCCTTTGATCCTGGAAGAAAATGACACTAGTTGCACGTGTTCGCATTCTTCTACAAAACTAGAGAAGCGTATCTTCTAAAGAAACTGCGCCAAAGCTTAACATCTGATTAAAGAGGTCAAAGACATATTTTTTCATTTGAATTAAATGACTGATTTTTTTCCGATTAGCTTTACTCAAATTGGTGAATTCACATCATAAATATTTTTCTGAATGTCTTTGCTGAAACAGTTAATAAAAGCTCCATCTGACCCGTTACAAACATGGCTAAACCGGTCCCGTCTTTAAACAAGCCGAGTGATGTAAGTCTCGGTGTGCGGTACCCATATTTAATTTTCCTTCGCTTCTTTTACCGGTGAATAGGCTAAATTTCATACACAAAAAGTGTGCGTGGGTGGGGACGGGGGGATGTTGATAAACTTAAGATGAAATTTTAAGAGTGAATCTGTGGTCACACTAAACGCATTGTTTCCTACCAATTACTTATTTTAAAACGAGATTTGAGAGCAATGTTTGAACTCTTACTGATGACAAGGCTAAATAACAGTTACCAAAATAGGTAGACAGAAGTTAAAATTCAGTATTTATTCATTTGCAAAAGTTTTGAACATGAACTATCGATTGTGTTAGTTACTTCATTATAATATGATTTTTGTTGCAGTTGTAGATGTTGTTGTAGCAGCAGCAACAACAACAAAAACAGCAGCAGCAGCAGTTGGGCTGGCGGTACCAGTCTTAGTCTTAGTCGTCGTCGTAGTAGTAGTAGTAGTGAACAAAATTTGTTTCTTTCGAAAGGGGGTCACTTTTCTACAACGGGAGTCATTATTTTATAAGCAGAGCTGTTATTTTATAGAAAAGGGGTCATATTTTTATATAAAATATCGACGGGGGTCATTATTCTATGGGAGTCAAAATATTTCCTAACACCGGCATTACAATTTTGAAAGTCTCAACACTATTTTAAAATGTTGTTTATGACCTGCAAAAGAAATATAAAAATTAAAATATGTATACGTACGTTAGTACTTTGACGGAAACCAATTATTATATTAATGTAATTTTGTTTCGGTGTTATTGTTGTTGGAATTGTTGTGCTTTTAACAGAAAATAGTTGCGATACATTCATGTAACATAAGGTTATTTTACAATTTGCATTGTGGTGAAAATAATATGATTTTCAACACAATACGCATGAGTGTACAATAAATTCCAATATTGTAAACAATAAGGTAAAATGATATTTTTATTTTATAACTCAGTCTGAATAATTTATCAAAAGAATAATGGGAAATAAAGATCTTTTAAAATAAACAAAGCGGAAGACGAAGGAAGTTGTGCTGTTACATTTGTGATAATTTGGATTATCTCAACGTGTCGATCGTCATGCGGAACACTTTATCGCTTGTTTGGTTTTTATCGTTGAAATTGCTACTAAATATATTTCGTTTCATCTTAATCGTCATTTTGAAATTTAAAGTGCACAATATGAAATATTTTATTGGATCAAATAATCTTCTACATATTGTATGGTCACGTGTAACAACTTGAGTAGGCGACTGGCTCTACACTGACAAAATAACATGTTATAATTATACTTTTATGAAGGAATACGCATATATAACATAAGAATTATGATCGGCATTAAACAAAGTGTTTGTACATGTTTTTTTAATAAATAGTGCTTGGACCAATCTGAAATCGTACCCATAAACTCAGCTACGATAGGCCAGTTATTTAAACTTGGCGCCTTTGACCAATTGAACACTATGAATTGTATTCCAATAATGTCACAAAATATTGTGTAAAACTGTAAAACAAAGGTTGATATAACTCAAAATCATCCTTACATGACTAATCTGACCACCGTCTTAAACTTAAAGGTATGTAATGGTTACTATTACAACAGAACGTGCAATTTGGCGGCAATTTTTTTAACTTATTATTTTTTATTTTTTGGACAGATTCAACAGAAACGATCCTTGTAGATCTTACAATAAATTAATGGTAATTAAACATTGAACATGTATAAAAAGATATCACTGGTGCTGAATTTTCTGGTCAGAATTAAAACTGTGAAGGATCCACAAAAACGCGTTTCCTTGACAAAATATGTCATGTAAGGTAATTATGTGCGGGTGGCGAAATCTCCTTGTCACAATATTGATAACTTCTGTTTATCTTTTATTTCAAAAATACCACAAGAATAACCATTTAGTATGTTGTTCAATGTAATATGCTTAATTTATTATCAAAGTTCGTTCTATTTGTCATAAATGAAATAAAATTCACTTGTGCATCGTACATTTCTATTTTATTTTTCTACTTATGAAAAAATATACAGTTTTCGTATACATATTGACTGCTTTTTATTGAGTACTTTATTGCAAAATATATTCATCGATTAAGAAAAATGTATCTGTATATTTATCAGCAGAAATATTTTAAAAGAAATGGGTATGTTTGTAAAGTTCTAGACGTGTTTGATGTTTGTGTAAGAGATTGTCTCCGTCATTTGTGTACCATGTATACTGCTACACACGTATCTGCTATTAACTGTAAAATAATTGCGTTACGTTAAGATAAAATGTTTGCACTAACATATAACACGTCCATAACTCCAGTAACTCCAAAGTCCTGTTTAATTTTACCATTTGGTTATTTCTGTCACTTACGACTCAATTGGGCTTGAGTCTTAACGCTAGTATCATCACATTCTAATCTATAGCTTAAAATAAAGATTTTATTTTTTGACAAACTGCACATGCTCCTCGTATGAAGCAAAGATTTTATTTACTGTGACAAAACACATGTGCTCCGTAGTGTTGTATTTCAGATGTGTGTATTTCAGTCTCTATAATCTTTGCTGAAAGTCTAGTAGCAGTAACAAGTCCATTTATTAAGAACAAAATAAAATCTTATGCCAATATCGGATGTATTGATAATGCAATGACTAAACCTTGCTGGTATGATTTAGAAGCGTGATTTGTTTCATGCACAACGTTATTGAGAACATTAATCAACATAATGTACTAAATAATCGATTGAGACTAACATTAATTTTGTATTTATATCATCAGTCCGTTTTTCAGGAAATGTGGTGTATGTTCTATTGGTATATGTTCATAGTGGTTGTGATTTATTGTTATAGATGATCAATAAGACATCACTGGTATATAGGACTTTAACATATAAATGTATTTACAAGCATTTGGGCATTTATTTTTTAGGTAAATCTTAGAGTGTCACTGCATTGTATTTTTAAAAAAAAACAAGTGTGCCACCAAACCAGAAATTGTCCATTTTTATGTGAGGATACATGGAATGTATTCTTAACCGTGAAATTATTTCATATAGAATAAAGAACAAAATTCAACTGTGTAGTGAGATCTTTTAATTGCTAAGTAAAATATTACCATACTCTGTATCACAGGTATCTTGATATTGACCGTGTTGTTCCGTTTTATCATTTGGATATTTCTGTCATTTACGACAATCTCGGATTGGATGCTTTGATCAACTAATTTCATTCGAAGGATAAAAGTCTTAGCGCAAGCATAATCACACCCTAGTTTAAAGTTTGAAACAAAGCTTTTATTTCTTTTGACAAGATGAACGTGCTCTTCTTATATTTCAACATAGCATTCTATATCAAACGTGTGTCTTTCAGTCTCCACAATATTTGCTGTGTGTGGAAAAGGAAGTCATTGTTACTTGTGTATTTGTGTAAGAAATGCATCTACTCACACGATGTTTGACAAAGTGATACAGTTATAAAGAACAAATGTCATTATGATTAAATGTCGGATTACAATGGCTTGTAGACTATTTATAATGCAATGACCAAGCCTTGCTGGTATGATTTAGAAGCGTGATTTGTTTCATGGGCAACGTAAATCAATTGGAAAAATATCGCTTTACATTGAGACTTCATCTAAATCGTCTAGAAACCGTATAATCTGTCTCAATAAATAAAATATCAGGATTCGTTCGTCTCTCGAATTCACAAAACAAAACATTGACTGATTTTCTATGGTAATACATTATTGATAAATTAATCAACATACATGTACTAAATACTCTTAAATTTCAAGTAATGATCATTTTCGAATCATGAATACCGTTTCATCATATTTGTGCTAAAATGCATAACTATAATTGTTTTTGAGGTCACTAAACCCCTTAACAAATCAGAGCTCATTTCCCAGCAAGTAACCAGAAACTCATGATGATTTGAAAAGAACGTGTTCTATAGAGACAGACTGTGGTCAATTTATTCCTGAAGGTCAAGAGAGACGTCTATTGTGAACAGAGCTACTCACAATTTATTTAGCATAAATAACCAAGCCTCTATGGTATGCTTACGAAGCGTGATCTGTCTCAAAGTCAAGGTAAATCAATTGGAAAATTCTGGCATTGATAGCGAGGCTTCGTGCAACTCTCCCAGAAACTGTATTGTGCAACTTCACAAAGTGGAATATATTGCTTCACCAGAGACGTTTAGGAAGTTTTATAACTGACTTTTATGTTCCAGTGTTGCTTGCATACTTAAGATCTGAAATATATTCGGAATTGCAAGTAACTTGGGATCCAAACACCAGCTTGAAATCGTTACCATTTTGTTTACACTTTGATTCATTTAAAGAATATAAAGATATATATTGATATATGTATATATTTTGTTATATCAAATTGTACATGTTACCAAAACATTTCACTCTATTAATCTATTGTTTTTAATGGGGTTTAATGCCATGTTCAAAACATTTCAGGTTATATATGGCATATCCAGTTTTATTGGTGGAGGTAGACCTCCAATTATGCTATGTTACATGAATTGTATCCAGAAGAAAAATTACCTTTTAATATTGTAGCAGGAAGTCAATTAAAACAATATCAATAGTATCGATAAAAAAAAGATCTCAAATGGAATATACTCTCAGAATACAACGTTCAGTAATGGTTAATGCAATGCATTCCATTAACATAATTATTATTTACATTATTGTGCGTTCGAATCCCCGCTTGGCAACAGTCTCCGTGATGACTGATATACGATATTGTGTGTCATTATCGTTCTTCTCTCACTGCTGATTCAAGTGCAAGAGTTATCAGTTACTTGCGGAGATCGGGTGTACTCGAGTACTAGTTAACCTTTCAGGATTCCATAAAAAAGAAGATAGGATACCTGATCGTCTGTTAGCACTTGATGCCATAAAACTGCACTTAAAATTAAATCAACAAATCAATCAATCAATACATTTTTTAAGGTATTAAAATACCATATAAATACCACAAATACACCTACCACTAAACTAGAACTTCATTTCAAGTGTACCAATTCAAATCATTGTTAAAGTGCCTTTTCCACGTTCGTCCATTTATAATATTCCATTTCAACTGAAAGTTAAAATAAATCGGCCAGATTAATATCATAAATTTTAAGTTTATATTTGTTATATTTACTGTGGCTAAAACAATTTAAATCCAAGACTAGTAAAGTATTCGTGTACCTGCTTATATGTTTTTTAAATATTCAAATATATTAAAACAGAAATTCCCATTAATGTTTTATCACAATTTTAGAATATAACTTATTGTAATGAAATATAATTGATTAACTTACATAATCAAATATAATGACGTAACAACGCGCGCAAAAAGATGATGTTCTTGACATGTCATTTATTTTCGTCAACTGCGTATCAAGATCTTGTGTATTGATTAAGAAGATAAAACGTATAACTCCGATAAAAACCACGTGTCCGATTTTATGGTCAACGTATCAAGGTATCAAAATTGAGAAACATGTTTTAATTTACAAAAAACATTGATTAGCTCAGACCTTTAATATACGACAGGACAAATATGATAGGTTATAGCACGACACTGAATAAAACATTTTACATGTACTACATAATAATGAAAAAAACATTTTTTAAGTTTTAAGTTTTCACCGTCTTCCGCTTTAGTATCTGACAAGAGAAAGGAAACTGTAGCGCCCCCTGTCAACAAGGGGCACTACTATGAATTGTTCTACTAGAGTTATTCAATTACACTAAATTAGTTAAACGCTAAGATAAATTGATTTATTAACTTGTTACGAATCACATCATATTTGGCTTTATTTCTGAATTTATCAAATAATATACGACAAGTTCTTATAAGCAAAATAAATTATACAAAGGCCACAAACACATCAAATAGATTAGTCTTGGTTTCTTTGATATACATTAGATGTCTTAATTAATCCAATTGTTGACTTGATATTTTATTACAGTAGGTACAATATGTTCACTTTAATTGATAGAATAGTTAAAGATTTATTAATTTAAAAATAATAGTTTACAAGTTTATTTGTATATCAACAAATCATTACCTATTGCCATTTACAAATTCAAATTAATTTAAAAATGGCATAAACATACAATGATATGAAATACAAAACACAAACAAATACACACAAATGACGTTATCAAACTGAAGCAGTAATGAAATTTAAACATCTATAATTACAAATACATTTTAAATCGTACCAGAAAACAATAAATAACTACTGTTGCTGGAACTTGTGGCCCAACCCGTTTGCTATGTGAATTATGCAATAAAATATATTTAAACCAAAACAATAAGTTATTTAAAGTTTCCTGTCTTAGCTTTTGAGCTTCGGTTATAACTTTTGCAATATTACAAATGTATTTTTATACATTGAAGACAAACCGTTATAAAAGCTTTTAATATTTGGAAAAGCACTACGTTTGATATTATTTATTTCTAATTGTTCTATATATAGAACAATATAAAAGAAAATGATACTCTGATTCAACCACCCCTATTACATAGTCTACAAAACAATTTTATCTTAGTACATTTGTGTATCTCCCAGTTTCAATTTCTAAATTACGCGCACTCAGTCGAAATCTTGCTAAAGTTTTACAGTTTGTTTTATTTGAAATATAATCCAAGTAATTTTCATATTCGGAACACTAAAACATGATATAACTAGTTAATGGTCAATAAGAAATGGTTCAATTTTATATAAGTATGTTTAGTTACAGAGATATAATTATGATATAGCTGTGCTATTGTTCCCTGGCTAGTTTTAATGCTGAACCATTAACTTCATCTATATCGACAATCTAATGAACAAACACATTTTCTGTACAAAACATCTCCATATATAAAGTTTTTCATACCTTATTCATCATTATTCATGAATCAAGGGAACAGATATTTTATGTTGCAGACGAAATTACGTGAAAACCACATAAAGTTTTCCTATGTATCGTCCATATCAGATAGTTATGACCCTGTGCAAATATAGATATGTAGGATCTAGGAAATATGTATCTCGTACAATAGTATAATAATTATTTATTCAGTATAATGATGTTGGATAACTTTAATCGTTGTTTTGTTTTTATCAGATACTGATCTGGCTAAAACTCAAATTGTGGTATTCCAAGCCTTTATGAAGCTACTGTATGTTAAGATCTGTCCGAATAAATCATTTCAGTACATATAACTCAATCAGCTATGTATTTCGTTTCTATAGGTAACGTTCTTGATCATACAATAACATGACCTTATTCATATGACTTCATCAATCACTCATACCTGTATGTGCGACAACATGCCATCACAACTGTTGTTTTTCGTTACTGAAAACAGCAGTGAAATGAACTACTTATTACCTGAATCAAAAACTGATACCAAAATACTAATTTTCAACGCTAAAATACAAACTGAACCTTTCATAAAAATAATGATTGGCAACTAAAAACTAACTTTAAAGTCAGATTGTATATGTCTTGATGCTGACGTCATTTTGCTTTTAGCATGGATTATGGAGATAGTTGAATAAATTAATGGTGATATTAAAGTCTTGGTAGCTAATATATTGACTAAAGTCAATGAATTCTTTATTCAATATATCTAGGTAATTCATCGTCACAAATGTAATCAAAACATTCACTCATTCACATTAAATGTTTTGAAAGATTTATAAGCAACTTCTGTGAGCCATTTCGGTTATATAGATAAATATAAGCATCGACTTAGTTTATTATTTCAACGTCATAGAGCAGTTGCAAATAGAAAAAAGTTGTCACTTTCTTTTTTTTTAAAGGTAACTTAGTAAATACACACATTTTGACACAATTCAGTTCCTTAGTAAATACGTAAAAAAATGTAATGTGTCCATGTAACGCAGTTGGTACATGTACTTTCCTTTTTATATAACAAACTTATTACTACATGTAGTAATGATTCTTAAATTCCATTGTAATACTTTTAATTACATAAATACTCCAAGAAGAAGACCAATCACAACACAAAATGTACGAAAAGAATGGAATGAACCTTTGTCGTAAATACTCTCAATTTATTATACTGAGTCGATTTCAACGAATCATCTACATTTGTTGAAACTTATTACATAATACTGACAACACAAATAGCATCTTGCCAAAATCAAATATAGTCATACACAGAATGACAAAGCCAGTTGAAAATTCAAACGGACATGTCGACTGATGGTGTACCATATACAGATTACGAATCTTTACAATGGCGAAGACAGAACAGGACGGTTTTAGTGTGATATTCTCTACTTATACAACTACATGCATTACTTAAACAGAAGAAGTGTTTATGATTACATCATAGTATTCCGTAATAGTATGTAAATATATTATTCAGTATGGATTATTGTATTATATATTATTATAATCCATCTTTTCAGTTGATATTATGTGAGATAATGTTTTGTGTTGGTCATTTTAATAGCATTATATCGTTTTCAACAACATCTTCAAGATTGTCATTTGCAAAAATTGGAGTACCTCAAGGTTGCGTTTTTTTTCCTATACATTTTGTCATTAAGAAGTATAATAAGTCATAATGACTCCTCTTATATGTCCTTAATCAAAATCAAAACTTCAAACTGTTCGATTTTTGATTGTAGACTGAGAACTGATCAAAACAAAATTCAGCTGAACCATCATGTACAAATCAGCATGAAGAATAAATTAACATCATTATCAATACATTACCTGCGTAGATTTTTAGTTCACAAAAAATAAATACTAACATTAAAGTACACGTACAATATGTCGGAATATACAACTGACGACACTGTCCGATTGACATTTATTAAATTTGGCCTGGATATTATATTTCTTCTTAAAAGTGTAATTTGAAATTCAAAATTAACTTACGGTTAAAATAAAATGAAAATTTAGCTGTGTTTTTTATCCGACATATTTTAATTCAACTTTTTCAAACTTATATGCAATATTAGTAAGATATTTTAAATGCAAAATAAAGTCATGACTTAACACACGCTGTGCTAAAATGATTCTGAATAATATCAATACTAATATAAGTGTTTTCAATCAAACGCATTTACGGATGTTTGCACATCTAAGCAATATTTTTTTGCATAATGATGTAAAGCAAAATATATCTATAAAATGAATATGTAATACGTTTTAAATATGTAATACGTTAACTTTACTTTTCTAGAATGGATATATTAAAGGTTTATGATATTCACAACCATAATAGCTTGGCGTATTTAGAATTAAACATAAAACAACAGTAATGTGCAGGAGGGGTGAACATATTTTACTCACAGTAGCGGAACTCCACCATAACTGTGTTTGTGACACCTGCGTTTTACTGTCGGAGCTTCACTTAATTTCTTTCTTTGAGTGTTTATATTTTAGACAGGGTTTCGAATACAATATCCGAAATGTATTGATAATTAAATCAGTCATTTGTCTTAGTATTGATATCATTATAACTCGGCACGGTTACCTCAATCGGTAGCGAGTCTGATTTTAACTATAGTATAGCGGTCATGAGCTCGAATCCACGTCCGGCCACAATCTCTATGATGATTTATATATACAATTGCGTCTCATTGCCATACGTCTGTCACCGGTGATTCAAGTGAGAAAGTCACCAGTTGCTTGTGGAGATTGGTGCACAGGATTCCAGGAAATTTTGGTTAGATTAACTGATGGTCTGTGATCACTCGATGGTATAAAAATTGATACTAAATATTAAACTTTCTTTAATTATCACAAACTTAAACAGTCAATGATTTGAAAACAGCTGATCTTGGAATAAGTAAAAGAAAATTAACAACTACACAAGAAATAATTAAAAAAAAAATTTTTTTTGTTTAAACCTTATGTTAGAAAAGGATTTAAGTTAGTGTAAAATAAAAATACCTGCGTATCCATAATTATGTTTTGTAAAACTGATATACTAAGTAAATTTGAAGAAAAAAAGTTTGTATATCAACAGACAAAAATGGAAAAAAATCACATTTCATTAGACTGTAATGGTTTTCAAAGTAACAAGAGCTTATGCAACCAAACTAGGTAGTTATTTGAAAAGCACTCGTTTTTTTTATTGTAAGAAATGACAATTTCTTTCAATAATTAAAGACAAAAAAATCAGACTTATATTTTGTTCGACAGGAACATTACAGACATACTGTTTGTTTATCAAGTTCTTTGAATGGTAATCATAATTTATATTATTCCATTTTTAATCAAAAGAGGCCTTGCATTATTCAACGCATAAAACATATTTAACAGCCTTTAACCAAATACTTTCTATGAATACTACTAAACAATATTTCAAGCATACATTTTTTAGCAAAAAAACAAAAAAACTTAGAAAGTGTTTTTTTTCATGATACATGTATGAATTTTAACGCCATATCTTCCAACAGTCTTAATTCACCAACGTTATACGTTTTAGACACTACTATAACTAGAATATCATGCTGCAGAAACATGATTTAATAC
Source organism: Panopea generosa (assembly GCA_029582155.1). NCBI lineage: Eukaryota > Metazoa > Mollusca > Bivalvia > Adapedonta > Hiatellidae > Panopea > Panopea generosa. The sequence goes on from CM055907.1 coordinate 38,414,390, forward strand.
TAACACACAAGCATATTATATTAACTTCAGTTGTAAAATTACTTTTTAAATTCAGAATTCTAAATGAGGAAGCTTTAACTCCATAACATCCGCAAGGCGAGCGCTTCACCATTTGACCTCCGTCATGAAAATACAACCATTTCTTGCTTAATTTAATAAATTTTAAACATTACATATATAATAAAATATGCACGATTTGTATAAAAGTCATGACTTTTGGAACGTGTACTTACACTGTCCACGTTTGACGTTTGGCAAATAAATAATTACATTTGGGTTATTTGAAATATATTTATATCAAGAAAAATTATTCAATAATTTATCAGTTGGAATATTAAAACTATTTTTATGTAGTACTAATAAATGTTTTGTTTTTTATTTATGTTCAAGTTTAAGGAATGTCGATATGTATGGTCTATTTTTGTATACTATTCCTGATTTCTTATTAATTTGAATAAACTCAATTATTAAGATATATATAGCACACATGTCACTGATAATAGGGACAGTGTTTGTACAGCGATTTCATTAATATAATAACCAGGCATATGAAACACACAAAACCACAAATTAGATACCATCTGACTTAAATGCCAAAGAAAATTTCTTTGTAAAAGGTCTTTATTTTAAATTACATAACTGGACTATTCTATCTTTTACATTATGATAATTATAACATGTCAATTAAACAAACATATATGTTATTGACTTGAAAAAAAGTTTCCGTTTTTAAAGGGAATACTAAGATCTATAAATTTTAAATGAAAGATGGATAAACAGGATTAAATTGTGCTATCGGGTTGTCGTTTAAAGGGATTATGTTGGGATTTTACCGTCAATTTCCTGTCTTAAATACACACGCCAAGCATGATGATACACTTATAACTTAGAGATATACGCGTCTAAAGTGTCTAATTGCATAACCTCTTTATTACAAACATCCGGTTTCTGAAGCCATGTTTTTGATTTTGTTTACATTTGCCATTTCCAACGAACCGCTTTCGGGTTTTCGATCAATCATTGGATAATATCGTGAAGACTCGTTCCCGATCTCGTTTTCTAGGTTTTGTTCGGGAAGTTGACGGAGTTCAATGTAAACATTGCGCAATACTTTAATGCGGGACGTATTAAAGTTTTGGCCAATATTCAATTACTGTTAATTTGATAACTTTCAAGTAAATAAAGGTTTGTGTTACTTACCAATATAATCCCTTTAACAAAAAAAAAACTGTTTTCGTTTTTAATAATTTGTTAATTTACACTGCCACTATTCCTAATACTTATGAATAGCAATAATTAATAAATGACATTTGAAATGTGTAGTTCTCTAAGCTCCTTATGCCTGATAAACTTGCGCATGCTGATTGGGTAATAAATTAACGGACTCACGGTAGCGTAATATTAATCCGTTTGTAAGCTCTAATTTCCAGATGAACAATATCGAATAATCCATAAATCCAAACACAATGAATAAGTTCACAATTTTAGTCTGCAATAAAAAAATGAATTAATTCACAATTTTAGTCTGGAATAAAAAACACTATATTAATGTATTGAAAAAAAACGAAATCTAAGCTTAGCAACACAATTTCACACACAATTTTAAAACACAATTTTTTTCTCTATCCTATTGTAGTTTCTAATTACACGCACATAATAATCAGTTTAAGATTGTTACACAATTGATCACTTAAATATGTTTACACTCAGAAAGAAACACGATTTATCTTTAAAAATTGTTTACCCGGAAGATGGTAACACTATCACTTAATTAAAACTGTTTACACGGAAGATGGTAACACAAATAATCACTAAATTAAAACTATTTACACAAGTCACTTATAACTGTTTATTTAGTAAATAATACGTCGTTACACACATATTTCATCCGATCGAATTTAACAAAAGCACGGGAAAATCATGCAGCGTCGCGGCGTTATCATTCGCCGCTAGGTAAATGAAAAAAACAAAAGTGGTATGCACCAAACATGCAAGAGACATTTTTTAATTCTCAAGCCCAAGTAGATTATGTATTCTTATACCGATCACGAACTAATTTGTGAGTAATTTACGATTGTAATAGACGTAACCACCACAGAAACGGTACGATTATGGCATTTCTATCAAGTTGATGTTGTTTTCGTGATCGCCCGTTTTATATTTTGATGAATAAAAATAATGTTCAACAGTGTCTGGTTTACGACCCTTGAAATGACAGGATACAGTCATATTTATATGTTGCTACATGTAAACATAATAATGACGAAGGACTAACTAAAACTATGTTAAAGTAATACTTGAAGAATAAAACATTTAAGAAAATAAAATTGCTTGCAGTTAGATGAAGCATTTTCATATGTTTTACATTTTAAAAACATTTGGTAAGAAGCTGAAAGAACTTGTCAAATTTGTTATTACTTGACCTAAAACGTATAAGCAATGTAAAATAGCTAATCAAATAAATTCTTTAAAATTGAAAAGATAGATTATAATTGTTCATTTTATGCTTTTCGTTGAATTAAACATATCTCTCCTTAAAAGTATTTTACATTTTGCGCACAACTTCTGTGCCCATTCGCTGAAATAAAAATATGAAACCAAAGATTATTCTCAAAATCTCTCCAATGCTTTTTCTTGTCTTGGACGCGTCTGTGTTTCTAAGATATCTTAACCTGCATCTGATGATATTTTCCTGCTAATTAATCATACTAATTATTCTCGTGGCATCCTATTCGTTAACTTACTGCTGCCATGCAAAACACCAAAACGATATTATCACATCATTTGCGGTACAGAGGTGTAAGTAAACTCATGATATTTTTTTTTATATTAACCTTGTGTAATATCGCTTCCAATTCATAGCTCGGTATTTTCCGTATAACTCGTCTGTCGTGCGTAAAATGCCGAAATACTTTCCGATTTGCCCGAACAAATAAATGACGTTGATTTGTAATGACGTTATTTTGAGACGTTAAATTAAACGATAACTTGCGGAAAGTGATATGCCTGATTTTTTCTCGGTACTTATGACTTTTATCTGTTAAAAAATGCTAAATGTAACATTATCCTGTGTTAAAGAATCGTACAATTGTGCTCATTTATCATTGAATTTATCACTCGTTAGCAAACTATATAATGCTCGGCAGAACCCCGTATGATATATCTTTATCAACTCGTTTAATAAATTAAATAATAAATGGGTCTTTTCCGACATTTGCTTTTCTCATTTATCTGTTTGCTTGTTTTTCATATTGAATGTTATACTTGTCATCTTGGTTCTAATGTTATTTGTAAAATGAACGGGAATGTCTTCACTAATGCTGTTAGAGCTTGGTTTTCAAAAGCAATAAAATATGTTTAAACTAATCCAAGTTTAAGATTTACCCGATGCAAAAATAATCATTTAATTTCGCTTCTTTTTAATGTGCTTTTATGTTTGTTTCCCGAGTAAACCAGTGACCTGGTTTTAGAGGCTTTTCTTCTGACCATGACATTCTACGGCGTCGACCTCAGTGTTCATTTCTGCAAGAATGCACAATATTACATTTTTATTTTTAATTATCCTTGTATGTGCTGCTGTAGTGACTATCATTTGAACGTAACGTGTTCTGTTGGACATACATTTTCTTAATTGTCATGTAACTGGAAAAAATTATTTGTACGTTTTGAAAATTCTCCTGCACGTGTCTTGTATTACACACAATTCAAATTAATGTGCAATGTTGAAGTTTTTGTTTTTGCAATCAAGACACTTAAAAGATGAATGTGAAATAAAAGGTTTGAATAATACTGTTTGCATTCAAAATAATATCAAAACACAAATAATTGGGTGATTGTGTGCATGAATTCATTTTATCAACACAGTGTTACGATAATTTGTATATTATATATATATAAACTGGTTTGTATTCAAATCCAAATGAACAGTCAGAATACATTTTACATCATTTAGTTGAGAGATTCTATACTATTACTCTTAAAATAACACTGTGTTTAACATTTCACATCACGTTTTCTTTAAAAAAAACATAAAATTTAATAAATTTAAAGATAACAGAAATCACATTCTATAAGAGTATATCTTATAAACGCTCATTTGTGCAAGTATTGGCTTACAAACATCAACTGTGACCTTGTAGAAGCGTACCAACACGCAACATGAGTGATACTTTTAAAATAAAATAAAAAAAAAGTTAGAATCCACAGATGCAACCTATAGCATAACATATCAGATTAGTGTTATTGAGTTTGTTCACAATTCTTATATCCATCAACACTGAATCAGAAATACTAACCTTGAATCAAAGTACTACGATGTATGCAACCGGAACACAGCACGCAAGATTTAATAGGAATTGGCAATAACAGCCACTAAAATACTTCTTTGGAAACACATTACGCCGCCAATAGTAAAATGCAAACATATGAAGCTTGGTCATAAGTGTTCAGTTCTCATGTCCTCTAGCAGCGAACTTAAGCGAAATTCTGTTTTGGACTAAATGAGCTCCAAGAAACAATAGAACCAAAAGCATAAGCAGAATGTTTTAAATTGTAAAATCACCAAAGACTTATATAAACGTCATAATATTGCGTTTAAAAGTTCAAACACACAGTCTTGAATCTAGGGCCAGATTGTTTTGAAGCCATAATGTCAATATATATATATTAGAATTTCTCACAGTTATAAATGTTCAGATTGGGATAATGATGAACATGAACATCGCTTGACACTGTTTAATACAATTATCTGTGAAGATACGTCATATCCAGAGCATATATTGTAATCATAGTCTCATTTGCATGCATCACTCTTCCACTGTCTGTGGTCAGATAGCGGTCAACTGGGATTTGCGTCTTAATCAGTTTGAATACTCTTTGATATTGTCTTATTCAGCGGAAAGACTGATGAGTTGCTTGGAAGGTTTTGTAATTGAGGTCGGCTCGGTGTTACTGGCAGTTTGACTGTTACGTTTGTATAAGTCATTGATACGTATATCATTATGGCATTTTCCCTACGTCAATGTATTCGAATATTTCAAAACCGACACTGCTGATGAAATTTGTTGAAAGGATATTTGCATTGACAGGATCATTTTAAAAGAAATGGATTAGATAAAAACACAATAAAAATTAATAAATACAAAAAAAAGTTATAATAAACACATGCTTTAGATCAAAATAAAACAGTAGATTCTGATACTGTTATGACAAATTAAATTGTAAAAAACAAATTTAATGTAGATACGACATTTAGGTTGATAGTCGAAACCGTTACCATTTACGCTTTCGGGAAGAACAGTAGTATAACACACTTATCATAGATATATCGAGTTTATATTATATTTTATCTTTTTTAAACAGATAAGTGTGGTTTCATACTACAAACGTCCCATAATATAGAAGGTTCCATATAAGAAATAGAATGACGTAGTTTAGGTTATAGTCCGATCGCGACAGTGTCAGTATTTGTAAACAAGTACCTATTTCACGACTGATGATAATACTGACACAGGTCAAACTTTTACACAGAATATATGAATCTCTTGCTACATTACGATGACAGAAAAAATGCATGGAATACAACATTGTTGAAACTTCGTTCTTTGTTTCCATTCAATTGTTGAAAGTCCATTCTAAAAATAATGCTTGTGACAGTTTTCTGTGCATTTATTTGACAGTTTTATTGAAACTGTCAGGTGCGCGCACAGATATTGTCGGAATAACGAAGCTATGTTCGGAATGTTAAACGTAGCTTATGTTTATGTTATGCAATAGTTTTTCACGTCCCGGGATAGACTGTTGTCAATATTTTGTAAGTTATAATTTATGTTAATTCAATAACTCTTCGGCTTATACAGACATTTAATTAACAAATGAGCACTTCTATTTTATATAGAAAATCTTCATTTGCAGCTTGTATGCGTAATTTGCTAATAAACTTCCTTAAAATGAATAGTGCCACCTGAAGATGAGTGCAAGGGGAAACATGTATTTTAAACGATATATCGGTGGAACCGATGGATGTTTCCCGAACAATAACATGATTGGGTTGTAGCTGTATTGTGTATTAAGGGAAAATGTGTGAAGGTAATATTATTCTAGGAATAGATTTTAGTTCTTCAATATGCACTTCCACACATTGACATTTATTAACGTTCCATGTCTCCTTGTATTCAAATAAAAGAGTCAAATCAAATTAAGGGTCTGGTATGGACATAATCAAAAGAATATAACTCTGTGAAAAAGCATAGCAACACAACGACAATATGCACATCTCTACTTGGTGGTGATGCGTTATAGTAAGTTTCATAAAAGAATAGGAATAATGATTTAGTAATGGACTGATTTAAAGGATTATAACACTGCGAAAGATCATTGAACCGAAACGTAAAGACATTATACGCATTTCCAAGTTTCATGAAATAAAAAAAATTGTAGAGAAATAGCCCGAACATGGATTTTGGGTGCACGAACCGACACATGGACGCATGCACGAACGAATGAACTAAGCGGCGAATATAACTATGCTCCCCCGAGATTTTCGGAAGCATAGAAATAAAACGTGAACATTTCTACTGGGTACATGTATTAGTATTTCCGGCTATATATATAGATGTGAATAGTTTTATGATCTAGACTACTTGACTCTGAAAACATTTCTTTTTATATGTGCCTAAGAATCACGCCTAGTCGTTATATTTCCTATATATCAGATATGACAAACGAGTGAGACATTCTCGATTATACTGCATATAATCACACTGTAAAGAATAAAAAACACATCCATTGAAAAAGGTAATATGTATGCGTTCTAAACTGAAATGAATGTAATCATATAACCATACAAACTATTTATATAGTGTTTTATTTTACTCTGCAAAAATAGCGTATCTCGCCTATAGAAATGAAAGAAATGAAGCTAATACGTCTGGCTCTGTCAATAAGCCTTGTTGATGTAATTCGTCTAAGCACTCATCATCACTTCCATAGGACATTCTCCTTGAATATCCTTGATTTTATTCCAGCAATGCTACGTAATCACGTTATCACTGAGAGAGCAAACGCCTATCAAATTACATTTGGGTAGAGATAGCTCAACTGAGATTTCTCTTAATGCAATTGTGTGATAATAAGATTCCATTAGGCCATATAAAGTTTCGCATTTCTTTAACTTCGTCAAGTATGAGTAGTAGTAGTGGAGAATGCGTTTGTTACTTAAATATTTTTTACGTAATATCCGATAATAGTGTATCTTGAAAGCTCAGAGCACACAAAACAGTATTAGCAGAATTAGACTATTGTTTGTGCTAATTTATATGTATGGACCGCGCAAAGTGCCTCATGTAAACAAGTCTCAGCCAGCCAACCAAAATCATGCCCGAGACGTTGCGATAAGCTTATGCTTATGAGGAGTGATACAATATGCATCACTTCTCATGCCCCTAGCTTCGGTCTAAGCGGTATTCTGTTTTCGACCAACTTTGAAAGAGCCTCATGGTTCCAAGAAACTAAATTAAATAAAAGTATAAGGCGACCTTTTTACGGTCACAAAACAACACGCAGACTGTCAATCATGAATTCCTTAGAAGCATAGAACATACCTAAGAAATATAGGGTTAAGTCTGTTCTTGAAGGATAATGGCATATGTAATAGCCCTCACACCCATATAACTGGCGTCACTGGTATAATATTTAGTCTGTAGTACGGGAACCACTCTCCCGATTGGGTCCGTTAAATAGCAATGTTGGGAAAACCACATTAAGTACCTTGATTGATCAGTTGCTTCAACTGAAAACTTGAAGGACGTCACAGTTTAGTAAGCCTTCAATCGCAATGAATTGTGGGACAGGTTTAGAATTCCTTTCTTTTTTTCATAAGGGGAAAATAAACCTAATTCGGGAGATATTAGGTTCTGGAATAGACGTGATTCGGGAGAACTAAGGTTCTGGGATAGACATGATTCGGGAGATATTAGGTTAGGGATATACGTGATTCGGGAGATATAAGGTTCTGGGATAGACTATATTCGGGAGATATTAGGTTCTGGGATAGACGCAATTCGGGAGATATAAGGTTCTGGGATCGACGTGAATCGGGAGATATAAGGTTCTGGGATAGACGTGATTTGGGAGATATCAGGTTCTGGGATAGACGTGAATCGGGAGATATAAGGTTCTGGGATAGACGTGATTCGGGAGATATAAGGTTCTGGGAAAGACGTGATTCAGAAGATATCAGGTTCTGGGATAGACGTGAATGGGGAGATATAGGTTCTGGAATAGACGTGTTTCGGGAGATATAAGGTTCTGGAATAGACGTGACTCGGGAGATATAAGGTTCTGGGAAAGACGTGACTCGGGAGATATAAGGTTCTGGGAAAGACGTGATTCGGGAGATATAAGGTTCTGGGATAGACGTGATTCGGGAGATATAAGGTTCTGGAATAGACGTGACTCGGGAGATATAAGGTTCTGGGATAGACGTGACTCGGGAGATATAAGGTTCTGGGATAGACGTGACTCGGGAGATATAAGGTTCTGGGATAGACGTGACTCGGGAGATATAAGGTTCTGGGAAAGACGTGACTCGGGAGATATAAGGTTCTGGGATAGACGTGACTCGGGAGATATAAGGTTGTGGGATAGATTATATAATACTTTAGAAGAATACGAAATGAGCTCCATGATTCTTATTATTCAGAAATAACAACAACTCTTACTTAATCTGCTGCTGCTGCTGCTGTGAAAGTTAATAAAACGTGATAAAACTATCATTAGGAAGACTAGAACGCACCCGAGAAATTAAATTAGCGGATCTGCTTTATTGTTCTGTTAATGAGAGGTAGTGAAATACGCACTTGACGCCTTACTCCCTGTTACATAGCCGTACTGTGTTTTCAAGCAACACAGAATGAACTCCATAGTCTGTACAATAGCCAAAGCTCTCCCAATTTGCTCAGTTATATAGCAATGTTCGGAAAGCCACATTTCAGAACGTTGATTGGTCGGTTAGTTTAATTGAAAGTTTGAATGACGTCACAGTTTAGTAAGCGGTTAATTGCTATGAATTGTGAGACGGACATAGAATTCCATGTTATTTCATAGAGGAATACTATACCTGATTCTTGAAATATCAGGATCTGGGATAGACTAATGAGAATCATGATTCCAAGTAACCAACAATTTAAATTACACGAATACTTTTCTTTTCACGAAAAACAGATCATCATGTTCCATACAATTTATTTAATTATAAATCACTATCACTTTAGTTTTACTCATCTTCAGTTTACGATAAATAATAAGAATATCTTATGAAAATTTATGAAAAAAAGTTTATAATAATTTATTAGAATCGAGTACAAATAAACTTCGGTTATTTGATGTAAACTGACTCAAATAGTAATAAAAGTAATTAATGTTATTTTCAGTTGCATAAAATTGACGCTAAATATGCAATCAAATATTTTTCTGTTTACTTTTCATAATTCCAGTAAAGCACCATGCTATTTATAAGCAACTACAAAATTAATGTAAATTAAAAATTGTTACAGTATTTGGAATGCAATATGGTTCGATAAATGACACACATATACTTGATAAGCACATTTTGTAAATTGGATACTGTATAATTATACTGTAGAATAACAACTGCTACATGTTTTAATGGTATATCTACTAAATAAAATCAACTTAATATGAAATTAAACTAGATACTAAAATAATATTGAACTGTAATATACTGAACTTCGTTAATGTCTGCATAATTGATAATCAAAATAGGTAAAAACTGTATTATAACAGTTAATATATGTTTTGCTAATGTCATATATAATTAATATAAGCAACTTATATGAATTGAATGCTAAACGTATATTGAACTGTATACTGAAATTAATAAGTTTTGTTGATGTCATGTATACTAAATAAGCAAAGTATGTGAATACTGTATTATAACAGTTAATACATGTTTTTAATGCAATATATAATGAAGAAGCAACTGTGAATTTAAAATTGTATTGAACTGTACTAAAACAGCACAAACATGGTTCGTGATTGTCATATATACCTTATATAAGTGACTTATGTGAATTAAATACTGTATAGAACTGTACTAAAACAGCACAAACATGGTTTGTGACTGTCATATATACCTAATATAAGTGACTTGTGTGAAATCAATACGGTAAAGAACTGTACTAAAACAGCACAAACATGGTTCGTAGCTGTCATACATATCTAATATAAGCGACTTGTGTGAAAAAAATAACGTATAGATCTGTATTAAAACAGCACAAACATGGTTTGTGGCTGTCATATAAACGTAATATAAGTGACTTGTGTGAATTGAATACCGTATAGAACTGTACTAATACAGCACAACCATGGTTCGCGGCTGTCACGTAAACCTAATATAAGTGACTTGTGTGAATTAAATACCGTAAAGAACTGTACTAAAACAGCACAAACAGGGTTCGTGGCTGTCATATATAAGTGACTTGTGTGAATGAAAATTCTGTATATAACTGTACTAAAACAGCACAATCATGGTTCGTGGCTGTTATATATACCTAATATAAGCGACTTGTGTGAATTAAATTTCGTATATAACTGTACTATACAGTTGATAGACGTCATATTCAGTTTATATAGTTATATAAGCAATTTATGTGAATTAAAGATTGTTTTATATTGTAGTGTTATGGTTAATACAGAACGTGTTTCGTTAAAGCCATATTATGCTGGATTAAATAAATTAATATGTGAAATGAATACTGTAATGGAATGCACAATAACAGTTAATCAAAGGGGAAATATTTGTCTTCTTAGCTTCTATAAGACTTAATATCGAAGTCATTTTAGCGTTCATAGCAAACCACACCAATCCTACCGTCATTTTATTTAATGATTTGGAACTAAAATCTAGCTGGCTTACATTTCCGCAGGGACACTTCCCGAAAAGTCACGATTTTATGATTTACCGTTTTAAGATAATACACGCCATTAGGGAACACGACTTTATATAAAAACTTCACTTTTGGGGAGATCAATTGTTGGTGTTCGTTTTATTATGTTCATGTTATTAGTTGTTAATTCGATTAGTCTGCTTTCTTGAACAAACAATCCCGTGTAATAACCAAGAGACTTTATGTTTTTTACGAGATTTAATGCCATTTTTAACCCTAGGTAGTTTATATGTGGCATATTCAGTTTTATTGGCAGACTCCAGAATGAATGTGAGAATATCCACTGTTGTGTGTTTTGAAAAAAACACAGTTTTGTTTCGTGTCTTGTTTCCTTAAAAATGTAGATTCTAATATTAATGAATTCTTCTATTTATGTTTCAACCTTGAATCGTCACATATCTGATTTTTCTCTTTTTAATATCCTCTAACATTCTCTCTCTTCCATTCCCTGTATTTTCACTTTAAAAGCGTATATGCATAACATAACTTACGGCACATGAGTACAATAAAAACATTACCTATTATTGAAATAGCATAGTGTAAAATCACATTGATTTATCACTCGGTATTGTCCGCTGTTTACGAACAATACCGAGTTATTTTCAAATCCATTTTGTTCAACATCTAAATGACGTCGATGAATCATCGAAAATGGCGTTATACACGTCGACTGACGGAAAATAATAAACTGTTTATATTATCTTTAAAAAATGCTTGTACGGATGCAATGAAAAAAGTGTTTTAGTTTTAGTATGTTATTTGATAATAAAGAAACTCCTTCTCATGCTTATTTATATTTAACTTATTATATCTCGTGTAAGATCATTTTTCATTTTATTTCTTAAAACTCATATGCGTATATGTATATATCACATGTACCTTCACATGGCGTAAGCTATAGAATGGAAATGTATATGTGTGAATGTTTGTTATATTTATAGGAAATAAATAAACGGAAAAATGAAGAGAAAAAAATACTGGCTATTTGCAAATGAACAAATAATTTAAATTACACAATGAGCTACATATTGATACCCTTATGTTAATACAATTCGTTGTCAAACTAAATAAAACAAAATACAAGAATGCAAGAATCTGAATTGAGGTATTGCATTTGCATTTAAGAGAGAGAGAGAGAGAGAGAGAGAGAGAGAGAGAGAGAGGCAGACAGAGAGAGACAGAGAGAGGAAGTTAAGATAGAATATAATATACGTTGTTTTTTTTCAATAATAAAAGTAAAACATATTGTAAATTAACTTTTATTCATTCTGTATTCTTTAAATTTTCCAAATGACTTTTGTTTTTTATCGAATACCATTCGTTAAAACTTGGTATTTTGACGACACATTTACAAAGTTTTTTTTTTTATCTTTTTACAAGAGAAGTCGCCGTTCACAATGCCAACAACTAAACATTATTTCTGTCTGTTTTGCAAGACGTTCTTTCTGATTGCGTGACATTTAATGTCTCAGCATTGATAGCTTCATTTCTGTGCTTTTACGAACAGTGTGTTTGCTGTTATTTATAAACAACTGACTGGTTTTCATTTAAACCGTCGCAAATTGTGTTTGTCCGTCACGCACGAAATGCCACAGTCACGAATTGTATTAAAAGTAAGAAATAGTATCCATGTTATTTACATTGAATATATTGTGATTCCAAGTTGATCAAGTTAGCAAAATATATGAAAAATAAAAAAATCATTTTTTTAACAAAAAAGATTTGTTATTTAAAATGCAGAAAGAAAGAATGATAGTTTCATTTTTTTATTATGCCAGCAGAATAAAATTGTTTCATCTGCCATTGGAAAAGTATATTCTAGTTGGTGTGTACAAATAAAACCGTGTTTCAATATTAGCGTTTATATCTTCAGATACATTTTGGTCATCACCATATGGTCAGTTACCACCGTTACGTTTTCTATAGACTTACATTATATCTTCTTTTCACCATTTCTAGCATTCGTGAAAAGTCGTACATTGAAATATTAGAGCACTATCCTAGACTCAATTTAAAATGTAAAAGAAATGGAGACAAAAGTGTCACTTTTTACCACGTGTTACCCCTGAAATTGGGTACCTCTACTTTCAGCATGAACCTGAAAAAACTCTTATTTCGTCAATTTTACTTTACATACAGTTTTCTTAATAAATGAAATTAGTTTTTTAACTGACACAAACATAATACACGTTATAACTGTATATTTTATTTTGATCATTTGCCATTTAACATTTTCACCCAACCAAACATAAGCTATCAGAATATATACTTACGAACATCCCAAAACGTTTTAGTCAATCTGAAAGCTTGTCTCAATGGTGGTAACTGACCATACAACAGAAGTTTAACATTTGTTTGCGGTTATTTGAAATGGTGGAAAGGTTTGTTATAAATGATAAAGGTGGTCGTCTTAAAATGAAGAAAACCTAGGAGCATCAACTAATTCAGGAATGATTTTAACCATAGCTTATTTAGGTTCGTGAGGGTCGTTGCATATTTCATTATTGCGCATTAACAGACTCAATAAAACTGAGTCGGTTATTTTTTGTCTGTGTTTTCCTTTTGTTGCTTCTGTGTTTCTAAAGAATCGTTTTATAAGATACCATGGCTGATGCATTGAAACAAACCAGCGTTAGCGTTTAATCTAATTTTCTATCATGGCCAATAAAATTGCCGTGATTTTTAAATTTTGTAAAAATGTTTTTCGTTCAACCACGCATTATGTCCTTTTTAGCTCTATTGGCCAAAAGCCAGCAGGGCTTATGTAATAGTAAATTGTCCGTCGTCCGCCGTCCGTCGTCCGTCTGATTACCTGTTTCTTGTAGACACGAAAGTACCTTCATTTTTATTGAATCTTAACCAAACTTGCACAGCAGTTATATAACAATCTTGGACGAGTTCTTCAACCAGCGTCATATGACCGCAAATGCCCCGCCAGAAGACTTATAAGCACATTTAAGCGAACATTAAAAAAAGGTTTCTCTTAGATATTTGATATGGAGGTCCATTAAAGTATATAATGCCAATAAAGCGTTCAGGTCCTCTTGTGCTATTAAATAAAACGCTATTTTGTTTCAAGTTCAAACCAGAACTCTGAATTGTATCTACTGTTCCAGTAGTCACTGTTTTGTATGAATGCATGATGTTGTCGTTCATATGTATTATGTCTTATAGTAAACAATTGTGGCTACTTTTAAAAAGCCTCCAATAGTTAGGTTTCATAAAGGAGGTGGCAATTAGAATGAATGAATGTGTAAGCTAGGGTTTGCACGAAACAGGCTTGTTTAATTGTGTAAGATGCAATATAAGAATGAAAGTAGGAAAGATAAATAAAAACAACCGCGCACCAGGTATTAAATACATGGGCGATACCAAAATCTGATAGGTTTCCAGCTAACCCAGTAAAATGCCGGCTGTAGGGAAAAGGCAAATGTGGTGTGTTTGATAGTAAGTATGGTATTTAGATGCACAAATCTGAATCATTATGAATTATTAATTGCATATTCACAAAACAATATCTTGAAGATATGTCTTGAAACTTACCTTATACATGTATAACTTATTTACTGTAATGTTCTATAAAATTTGCTATTGTAAAAATATATTTTCAAACTAATTTGTGCATATATTAATTAAAAAGAAACAGTATGAAATGTTTTTTTCAAAATGTGTCAAAGTTGGGCGATATGTCTGATTCTTTTAACGTGCTAAACGCCACATCGGTTAATCCGCTTTGTTTTAATTGAAAATATATGTCCTTTGTATCGAGCACAATGCATGTAAACAATCGTAGCTTCTTGATTTTGTTGTTATGTTCATTGTTATGGGTTCAGCGTATCATAACCTTTGTAGTAGTTGATTAAAAACTTATTTATTTGAAAATGATTTACATTTCGATCTACCTAAACAGAAAATTGTCAAAAAACGGCGAAAAATTGTCAAAAAATGTAAGTTTTAAGATCTAAGAAAGTTTTATCTTATTTTTCAATATCTTTCTAATTTCATATACAAATCATTATGCATAATAATTTTAAATAATTGTTTTATAAAGCCACAGTCATTATAACACATTCCGCATTTGTCTTTTTGTTGCAGTCGGAAAATGGCCGGTCAGTCAGAACCTGGCTTGGTTTTAGTACCTACCCAATCCCATAAGGCACTATTTTGAGAACCAACTGCAGCATCCTTATGGCAAATGCAAATATCTTGGTCGTGACGTTACAATATGGCAGCGTCCACAGACATTTTCTACAGTGGCCCTTATGTAGGATTCGGTCGCTCATTCGACCTAAACAAAAATTATTAAAATGCTTTCTTGTATTTTAACCATACATGTACCCACAATATACTTACTCAGAATTTAATATATCATTTATTTTCTGAAACAAAAAAAACAATATTTGGAAAATATTTCTAGACATTATCGAAACCATGGAATACTATGAACTACTATTAATTTTAACTACCATAAGCATACGATTAAATGCCATATCATTCGGAAGAAAAACTCCAAATAATAAATACTGACTGATCTTTTAACCTATGGGTATTGCGTACTCCATTATTCAACGTTGCAGAGAATGGTCAACAATGGAACGAATTAATTATGAATTACTGTATAAGACACGTTGTGAATGGACAGTCATACCAACGGACAAAACACGTCTATCCAATTAATGAAAACATGACATTTCATTTAAAAGTACGTCTTGTCTGACAAATTATCCTGTCACAGTCATCATGATTTGCTCTATTTTACTTGTGATGTAGATAACGCCATTTTCAACTCAAGACTGGTATGCCAATTTTATTGGTGGGGATGACTTGAGAATGAATCCGAGAAGCAAGTTTCTAAAATATGTTTGTACCGAGCTGGGTTCGAACACCAGCAACAAAAGCGGTGGCAGGTAAATGGTCGTTAGGCTGGTTGATTAAAGACGACCCTTTAGATCCAATTAGAATATCTGTAATACGGAACATGATTCACTTTACAGATTTTGCTTTCAATAATAAATATCAAATCATTTGTAGTTATTTATGTATATATAAATGATACCAGGTTTACACATAATGTCTGTCTGCTTTATAAATATGCCGGGTCCAATTAGCTCAGTCGGTAACGCGTCTGACTATGAATCCACGTGTCGTGAGTTTAAATCCTCGCCCGGCAACGATTTCCGTGATGATTGATATACTACATTGTGTCTCATTAGCATTCGTCTCTCACCGGTGATTAAAGTGAGAAAGTTATTAGTTACTTGCGGAAATGGGCTGTGCTCGAGTACTGGTTAGCATTTCAGGATCCCAGAAAACAGTGGTAAGATTTACTGATCGTCTGTTAGCCCTCGATGGCATAACATGACTCTAAATATTCAAACAATCTAAAACATTTTTATATTCAATTTGTTGGTGGTTTAACTTTTTTTAATATATATGTTAACATATTAAAAAAAGTACTTGGACTATGAGCTTGGAATCTTTCTTCCCAGATAAAATAGTTATTGTAAATAAAACACAAACAGTAATTGAAGCCAATGAGAAAGAAGACACACACGTGCTTAAGCATGATAATAGCGAAAACAGTTCAGACAATGTTTTAAAGTTGTGCCTCATAAAAAAGGGATTTGATATAGAACATATGAATGTTCAAGGTCTATGTGGGAAAAAAACTGACAAAATTTTCTGAAATTAAAATATTGTTAACAAGGCCAGAAAATAAGTGTATGCATATATTTGGATTGAGTGAAACCAAACTTAATGATCATAAAAAATCAAATGTATTTAAAACTGAAGGATATCAAATGCCATTTAGAAAAGATAATATGTTAAATGCTGGTGGAGGTATTATAGTGTATGTAAAAAGATGGAATTCAAATTAATCTTAGAAAAGATTTATAAATAAATAATATATCATGTTTATGGTTGGAAATTTTACCGGAAAGGGGGAAATCATTCATTGTAGGCACACTTTACCGTTCCCCAGATTCTAAAATTTATTGGAATGATACATTTGAAGGTGTTATTGATAATGCATCAAAGGACAATAATAAAATCATTATATTAGGCGATATTAATAAAAATCTTTTGAATAATGTTATAAACAATAATTGGAGTAATTTTGTTTCTTCTCTACGTTTAAGTCAATTAGTCTTATCCCTAACTAGGGAAACTGCCCAATCAAGTACACTTATTGATCATACTTATAGTAACCGGGAAGACAATAATTCGAACGTGTTTGTTAAAGAAAATATCTATAAGTGATCATTACGCGACATGGTGTAATCGCAAGCTTGACTGTATCCAGACGAAAAATTATCACAATTTCATTACTAATAGATCTTTGAAAATTTTTAACGAATTCAACTTTATAAATGACCTAAGAGAAAATCTAATAAATCTAATAAGAGAAACAATAAATAATCATACAAATGCTGATGACATGCTAGAACATTGGATCAATTTATTCTTAAAAGTAGAAGACAAACATGCCCCCATAAAGAAACATAGAACAAAGCATAACAAACAACCAGACTGGATAAGTACTAGCATTTTAGATAGCATGAAGGTTAGAAATAAATATAAAAATCAACGGGGATATAGATAAATACAAAGCAGAACGAAATAAGGTTTCACAAATGATACACGATGCAAAGAAAAAAATCGTATATTACAAAAATAGAACAGGGAAAAGATGATCCATGGTCAATATGGAAATTGATTAAAGAATTCGGCAGGGCTAAAAGCTCTAATAATAATAAAATTCTTGGGATAAAAACAGATGAACATTGTATATCTAATGATTTAGATATGGCTAATGTATTTAATGAATATTTTGTAAACATAGCTTCGAAATTAAAGGGTCCGATAGAGCATTCAAATTTTAATTTAATTAACACTTTTGTCAGCTCTAATATGCCTCAAAACATAATTTTTGACGTCTTAGATATAAAATTAACTTTGTTTCAAAACATTTATTTAATTTAGATATATCCAAAGCCACAGGATTAGATGGCATTGGTTCAATGTTGCTAAAACAAGCATCTCCTGTTATATCTGAAAGTATTATGTTTATTGTGAATAAAAGTCTTCGAGATGGAATATTTCCATATATATGGAAACAGGCAAAGATGAAACCATTCTATAAAAGCGGCCGAAAGGATGACGTAAATAATTATCGATCTATAACTATTTTGCATTATCAACATTATCAAAACTTTATTCATATTAATTTAATGAAATTTATAAAATAATATAACTTATTGCATAAAACACACAGTGGTTTTAGGAAAGGTCATTCAACCGAATCTGCATTAATTCGTATGATTTATAAATGACTAACGGCAAATAATGATGGTAAGTTAGTTGGGACTGTCATCGTCGATTTTCGGAAGGCCTTTGATCTTGTAAGTCATACTATTTAACTAGCAAAACTAAAGTGCAATAAATGTGTTCGTTTTTTGATGTGGATGAAATCTTACCTTACAAACAGAGATCAATTTGTGTCTATACATTTAGCAACTTCAAAAACAAATTGTATAACATCAGTGGTTTCACAGGGTTCTATTTTAGGTCCATTGTTATTTTTACTTTTCATCAATGATTTACCATTGTTTATAAATAACGTTTCAACAACTGACTTATATGCAGATGATACAACGTTATATGACATGCAAACAAATACAGATATTTTATAAGGTAACTAGCAAACTTAAATTAATCGTCTTAATATGTGGTGCATTCAAAATGGTATGGTATTGAATGCTGGCAAAACAAAAGTAATGTTAATCACCTCTCGTCAGAAACGACAGTATTTAAATCAAATCAATTTACATCGTATATACAACAGTACAGAATTAACTACAACAAAAGACGATAAAATCCTTGGAATATTTAATGACGATTGCATGCTATGGAATAAACATTTACAATCTCTCTAAAAAAAATCATCATATATCTGGCTATAATCAAAGGTAAAAGATTATCTTTCCATCAACCATAGAACGTTATATTATAAAGCATATGTACAACCACATTTCAGTTATTTTTGTACAGTTTGGGGAAATTATTCAAATAAAATATAAATAAGTTAATTAAACTGCAGAGGCGAGCATGAAAATATATTTTAGGAAATGAATATGAAATTTACATATACATCAACATAAACTAAATAAATTGTTATTTATAATTAAATTTAATTAATAATTCCATACTGTTGATACCTCATTGGCCTTATGATAATCCATAAATCTGCTCAGTGTAAGCAGTGACTTAACAACATGTGGATATATCACTGGTTTTGTTAATGTTTAAACTAAAATAAGCTTTATAATCAATAATATGTACTGCATGGGTGATGAAAAATTTATTATAATCTATGCGATGCAATTCGACATTATAATCAATGATTTTTTAAAAATAATAATCTTGTAGTGTTTTTTTCTCGATTTGGGTCCAAATGTGGCTTCACTAAACTTAAAAAAAGATATTCTGATATTTTAAGTTTTTTATAATCATTTTCGTTATCATTATTTATATAAATATACTTGCAATAAACTTTTTTCAGTGGGTTTCTCAAATTATTCTTTTACTGATAGTATGCTTTATGTTAATATATTATTTAAAATGACAAACTATATTTAACTTGTTTGAAACTACACCCACTGTGCTATACCACTAATTATATGACACGCAGCAACACAACCGTGGTGTTAATTACGTTATGTCACATGCCAGTGAGAGCCGTGTCAATTAGGTTATATGCTAAAGCGGTGACTTATCGGTCTATTGACCACGGAAGATATGTATGATTTCATTTTGATTGTAATTCGTGCCAGATGGATGAATTTTAATTGAGCCAACATTATGTGATTGAAAAGAAAAAAATAAGAAAGAAAAACTGCCAGCCAATTAACAACAAATAAAAAAATTATTTAAGATATTGGTTATTCGAAGTTTCAGAACGCTTTAGTATGTAAATATTATGATGTTAATATCATTAAATTAACGAACCGAAAACCCCACGCCAGCTCTGAGTGAATGGTAGAAAGTGTGACATACACGTATAAAGGGATGTGTATTCAGGGCTGTCATTTTACCACAGCTGCCATAGCGATTTCGTATAAAAACAGATCAGAATTGTTAATTTACAAAATAAAACAATCCTACAATTTTAAAACTAATAAAAATTAAAGACATGTGTTTAAATAATTCCTTGTAAAAATGTAGTATTTTATTTGTATTATTTTTTACTTTCATTATTTGTTTTATTTTTTTTGAAATATTATTATCATTGGAGCTATTATTATAATATACATATTGACTTATTGATTTGTTTACAGCTTTTATATTGGATACGTGCGTATGTGCATCTGGTCAGTCGTTCACAATTAATATAACAATTAAATTACTATAATGAAGGCAGAGTTGCATGGCAATCATCAAAACAGATACGCATGATGAGAACCACATGTGTGTCAATAAAGAGTTAATTGGTGATTTATCGGTCCATTGATCACAACGAACCCTGCCGGTGTGTAATTTTCATTTTGATTATAATTTGTGCAAGATGAATGAATCTTTATTTAACCCGCGGCATGTGATTGGATAAGAAATATATAGTCAAAATCAATACTTAAATATGCAGATTTTTTATAATTTTATTATTATCATCATTATTATTAATATCTATTGTATATTTTATTATTATTTATTTCTATTATTACTAATATTATTGTTATTATTGCTATATTACTTTATTATTATATTATCATATTATTATTATCTGAGTATTTTTTCTTCTTTATTATTATTATTATTATTATTATTATTATTGTTGTCATTTCTTACTTGTTGCCCCTTTCACAACATTTATAGTGGCTTAATTGTTACGTGCTTACGTGAACGTGATCAGGCGTATCGATTTTGTAGGAAAGCGGGAAAACAATATATTTACTATTTTATAGGCAGTGAATACATGTTCGTTTTTGTTTATTTAAACCTTCCTCATGATCAAAAGCTGTTCTTTAGTCAATATAAAATCACAACCTCAAAAAGGTCACCTAGAAATTTACGTTTGCTAGGTTTTATTTCCTATGTCTAATGTGTTATTTCGGTCTGTCTTGTTAATTTGGCATACATACATTTATTTTAAATTAATTTAATTTAGCTTGATTGTCAAGTAAGCTCGGAGCTTATGCATATCTTTCTCCAGTGCATTCCCTTATTAGATCTGGTACTGAATTGTGTTTCGAGAGGTCGGGTAAAGCCTGGGTCAAACTCGCGACCTCTGCCGTCTGAAGCCAGCACCCTATCCGCTGTACTACTGACCCATTTTATATTTTAGAATACAATTAATTTATTATTATTATTTTAATGAGATGTGCACGAGTATAATGTTTCCACTTTAATTGCAATATAACAGTTTACGTAGATTTGTTTACAACTAAGCACAAACTCAGTGTAACTATGTTTGCGGAAAATGTAAAACTAAAGTCCAAATTAAATTGAAAATTGGTAATTTTTATTTTGCCGAAATACCCAAACAAATAGAATCATAATCATATAATTTTACGCATATCTATGTTTTGTTTGATTCACGCATGCTTTGATATTTTTGTATTTGGAGCAATATACGCTTAAATCGAAATAAAGTACATGTTTTGTATGTTCTATAACTAATTTATATCGAAATAACACGGCAAATTAGTCTTGAAACCTTAGATAACCAATGATGTGTCGTCTATTGTATAATAGGTGTTTTAAACATTATTGTATTGATCAGCTAAATATTGATATTTATGTTATAATTGATAAATTGTTGACCAAAATAAGTTTTATCATGCGTTTTACAGTAAAACATTTATATTAACTACATGGTTTATATTCATTTGAAAGAAAATTTATTTTTATCTCGATTTTAAGTATCGACTTCACGATCAAATAATAAAAAAAGAGTATATCCGAATGAACGAGTGCACTCAGTAGCGCACGAAAAGTTCTGTTATCAGTTTTCTTACTGTGTCTAGCGTATACAGCGCTTCTGAGTGCACTCAGCGTATCTGAGTGCATTCAGCGTGTCTGAGTGCACTCGATCTATTTCATGCGTTCAGGAGTGCGTTTATTATTCAAAATCCAGCGTTTGCTTACGGTCCATGTCCGCTCCGTCTGCGCTCAATCTGCGCTCCGTTCGCGCTCCGTCTGCGCTACGCTCGCGCTCCGCTTACGCTCTGAGTGCACTCCGTTTGCGTGCAATTGGGGTACTTGAGCGGTTTAGGGTCTGTATGTGTATGCGTGCGCGTAAATGAGAGTTGTAACCAGTAGCATAGTGTGAGAATTGTGTTAATCTATAATGTGTGATATATGCAGCAGATGGATGAAAGTTATCTTCTATCTTTTTGAAAATGTATATGTACTTGTTTGTTTATACGAGGGCCTCAACGAAGATTGGTTGTCCAATTGAGTTACCCTCTTTAAATAAAGAAATTACTTACTTACTTTCTATCGGTATTACAACATTTATGCGTTGATACGCCGTAGAATTCATTTATTTATGTACCACCCGTTCGTTTATTCTTTGATTCATTTATGCCAAATCACTGTATTTGGAGAAACATTATCATTTTATGCAGTAAAATAATGTTCAAACAACTTTTTCTTTCAAAGAAAAAAGCCAACAAATCGGTAGAAATATAGGACTAAAGACAACTTGATCTCGTCTTTCAAGAAGATTTTGTGTAAATCTTAAATTATAAAACACACGGAATCCCTAAAACAATATAGATTGTGTTATACACTCTTAACAATATTTGATCAATAAATATCAATCTATCACGGTGTACTTGCGCTAATTACCCGGATGCAAAATTCAATGCATCTTGAATATCCTGGTGGCAGAATGCAGATGGATGACATGATGACGGTAATGTCATACTGTCCTTTTCTGCTTCTACAATGAATAATGATATGTACTTAATAGATGACAATGATCCATATAGTAGCTTCATATGTGTAGGCAATATTCGATTAAAGAATCTCACACAGTTTGAACAAGTGACTTAATATCTGCTAATCAAACAACGGGAACAAAATGCTTGAGTTTCTAAATTAGGTCAAAATCATCGTATTTCCCAATGACGTCACTAGCTTTGATTGATCTGTAAACTAGGGCAACCGAATATCCGAATGTATCAAGTTAGAACGGCGGTTAAAAGGCATACACTATTTGAATAGAAATACTAGTATGCTATAAGTTGTCTCTTATGTGACATTAAGTAAACTTTAAGCGAACAGTTAAAGTAATATATCTTATATAACTCAAATGCATGGCAACTATACCGTCCTCAGTCGAATAAAGCTGACCATGGCACGTATTATACAAATGACGGCAATATATTTTCAAAACCTCTTAAAGCAAAGCAACTGTTGGCTTAAAGATTGTTTTGAAAATTAATACTATTATGGTGGTACCACCGACTGGTTATGGAAAATGTTTGATATAAAATAGTTCCAAATGGAACAAAAAACGGAGGCCATGCACTGGGACAGTAGTTGGTGCAAGATGGCTCGGTTAGCTTAGTTTGTAACATGTCTGACTATCAAACCATAAGTCGTGAGTTCGAATCCCGCCCCGCAACATTCTTTGTGAAACGTGCACGACACTGCACCTCTTTGTCATTGGGTCTTACTGCTTATATAAGTTAAATATTTTCAGTTTCCTGAGCAGGAAGATGTGTTCTAGTACTGGTTATCCTATCAAGATCCCCGGAGTGGTTAGTTTAAATGATCATCTGCTCGCCCTCAATGGCATAATCTTACACTGAATATGCAAACAAACAAAACTAGTTGATCTATAAGAGCAATTTTTTTACAATATTACACATGACTTGGATTATCGAAAGTGACTAAAAACAGGACAACACCATAAAGGTGACGAAGATTTTTTTCATTTAGGTACGTGTTGGTTATATAAGTTATTTGTAACATAATATATATATCTTAAAGAATTTGTTTGTAATATATGATGAAAATATATATTTGTAACATATGATATGCAGTTTAGCTAATAATCTGTATTTGCAATATTTAATATGTATTTGTATCATACATAAGATATGTGTTTGTAGCATATGATTATCAATAATATGTAGTTTAAACATACTATATGGATTTGTAACATATGACGTATATTTGTAACATAATAAATGTATTTGTAGCATATGATATGGGTTTTGACACATGACATGTCACATAAGCTATGTATTTGTAATAAAATAAACTGAGTTTTGCGTTTTACCAGCTGAGTTGATACAGTGCATACGCGAATGTGTCGACGACTCGACACTGCAGTGTCTGACTAAAGGCATGATCAGATTATTGGAAAACTTCTGATATTGTCAGAGGCTCGGGACGGTTTCTTTGAGTTATTAATTGCATTCCAGACACATAAAGTTCACTTTCTCGTAGTTGCACGTTATCAATTATGTTATAAACCCATATACCCATATTCATCAATTAATACACCATATATATCAATCTCGATCAGTTATGTATCAACTTTGTATATGTGTGTTACTATTATTAGCACATAATAATCATCGTATAAGCATTACTGTAAACCAGTGTCTACCAAACATGGCTTCTTAAGTTTCATACAGCATGAAGTAGTATTTCTAGTGTGGATTTTTAATAAGTAAAGCACCACTGTCCATGCTTTATTTACTCAGTTGAATGTAAGAACGTTAACGGTGTACTAATTTACCAATTTAATTAGTCCCCAATAACCACAAATGTAATAAACTTTTACCATTCTCCTATACATATACAAAGTGATGAAACCAGTTAAGAAGGGCAATTTATTTTCTATTTGTGTTTTATTAAGCATAACTAACAAACCGGTACGTTACAAAGTAAGTTAACAAGACCTCGTGGACGACGACATACTTTAATGCCATCTTAAAGTGTTGTATAGTGATACATCTGTACGCTTATTGATTTTCTGTTTGTATTTCTCTGCAGGGCCATTTCGGTATATGTAACTATCTATATATCTGTCCGCCCGTCTTTCCGGTCGTGGATGCATACATCTGTCAATCTATATATCCACTTAATCTTCTAACTATCCATCTATTCATCGATCCAAATATACATCTATCTAATCCAAAATTAGACTTTTTTCAGCACCTCACCTTCTTTCATTTTCTCTATCTTTCTCTCCACATTTTTTCTTTTTATCTCTTTCTTACTCTCAATATTTCTACCACACTATTTTCTTACTATCTTTCGTTAACGACAGATCCTTATCTTGATCAAATCATTGGCATGTGCGGCACATTCCAAATAACTAGAGCTATCTGAGTGACGTCAAGCATCGAAGCGATTAGTTTCTAAACGAAATGGATGAATCACTTGAACATCTTATGTATGTATATTAGTTATGGAACTAATTGACAATTGTTGTGGACATCTTCATGTTGGCTTTTAGACAATGAAATTAATATATTGTCTTTTTATATGTAATGCTGTGCTATTTTCAAAACTTCTTATGTTCGTACACATACGTTCAATGTGTACTTTTTGCGTCACTTACATTAAAAAATACTGATATAGGGTTAAGAATACTGTAATTTTGAAATTTGCGACTGTATATATAGTTTTTATTGGTCGCAAATATTTTAACACAAATTTACGATCATGGAATTGGCATTATGCAAAAAAAAACAAAAAAAACCATAATTTTGTACCAAAGGTTATTCAATTCAAATTATATTGATGTATTATCAAGAAAATGACAAAGTCGCGGAATACATATTTTATTAAATAAATTGTATCCATTTGAAACTGGAATTCATACAGCAACATAAAGAGATGATCGTGTATATAACGTCAGTAATTACAATTTTACATAGATGCTAGCAAAAAAGAATACACTCGTATTATAAAATAAATTGTGTATTTACTGATGTGCCGAATATTATCAACCATTGATTATTTCATTCATTCTATTCTATTCACGATACGTGATTGATGCTAAAAATGAGAAAGAACACTTGAAAGGCATGCAGTAAGACGGGTTAATTGATTAGTTTAAACATATTTTATTCACAAATAGTATACAATTACATTGAAAATATCACATATTAGTTAACACATGTGTATACAATTATGAAAGGGATTCAGAAGAAAGCTTACAGCTTTTGTGAATCTGTCTCCCAAAATCAATCTATTAAATATGTGACAGTATTAAAATTATATATATATATATATCAATGAATGATAGTATAAGGATCTGTAGATGTTCCTACACATTATATATAGAGATATAAATTTCTTAATAGAATATGTCAAGAAACTTTGCATATTGTAACAAACAGAGAGAGAGAGAGAGAGAGAGAGAGAGAGAGAGAGAGAGAGAGAGATGGGTGAAATTTTGCTGTTCGTCTCAACAGGAATAGGAATAGCCATTGAGGGACTTAATGGTATGGTCAGTTATGTACAGAAATATCGAAACTAAGTTCAGATAAATGTTAGTTAAAATTAAGATTTGAAAGGATTTGAAAATATTAACTGTTAAGTGGTTTATGCGCTACTTGAATCTTTTTGATGCTATTATATAGTCTTGTACTGTTAGAAATAAGCTTGTATTGATTTCAATGGATAACAAGGGATCTCCAAACAAAAGTGTATTTACAGTTGGTTGTATGTTTAATTCTCATATTTTTTGTAACATAATGTCTCTCTGCTCCGTATACAAAGAGGTAATGATCTGTGTTTTCTATTAATCCACATGTACAAAGTGGGCTGTTGATTAAGTTTTTAGTGTATAGAAGATAATTAAGAGGACTACAGTATGTTCTTAGGCGAGTGTGTTGGATCTGTGATAATCTCTTCCCTGTATAATAGTGTTTTGGAGAAATAAGTCGGTTGCTATTGAGTTTATTCTTAAAAACTGTAATTGATTCTGAGTTTTTTATTTCTATTGATAGTTCGTTCCAGTCCCTTATTGTAGAGGGAATAAAAGATTTGTAAAAAAGCTGGGTATTACATGGTAATGTACGGTTGTCATTTGAATTTCGCAGGTTGTACGTAACTGTATTACCGATGTTTGCAGGGACTAGAGCAGTAAGAGGAGATGGTGCAAGGTTGTGAGTCATTTTATAAAATAAGGACAATTTGTGTTTTTTACGTCTATGTATTAACCATTCCCAGCCAATTTCCTGATAAAGTGTTTGAATTGAGATTAGTTTAGTAGTTCCAGTTGCTATTCTAGCTGCTTCTGTTTGAATGGATTCTAGTTCTTGTTCTTCGTATTGGGTACAGTTATCCCAGACTACATCTGCGTATTCCAAGATGGGTCTAATGAATGTTAAATACATTATTTCTAATGATTTTCGATCTAATTGAAACTTAAATTTTCTCATAATATTAATTTTCTTCCAAGCCCTTTCTTTAATACTATAAAAGTGTTCGTGCCATGTTCCATTTGAAGATAGAGTTAGACCTAAATGTTTATGAGTGTTTACTTCGTTAATGGGTACGTTATTCATTATTAGGTTTGGGTGAACAGGTTTGTTAATTTTCCTCGAAATAACCATTGATTGGTGATGTTATCAAGAGAATTTATTTTCCTCAGGAAAAATTGTTAATAGCATGATGTCGAAACGTTACCATTAAAACATTAAATAATGAATTGTTCCGTAAGGTTTTCACTTTTTTCTTATATGTCTTTTGAATCACTTCCTAGTTCTATCTAAAGAAAATAGACACAAAAATACTTAAAATGTTTTCTTCAAAGACATAACTAGTGGATTGAAAATCATCTCTCTCTAATTCTTGGACATCTTCCGGGTCAAGTTTTTAACACCAAATGAAAGCCCAAAGTATTCAAATATCATCCCGGAATTCATAGAGCTCTTAAAGCGTTTTGCAGTAACTCTCAACCCATCGATTCAAACTTGTTGAATTAGAATTAGCAAGATCGTTACTTTGTGATACAAATATACGATATATTCATATATTCAATGTTTAACAATTATATTACTTTATTTATAGAAAGAAAGATAAAAATATAACTCAATATAAGCAAGAAAACTTAAATGTACAGAACATATAGGGATTATAATACCTTCATGGGTTTCCGCGATATTTTATTCAGTAATCGAGCTCCTTTTATTCCTACTGAACGCCCCATAGCACAGAAAGCTTAAACCTTTTCTGCAGTCCTAACAATAACTGGTTAACCATTATTGCTCTCTTTACTTTATTAAAAATAACAAAGAGAGATATACTGTATTTTTATTTTAAGGTCATCTGATTTAAGTCTACAACTCTATATCCTATAGTAAGATTACATATTCAATGTATGAAAATGACATAGTGTATAACAGCTAGAAAGATTGATTCCATACACTTTGTATGGCCATCTCAGTTAACGGCATACTAATGACTAGAAAATGTCTTTGCTCTACAATCAGAACATCTTTTCCATTACAGATAATTGTTTGCGTATGCACTAGTTGTATCATCAGCAGTCTGTCTCATCTTAGACAGAGACTGATAAAACAATTGGAGAAAAATCTCAAAATATATAGCAAGATAAGACTGTTTGTCTGTAATTGTATCTGTAATTTACCAATGCTTCTTGGTATAGACTAGACTATAGAACGAACCCAGCTCTCCCCGCTTGCGTCCGTCTCATGGAAGTGATGCTTTAGAGAAAGTTGTAGAATGACGTCACCGTTTGATGAGCGTTAAATTACTATGAATTATGGGACGTGCATAGAATTCCCTGCTTTTTCTATAGGTTTCAACTGACTTGATTCAGCTGATTACAAGGACTGTGATTGACAAAGAGAGAGCAAGTATACAAAGGGAATAAATAAGGGAATATTTTCAAAAATAAAGTGTTTTGAAAAAGAAACATTAATTTCTTCATTCAAATATGGCAAATAACAGGATAAATCCCTTTGTTACCAAACATTCCTTAATTGCGTTTTTAAACGTTAATTTATTCAAAAACATTCCACCAATAAAGCTGGATGCAATATGTAACATAATATGTTGAAGACACGGGCCAATAACAACAAGAGAGTAGTACATATAATACCACTCTCAGCGCAATTTTTCTGTCACCTAAAAATGGTCAACTCACCCAGGTCGCTAACCGCTCCCGGACTCGCAGATCACTTTAAGGAGATAGAAAAATTCATCTGAGAGTGGTATTATATATACAACATACCCCCCCCCCCCCCCCCCCCCAAATATTTTTTATCAAGCAGCATAATCCTTATAAAACGGAACCAAAGAATTAAAATCGTTCGAATAACCGCTCTATTTTACGTAAGCCCTCAATATTTTTTTCTATTTTAAATATTTCTTGACTCGCTTTAGCTAGCTCTTGTTCATAGAATAATCCCTAACTATTTTCGTTCATTAAACTTTTAGAAGATATGTAACTGGTTTTGTTTTTGAATGCCCTTAACAACAAATATGTCTTCCATCAAATTACAGGTGTAACTTTTTCAAATTGCCTTTTATATTTACTTATTCTAACCCTATCACCAATTTTGAAAGATATTCTAGATGTTTGGGATTGTCCGGAATACAAATTATGTAATACCTTTTCTTTTTTCTTTTTCATTCTTCCCTCATCAGGAGTCATACCAATACTACCATGTTTGGTCTTATTATATTTTGAGATTATTTTAGGCAGGACATCATTATAATTATTTGTGGTGAAATGCTTCCACATTTTTCTCTTCATTGTCCTGTTAAATCTTTCAATAATTACCGCTTTTCCTTCATTAAAAGTATGATACAATTTAATATTATTATCGTTTATCTATTTCTTAAAGTGTTTGTTATCAAATTCACTTCCCTCATCAACCCGTAACTTTTGAGGTCTTACATTCATCTCACTTAAAATGTCTTTAAAAGCCTTGATTACATCTAAACCAGTTTTAGTCTTAGCGGTACACTCCAAGCATATTTACTCAAGACATCAATTACATTTAATAGATATTTAAATCCTTTGTTGTATTCTGAGAAAGCCCACATATCAAACTCAGCAGCCGATCACACATCATCCATACCGCTTACGATAACCCGACGTCTCGGAAATTTTCTTTTTATGGGTTTGTGTAATTCATCCGCTAATTTACAACCCCAAGACGCCAGTCTTTCCCGTTTTTTTTCCCAAACCAAGGTTATGTTTTATACAAATAGATGGTTTGACAATTAAATTTTTAGCAATTTTCTCTAAATGTTTTTTGATTTAGTGTTCTTGAAATTCTCTAACATTTCTTCATCACAAACAGACTTTTTTGTTCCATTTCCATAACAATAATCAGGTTCTCGACAAACATTGTCTTAATCATTTACCGGTGGTCCATTATCTAAAGGATTTCTAAGACCGCAGTATTTATATCCGGGAAGTGTTTACCCCTTTTAGGGAACATAGGCAACATGGATTTATGAATGTCAAAACCCTGTCCTATCTTATTCTTCACAAGTCTTGTTTTTGTTATCCTGCAAGATGTGCAAGTACTCTTTAGCATCAACCTTCCATTTTTAGTCGTAATAATTCTAGGTTCATAATTTTTCTTTCACACGATAACTGCTCATTTATATATTAATCAAATAGTTTTTAATAATTAATTCATTTTCTTTGGTTTTGAACAGTTTCAACATTTTATACAAAACATCATACATGCTACATCCATTTCTTAATGAAATATAAGCAAAAGTAACCACACAACACGCTGTTCTAGTCTTGATATTGTATCGTATTTTATTTGATAACATATTTTAGTTCATTTGGTGGAAGTAAAACAAAAGGATCGAAACAATTATTATCACAACAATAAACCCAGTGAGTTCCAGGACCAGCCATATCATCTAAATTAATTATCACACATCCGCTCAATCACGGACGTGGAACGGTATCTCTACTAAACAACGTTTAACCAACACTTATATATCGAGGTTACTAATGGGTTTATTCTTAAAATAAATATTTTGAAGGTGGACCAATCTGCAAGCCCCGCCCCCTCGGAGGTCCAATCTGCAGTCCCTTTCCTGTCAAACCAGAAATAAGCGATCCGATAAGAGATATTCCCAACGAAGCTAGTAAACCGAGAAATCCTCCATTTTGCCTTTGTTTTTTAGTCCTTTTCATACAATTGATTTTTTTTAATTTACTAATCTGAGACTTGTTTAAATAACCAGAATTGATTAATTTTCTCTTACAATTATCATCAATTGAAAGCATTCCATTTCCAAATATTTTATAAATTCCGGTAGACGCTAAACCACTTAATGCCCCAGTAGCCAACGGCGCACCAATTGTCGATATAAATCTAGCGGCCATGGGTAAAACACGACCAATCAAACCCGCCAAAGCACCGAGGAATCCACCATTTTGTTCTTGAGCTATCATTTGTGTCTTGGAAATATTTAAATCTAACCCAACACCCAGTCGTTTTACTTTGTTAATTGCTTTTGTTTGGTTATTAGTTAGCATCAACGGCACGGCCGCAGCAGCATTTAATTGGTTATTTTTCAACCTCAACGTTAATTCGCTTCTTTTATTTAAAGCATTTGCATCTTTTTTGTCCGACTATTAAATTTACTGGATATAAATGTCATATTTATATTATACTTACATAAAAATTAATTCATTTCCAATTTTAATTATAACAACGCTTTCCTTATACATGATAATTGCATAGATTTTATAATCCGCACCGCTAGGAATATTTAACTTACAACTTATGTGTAGGATCAATAGTAACAATATCGCTAGAACTACTACCAAAATTTAAAGTCCAAATAAATATTTCAAATTGTTTATGTTCAATAACAATATAGTGTTTTTATCATTTTGTTTTAACGAATATTTAATAACATCTCTAAATATTCTAACAATGTCATCCTTTCTATATTCAGTTTCTGGATAATATTCTCCATTACCCACTTCTAATCGAGCGTACATTAAAGAGAAAGAGCAATTATTATTATTATTAGAATTGAGTTAAAATGTATCAAAGAGATGTGGGTTTTGTTTTTGGTTATTTTTTTAGTTCCTTGTAAATAAATGAAAAGATGTTTCGGATCCCTAACACCGGCAGTTATTCTGAAGGATTGACTCGCCTGCCGGAAACTAGCCGATTTTTGTATTATTTCCCAAAGATTTTTCATTTTGTGAGATCATGTGATTTTCTACGACATACGTTAGTCCATCAGAATTATATGTCATTTTTGGCACCCAAAGCACTTATTTTGTAAGAACAATTCTTCCATCATCAACACCATTAGCTTTAAAGATTTAATTATCATCTTCGGTAATTTGCAAAACTATTTGTATTTTCAAAAAGTGAATACTTATTTAAAGGGATGATTGTACTTTCTTTTCTATTTTCCGCAACCAATAAATGCCGTTTTGCGAAACCTCTATTATAATTAGCAGCAGCAGCAGCAGCAGCAGCAGCAGCAGCAGCAGCAGCATCACTTTCTGCTAAATCATTTGTATAATAAAATACTCATTTGTCCCAGTGGTTTCGGCGTAGTCGCTAGATATTTCAAGCACATCTTTAACAGCAGTGTGTCTTTATAATTTATTTCCATCATAAACAACTTTTCCATTTTGTTTTCATTATCTTGTACCATTTCAGTTATTTCTTCATTATCGGTATTTACTCTGATTAAAGTAGAAACATGAGTTTCTTCTTCTTGAGCCTTATCTTTATCATCAACCATTTGTTTATTGATATCAGACACCCTAGTCCTTCATTCGTCAAAACCTTTTCTTAATTGATTTCTCACATTTTTAATAATAGTTTCTTCCGTTTCGTTACTTAATTTTTCAAAAGCATCCCAGTAAGCTCAACATGTTCTCTCAAACTATCATGAATAATATTATTATTTTCCTTGTTTTCTAATAGCTGTTGTTGAATAAGTAATACTTTATCGGCTGCGCCTTGCTCAATAATTTCTTATTGCCCCGTTAACTCATTCAGTGTCCATCTATTTTTACAAGATTTGTCCCGCGTTTTACTACAAAAGACTTAGGGACAGCATCCTTAGCATCAGCGGGGGCTTGTAGGTTGGTAAGTCTCATTTGTTGCATGTCTATTGCAGATCAATTTTTAACATATTGAGTTAAATCAATCTCGAAATTGTTTTTTGCTTTTTCACCATCATAATTTTCTATTTCCGATATGTTATTATGTATTCCCATTATATTTTTCCGCAGAAATTTCTTTTAACAAGTTTTCTCGGTTTGTCTAAATAAAAAAATCATATTGCTTACTAACTCCTCTAATAAACTTTTCTTTTTCTATACCATTTTCGTTACGAATATTATCCGTTTCTTTTTAAGACGGAGTTTGAAATAAAATGTAATGCGAACAATTAAGTCTGATATCTTTGGGGGGTTTGGTAATAAGATTGAGTTAAGAAGATGACGCAACAGTTTTTATGTCTTCCTTGAATGAAATAATTATTAATATTATCTTGCTTTTTTCGAAAATATTATCATCAAATACCACAACCTTTTGGGCAGCAGCGTCACTAAATTATCAATTCTTATGATATCGTCGTTCGAATATTCTAAAATATCTTCAAGAGGGAAGTTATGGTTTTCCGCTATATCCGCAAACTGCTCGATTAAAAAATAAAATAAGATAGATCAAAGCAAGGCATTAGCTATCCTGGAACAAAAAATTGCTGAATTACCGATTAACTAGCCAAGGAATTATATGATTTCCTTAAACCACCACCAACGGTAAAAGTGGAAGACCTTGAAGCATATGACCCTGAAGATGAAGAGTATGCTGAAAAGCCGGCTGAGGAAAAACATGCTTGGGAATCCGCGGAAGCTCCAAGTGAGAATTTGGATGCAAATTTGGAAATTCATATGATAAATATGGTCTCACACCATTAAATAAATTAAATACACCGGATCAATGGGGAAAAATATAATGAAGTCGCTGCTCATGTTAAAAAATTAAGAGGTGTGATAGTGGGCTAAAAAAAATAAGAACATGACTGAGGAATATGAAAGAAAGATTAAAGAAACGTAAAAATAGAAATATCAATTAGAAAAATTCATTAAAGGACTAAAGGATATGATAAGTAAAAAACCAGTGCTTATGGATGATGAAGATTTGTTTACAAGTAAGAAATTGGTGTTTACAGGAAAAGTACTTAGAAATTATTAAAAAGCAGATAAAGATGGAAACTACAGAAACCTGAAAATAAACATACCTCAACTAGTTTTTCATCATAAATTAATCGCAAAGCGGGGATCTGGTACTGCATTAGAAGCAAAAATAGATGAAGACTTTATCGAACTAAGATACAAAAATAAAAACAATTCCATGTTGGTAAAAGATGTCTTTCAAAAGCTAATAGAATTAAGCGGATTACCAATAAGCACATTAAGCAAGAAAATAAATATTTAAGGTTCATGCAATTGTGTCGATGATCTCGTTTATAAATTAGAAGTAATCTGCGGTTCTATTAAATCAGGAAATAATAACCTCTTTGTAAAAAAAGTGATGGAATTAACATTATTGACAAACTGTTGGAACAAGGAGAAATAACCAAGGAAGAGCACGAGATACTTTATAAAAAGCACTTCGAATGATATAGAAAGAAAATAAAATTGAAACAACGGTTGTGTAAATTTCATATCTATCAAAAGAGGTTTTAGCATACAGGAAAAGTTATAAGTTTTGTGGGAATATGAGTAAAAGGATAGATGTAACTACAGGAGTATTAGGTTCTGCCGCTGTTTTAGCTGCGGTTCCTGTTATTCATATTTTTATTTCATCGGCGGGAGTTATTCCAGCTTGTCTTCTTGTTGAGACTTGTGTTCTAAAAATGAAAGAAAAAATAAATTCAAAATACTTCATAGAAAGTAAAAGCAACTCTTATCTTATTGTCAAACAACTCAAGAAAACCAGCAAATATTCTCAAAAATGTATTCAATAACATCCTGGAAATGTAGAAAATCGATGACTTTGTCGAGCCTCTGTAAATGTATATGAAAAAATATTAAATAAATGGATATGAATGGGTCTGTCTGGATGGAATAAACTCACTCAAAGAATTATAGAATGATCCGAAAAAAGGATTTTTTTTATGTTTCAAATATTAAGTATACATTCTCATTTTAGGATGATTGAAACAGTTGTCTAAACAGAATTGCGTTCTCGAAAGATGTTTGGAATCTAATAAAAATAGGTTTGCTTTACATTCATTTAATCCTTTAGAAAGAGTTGTATATTACTATGTTGTTCGTGTTATGAATCAACCCAAACCAGATTGTTATATTATTTGAAAACATCCGTCGATAAATGTCTCGAATGAATAAAGGAAAGATCAAGACCTGGTGAAAGCGAGATTACGAGAGAATATCTTATTGATTAAGAGAAAAAACAGGAACAATTCCTCGAAAAGAATAAAGATAAAATATAAGTCATTGACAATAATATAGAAAGGAAAGACAAGAATGATTATGAGATAATTTTTAACAAAGTTATTGAATTTATTGATTATTTTTTATCTTTAACTTGTATATACGTAAATAAATTAGTTTTTAAAATTAATTGTACTTTAGGGCAAATTGAGGGAAAATCGGAATCGGCGGAAAGAGCATGTAGACACGAATTAATGACGATAAATAATAGAATAATTGTGGATAATATAGATGAGATATTAGAAGCAATAAAAATCATATAGACTATGACGAAATGCTAATCGGATCAAATGATAATAGTTTTGGGAAAGAAATAATGAATAGCATATATACTATTAATTTATTTCTTAGTGAAAATATAGAAAAGGAAAAAAAAAGATATAGAATATATATGTCGACGCTGAAGACATTTATAAGGAAAGAAGAAAACCTAAAGCGGTTATTGCTGTCGTAAATGGAGCGGAGGTAGTTAAGATGGATTTCAAGAGTATGTATGCTGCCCAAAAGGAATTAGGAGTAGATGTTGGGTTGATTAAAATGTGTTGCGATGGTACAAACATGGTTAAAAGTGGATATTCTAAAAAGTGTGGAAAATCATTCAAATTCAGAAATGAGTTATTATTTGAACTAAATTCAAAATCATTTTTCTAGATATGAGATATATAATTATGATTTTCACATCTGTTAAAATATCTAAAAATAACATATATCAACTCTATCAAACAAATAAAGTAAACAAACGCGATCCAAAATTTCAATTACGAAGTAGTGTGATGCCATTAATAAGTCTCATAGCTTCACTGAATGTTAAAATAAATATTATAATTGAGATTTTGTTTGCTAAACCATATGTTGTTTTGGGAGAGGATGGAGTTAAAGATATAGGAACTACACAAAATGTAGAATTGGTGGATGGATTTCTCATGGATCCGGTTGAGTAATAAGGGAAATTATGGGACATTATGTAAAATTGATAAAATACAAACCAATAAGAGGTTTTTCGTATGTTTCTCTTCTCAGTGTTATAAAAAATAGACAAGGATAATCAATATTTGAAATGAAAAGGATAATGAATGCTTTCGTTGGGGTCATTTGGCGTATTTATGACCAGCTGAAAAAGACCCACAAAGAATAACAAAATATAAAAAACATATAGATAAAGTGAATTATGATTGAATAAAGTTTCCTGTTAAGATTAAAGATATTCCTGAAATATAAATAGTTAATAATATAAGGTTTGACGTTTTTGGAATTGGAAATGGTTGAGAACCTATCTATCCATTGTACATCTCTAAAAATAAAAATGAAAAAAATAACCTTGTGATCTTTTATTAATAGATGGGGAAGGTTCATCTCATTATGTTTGGATAAAGGATTTTAATAAACTAATGAACACACAATCAATATACAAATATAAATTATTCTTTTGCAAATAGTGCATCCAATATTTTACATAAAAAAAGAATACTTAATAAACATATAGAAGTTTGTTTAGCTATTAATTGAGTACAAAAAGTAAAAATACCGGATAAGAGTAATAGTAAATTAAAGTTTGTGAATTATCTTAAACAACTGCCTGTTCCTTTTGTTATTTATGCTGATTTCGAAGCAATAATAAAACCGATAAAGGAAAATTGTGGTAAATCAACTGAAGCATATCAAGAACATAGTGCTTGTGGATTTGGATATAAGTTAGTATACACGTATAATAATACATTTAGTAAACCAGTAGAGATATACTGCGGAAAGGATTCGATATACCATTTTATTTAAAAGATGTTGGAAGAACAAGAGTATTGTAACAAAATGATGAAAAGTTATTTTAATATTTGTGAAAAGAAATATACAGAGGATGATATAAAATGGAACTATCCTATTAAAGATCATTGTCATATTACAGGAAAATATCGAGATAGTGCCCATAATAAATGTAATAGATCATATAGATTAACAAAAAAGATTCCAATTGCATTCCATAATTTAAAAGGTTATGCTGGTCATTTTATAATGCAAGAGGTTGGAAAGTTTAAAAAAAAAATTAATGTAATACCTAATAATATGGAAAAATATATGGCTTTCATGATAGAAAATTTAGTGTTTATAGATAGTTTACAATTCCTTAATCAGTCTTTAGCTAATTGGGTTAATAACTTACCGGAATAATCGTTTTGTTTCGCTGGGGGTAGCTTTGGAGATAAGTTAAACTTAGTATTACTAAGAAGAAAGGGGGTTTATCGGTATGAATGTATGAATAGTTTTTATAAGTTTCAAGAGGAGAGTTTACCAATTAAGAAGTTGTTTTTTTTCAAAATTATTGGATTAAAATATATCGGGAGAGGATTATGAACATGCTCATATTGTGTGAAAATATTTTAAATGTAAATCAATGGGAGATTATCATGATCGTTTTCTTAAAATAGATGTTCTTTTTTTATCGGATGTTTTTGAGAATTTTAGGTTATCATGTTTGGAATATTATAGATTAGATCCCTGTCATTACTTCAGCTCTCCTGGATTGGCTCGGGATGCTTGTTTAAAAATGAAAAAAATAAAATTAGATTTAATAACAGATATTGATATGCATTTAATGGTTGAAAAGGGCTTGCGGGATGGATTTAGTTATATTGCAAAAAGATATTCTAAAGCAAATGATAAATATTTAGATGATTATAATTCGAAGGAGGAGAGTAAACATTTATTTAGATGCAAATAACCTTTACGGTCGGAGAATGTCGCAAGAATTGCCTGTTAGGAATTTCAAATGGGTTGATCCTAAGGTATTAGATGATGTAGAGACTTATAACTTCTTTATTGAATGTGGTTTCATTTATCCAAAAGAAATATATGATTTGCATTCCGATTACCCTTTAGCACCGGAGAAATTAATAGTAAATGATGAAATGTTATCTGATTTCTGTGTTAAAATAAAAGAAAAATATGATATTAGTAGTGATAGAACAACAAAGTTTGTTCCTAATTTATCTAATAAAATAAATATGTTATTCATCGGAAAAAAATCTTCGTTTATATCTTGGTCTTGGAATGAAGTTGGGTAAGATTTATAGAGTATTACAGTTTGATGAAAGTCCTTGGTTAAAAGGATATATTGATTTTAATACGTAAAAAAGAAGTAAAGCAAACAAACGCATTTAAAAAAGGTTTTTTATAAATTTATGAATAATTCTGTATGCGGAAAGACGATGGAAAACTTAAGAAAAAGAAAATATTTAAAATTAACATCAGATGAAAAGGTATTAGATAAACATGCCGCTAGACAAACTTTTATATCAGGACACATGTTTAACAATGACTTATTTGGAATCAATATAATAAAAGAGGAGTTGGTTCTTAACCGCCCTTGTTATGTTGGGATGACTATTTTAGAATAGTAAATATTTAATGTATGATTTTCATTACAATTACATTTTAAAAAAATACAAAAAGGAAAGAGCAAAATTATTATTTACAGACACAGACAGATTATGTTATGAAATAAAAGCAAAAGATAATTATAAAGATTTGAAAGAGAATAAAGACTGTTTTGATAATAATGATTACCCGAGAGACAGTCCATTCCTTTTTGATAATAACAAAAAGGTTACTGGAAAAATGAAAGATGAGGCTGTCGGGATTCAAATTGCTGAATTTGTTGGTTTAAGGAGTAAGATGTATTCGTATAAATTTGGAAGTAGAGATATTCAAAAATGTGAGGGAATGACTAAAGGTGTTTTTAAAAATAATATAACTCACGAGGATTATAAAGATACGTTATTTAATGAGAGTAAAAAAATACACGCGATATAAACAATAAAATCAGATAAACATCAAGTAAAAGTTATGACATAAATAAAATAAGTTTATCGTGTTTCGGTAATTAATGATATATTTTGAAGATGGTATTAAAACGATGGTCATTATTCTAAGTAAGAGTTGTTATTGGAGAACTAGTCGAGAAATATTTAGAATAGAAAAGATATTGAAACGCGATTACAAAAAGAAAAGGGCTTACGTAAAATGGAGCGGTTATTCGAACGATTTCAATTCTTGGGTTCCATTTAAGGATTTAGATGCTTGATAAAGAATTTTTGGGGGGGAGTAGTAGTATATATAATACCACTCTCAGAGAATTTTTTTTATCACCTAAAAATGATCTGTGAGCCCAGGAGTGCTTTGCGAACTGGGTGAGTTGGTCATTTTCAGGTGATAGAAAAATTGGGCTGAGTGTGGTATTATATATATTACTACTCCCCCCCAAAAGAGCAAGAGTTCATAATACGTAGCTGTAATTCAACATTTGACTTAAATCAGAAATGAACAAACAGAATAATCTAAATGCATTTATATATCTAAATTTTGTAAAGAACAAAACACGTTGTGTTTGTCCTGTGTTCAAAGCGTGCGTGACATGATATATCCATCCAGGAAGAAGAAATGTGTATTGTGTTTTACGTTTTGCAAGTATATTATAGATACCCTGAAGACTCTATATCTATGGACCGCTGTCAGCTTAAATAACATTCGTTGCAGGACTGTGCTCTAACAATACTCAATCAATTAAAGTATTTGAAGCTTGTAAAGAGAGGCAACGTTTGTTATTTAGCTGTTGAATGTTGTTGTTCTTGTTTCTGTAGAGTTAGTGTGTTGTTGATTGTTTAAAGTTCCTGCTGCCATCTGATTTGTGTTGAATGTTGTTGTTCTTGTTTCTGTAATGTTTGTATGTTGTTGATGATGCATAGTTCCTGCTGCTATCTGATTTGTGTTGAATGTTGTTGCTCTTGTTTCTGAAGTGTTTGTATGTTGTTGATGTTGTATAGTTCCTGCTGCTATCTGATTTGTGTTGAATGTTGTTGTTCTTGTTTCTGTAATGTTTGTATGTTGTTTTGATGATGTATAGTTCCTGCTGCTATCTGATTTGTGTTGAATGCTGTTGTTCTTGTTTCTGTAGATTTAGTGTGTTGTTGATGGTTTAAAGTTCCTGCTGCTATCTTATTTGTGTTGAATGTTGTTGTTCTTGTTTCTGTAATGTTTGTATGTGTTGTTGATGATGTATAGTTCCTGCTGCTATCTGATTTATGTTGAATGTTGTTCTTGTTTCTGTAGTGTTTGTATTTTGTTGATGATGTATAGTTCCTGCTGCTATTTGTGTTGAATGTTGCTTTACTTGATTCTGTAGTGTTAGTGTTTTATTGATGATAATTGTTCCAGCTGCTACCATTTCTGATTTATGTTGATGTTGTTGTGGAGTCTATGTTTTGATTGATATTATGTTTGCATTTACCGCAAAGTTAACAGGAAATATTACAGAAATAATTCATTCGCTGTTTACGGGAAATGGTTCTTAGTAAAACATGACATTGCATGCCAGCTAAAATTATTGAATATGTACATTTCAAATAATATACTAACACATGTGTTGAAACTTAAAAACAAAGTATGGACAGCAAATAGCTTTTTTATATAGTCCTATGTTTTGTTTTAATTTAATAAGAAGCACAAATGTACTATCCTGTGGTACAACGACTTAAGATCACAGTATGTAAAGTGTTTGTAAACTAATAGTCATATCTTATGTAATATCAATTGGGCGTCGGAGTGTGAAAAAAGCTATAAAAAAAATTTAACGAATGAGTTTCAAAATTAGTAAGAACGACAGAAATGGCAATACGCCGACAGAAAAAATAATGATTTTGATTATAAATGGTCTTCTAACAAACAAAAAAGATTGAAATATAGATAAAATAAACAGTGACGAAATAAAAATTCAAATAAATTACTTGATAAACGACATCGACGACAGCATTGATAAAAATATAAATGAAAAAATAAAACGTTTTACTGATATTATGGACAATGTGTGTTCTCCTCTAGTCCAGAAAAAAAATCATATATGACTTAAAATATGAAAAAATATTGAAACCAAAATATCTTTGACGAATGCAGGACTGCAAGGGATACTTAGATTATTTTAATACATACAAAAATGTAAAAGTGATACAAATCGGATACATATGTGCAAAGCGAGGTCGAAATATAAATATATGATAAGAAACATTTAATAAGAAACAAACGTTTTGCTAGTCGGACAGAAAATACAAATAAACTTTTAAAAGCTAGAGTATCAAATGCTAAGGATTATTGGAAACTATTGAAAGGTGTTTCTTTTAGTTCAGCTTCGACCACAGCCTCAGCTGACTCGTTTGCTAAATATTTTAAGGCTATAAATAATCTTGAGAGCGCGTTTTATCAACCAGATGATGACATAATTCAGATTAATGATAGGTACTTAAATGGAGAACTTCAAATTATGTTTGAAGAACTAGATTTTGAAATTGCAGATGATGAATTGCTTCAATCAATAAACCAGCTTAGGAATAACTCAAGTGATGGACCAGATTTATTATTTAATGTATAAAATCAAAAGTAAAATATATGATACATTAAGCAGTGAATTCTCGTGTTATTTCGGTGTCCGTCAAGGTGAATGTCTTTCGCCATTTCTGTTTAGCATGTATGTTGATGATATTATTTTATTAGCAATTTCGGCAGAAGATTTACAAAACGCATTAAATGTTTCAGCAGAGTATTGTACTAGATGGAAGTTAACAGTTAATACGGCAAAAACTAAAATTATGGTGTTCAGAAAGGGGGGAAGTTTACCAAAAAACTTGAGATCCAAATATAATGATACAGACATTGAGATTGTAAGTAAATTAAAATATTTAGGGATTATATTTACACCAGGTGGACCTTCAATGAAACCGATAAAGTACTTTCGTGGCAAGCCCTTAAAGCTATTTTTAAACTTAATGGCTACTTATTTTAGAATTATTTGATAAGTTCATTACGCCTAATCTGAACTATTCATCGGAGGTATGGAGGTTTAACAAAGGCACGAAGGTAAAAATAATACATTTAAGTTTTTTTAACAGGCTTGTAGGCGTAAAGCTATCGACGCAAAATAATTTCATTTATGGAGAGACTAATTCTAAATATATTTAAATTGTATATTGCATGCTAAAAACTTGAAAATGAGTTTTTTATAGAGGACTTAATGATTTTTTTATACAGAATTGAACCGCAGTACTAAATGATTCGTCGAGAGCATTATTTTTAGAACGTTTACTTCTTTTGAATTTTCACATTATTTAAATGTTATAAATATAGAAAAATATCGGAAAGATTTTCTTATAGACTTGAAGTAGAATGTGGTAGGTGGCGAAAACCTGTTAGTGTTCAATAACAAGACAGAAACTGCAGACAATGTAATATTTTAGAAGACGAAAACCACTTCCTAATAGAATGAAAAAAAATAGTGAACTAAGGAAAACATATATAAAACCATATTACTGGACACACTCAAGCTATATAAAATGCACACAACTATTGAAATGCGCAAACTCTGCGTTTATATATACAAAGCATTTAAATTAAGAAAGATAACAAATTTACATACGATATAGAATCCT
This sequence comes from Panopea generosa, assembly GCA_029582155.1. NCBI lineage: Eukaryota > Metazoa > Mollusca > Bivalvia > Adapedonta > Hiatellidae > Panopea > Panopea generosa. The sequence continues at coordinate 38,457,298 of CM055907.1, forward strand.
TATTATCACATATTTATTGTATAAATAATAACAATGCTATATACATGTTTTAAAATGAGTTGTATCGTTTGCAATCTGAACTCACATAATACGTTTATTTCTAAATTCATATGTTGGATGTTTTTCTTCATATTATTCAATTTCATTGAATAACACTATTTTATATTGTATACATCCAGCTCAAGAGTACACGACTTTCGACTATGGACTAGTAAAATGTATTGTTATTGTAAGCCACTAACATTTCGACAAAATAATTACGCTAATTTGCAAACGACTTATTGTGACAAAAATTAAATAAATTATTTAGATCTGTGGATAAAGGGAACAACTTCGCTTTGAAAGATCACAAAAATGCGCGACAACCCACAGCGTCAAGCTTCTCTCCCATTGGACCGAATTTTGTTAATGTTTGGAGAATGTACCAAACCATTAACAATGACGCTAAACATCGTGAACTCTATGCAAAACAATGAACATATATCATATATTAAAGATTGCTATACGAACTATGTTAAAATTTCATGCATATTATCGTTTGCCATGTATCAATGACATATATATGTGCGACAGTGTTTATGTTGTCATTTTGTTTAATAAAGATAGTGTTATTATAAACAACTATTACATCAGTATAAATCTATGTAATATAAATCAAAAAAATAAATCAGAGATATAGTTAGATAGAAAAGTTTGAGACGGATAAAGAAGAGAAAATGTGGATTAAGAAAAATATAACGCATGACAATTTATGGATATATTATATATCATTTTTCCTCTCAAACAGCCTAAACTGTAATAACACAAATACCAGTAGTATATATCGTAAAATGTTAATCTTTACGTCACTTCTTCACTCCCGTATAATTATTTTATATTTCATATAATGTATGTACTTCACATTTTATAGCATATCTAGTCGTGGAATTTCACGTCACCATAGAATATATATACGTCGTGTATCCAAGTATATAATTATACATCAACTGATTTTCACATCTCATAGTTCCATTTATTTAAGAACTGACGTTTGGAAATAAGTAAAAGAAAATTGTTTTACTATATAATAATGATATTTATGAATTTAATAGTAATTTTCTCGCGTTAATCGTATTTACATATCAATATTGTATTACATCGCGAAAGTAATTTGGATTCATGCGATACTTGATATAAGACAAAAACATAATTCCAGCAATATTAAGTATTTACAATGTATCACTTACCGAACTTCACTAGAATATTTGATCATCAACTTCATATCATCATTCTTGCCTCATCTTGCATTCAACTTCACTTCAAGAGGTCACTTTCCTATCTCTATGTCAGGTCCCAGACCTTTTTGCAACATAACACATCTTGCTCTCTCAAAAAAACAAACAATACAACTGACCATTTATACTGTGCAGTTTACATATAAAAAGTGTTCACTATCATTTATGAAAGTACAAGTAATAACCTGTACATGAAGAGTATTGTGAAAGCCTAAAGGTTATGTGTAGTCATTTTATGGGTAAAAATTTTAACTTTGTTACGATATGTTTGAAATCAAGATAAATATACAAGGGCCATGTTTGGCTTAATAAACGAACAAAACTATATACACCACACATATTAAAAACCCTATACACTTAGAAATGAAAAATTCATTCTATTAGGTCTTGGTGTTCTTTTGCCGGTTGGTCTTAGGTGCTGTATTAAGATCACTAATCTCTCACTGCTGAGGTCGTAGTCAAAGGTTTGAGCCCCGCCCTGAACGAATAAAATTATGTGAGAAATGTTATCAGTTACTTGTGCAGCACGGTGATTCTACTTAGACCCATTCTGAGGTCTTCCTCCAACAATAAATTGGGGCATGCCATATATAATCAGAACATGGCGGTAACCTCTCATAACAAACGTCAAGTGTCTTCTTGTCTAGTATTCTTCTACGCCTCATTCTTGCTTTAATGTTAACATAGCTGAGAGAACCCTGGAGACAAATGAAGACAGGTACCATAAATGAGTTGTTGTCATGGTATCCCGTGTTGATGATTAAATGAAATCTTGTGTTCAATATAATAAACAGGACTTGATTACAGGAACAAATGCACATCAGCATTGTAGGGAATATTCGCTTTAACGTCTTAGTTATGTCTTTGGGAGAAGATGTTGATATTATCAGAGATTTCAGAACCGTCTGGAATGGAATTGCTAATTTCATTCCAGACACATAAAGCCAAATTTCTCTATAGTGATATCCAATTTGAACAAAAAATATTATCAGTAGAACAAAATCTTATCAACACACCATGATGATAAAAAGGTTCCTTAGAGGCACAAAACGCAACCAAAAGAAGAAAACAGAGGTCTGGGTTTGACTGAGACACATCATGAGATGTAATAAAAGTTGCAACATCCCCCAAAAGTAGAATATTGAATAAATGATACAAGAATTAATTTTACATTGATTGGTACGTTAAACTATATTATACCTGTATATATACTGAACGAGAATTCAACCAGTCACTTTTACATTTCCAATATTTTTGTCAAAATATTGAGTAGTGATATTGAAATTTCTTAATATTCAAGTGCAAATTTCAAGGAAATTGCTTAGAGTTTGATACTTATTGAAAATGCATACAATGTTAGGTGATGGGTTAGCTGTTCCATTCAGTATATATTACGAAGTTAGTGCTCAACTGAAACGTGTCATCATTTAAATTGATACCATCGTGAAGTATGACGACTCGGTAATACGTCTCACTACAGAGCACAGAGAGTTGCCATTTCTTACGTTAACACTACCCTAAAGTATGTAATTTAGTTTGGAATGTTTTCAAAATGGATACTATGGTCTGTGATTACATGTTGCAGATAAGTAGAAGAAAAAGGCTGGTACTTACTATATTACAATCACATTTCAATGGTGTTAAACACATGCTTTTTATTGGATTTTGAAAGACGGATGTATTCCAGAGCATTTAGTGACTTCTTTTTAATATAACTACATATAAGAGGCGTCACTGTAACGTCTTAACAATTACAAGGTGCTCAACATGCCATTTAATGTGCATTTTTATGATAAGATAAATTCCAGCTACGGAAAAGAAAACTACATTTTATTGTGATTTTTTTACCATAGAAATCAAGTACTTGATTATGCACGGAACATATAGCATTAAAGTACTTTGAGATGTGGGGCAGGTATATCAACTGTGAAATGAGGCATGAAGTATTCAATATTTAATGTTGAGCTATTTTTTAAATAAATAATTGCAAAAAACAGTGCTTTTGTAACTTAAGACTACTTTGATGTTAAAGAAAAAAGTGTTAAATTGACATAATTAGAATGTTAAATCTATATCATGGCACATTCCTCCGTCTATTTTATTAAAATACTGTACCACGTGATTCTTTAAGTTTCTTCACATAACCAGATACATTCAGCCGATAGATATGCGTAACCTACTCATTCGAAAAAAATAGTAATGCTTTAATGAGTTGGTCAAAAGAAGAAGGTTCATATTGATCCTTTCCTCAATTATAGAACAAAACTTGTTTTTACAAATCTCGGTTTTTTCACGCATAGAATACGATTATTTCAAAACGGCAATTAATTCGTAATGAATATTTGTAAGGCTTTCTCTTTTTCAGTGTAAATAAATAACTTTTGTTGAAACATATTATGATTTATTCAAACTTTAATTTTATAGTTTACAACCATACAAGTCATTTAACCCTTTACTGCATAGATACGCGTTTTCCCGCACCAATCACAGAATGCCTTTGAAAACAGTGCAGGAACACTTCATGCACTGTTTTCCACTGTCAGTTAATATAAACATAATTCACAAAATAATTCAAAAGCCTTCTATATAAGGTGTCCAAAGGCGTCTATATTAGAGGTGTCCAAATGCGTCTATATGAAGTAAAGGGTTAAGGTATCTCTGCACAGTACAGCCGCGCCCTTTTTTGTCATGGTAGCAAGATGATTATTGCACTTGAAACAAAATCTGGCATAACATATACTACAATAAGACATCACTGGTGTTAAAAAGGTGACTTTTAAAGGAATTTTACATATTTATGTATATATCAACATTTAAGGACTTCTTTTTTTAAAACAAACTGCATTGTCTTTAAAAATACAAGCTCATCAACCTTCAAGTTATTGTGCGTTTTTATGTGTAGACACATGCCTGCTATGGAAAAATACTTTTATAAAAGATTCTATGTGGTAATAGTTTTATCGTGAAATTCCTAGACCGCATTTTATAAAGAACAGATATCAAAATACAAAAAAGTGTAGAGATACCTGAATAATACTGTAAGACCAAGTGAATTCATTTTTAAATCGACTGTCCACTCTATGCAAAATATGAATCTCATTATTATTTATCAGCTTATTTGGCGGTTTGGCATGGAAAATAGCCGGAAGAGTTTTAATCTAACGGGAATTTATTTCCGCAATGAGCTTTAATGTTAAACATGTGATAAAATAAACAACAAAATTACCGTACCTAATAATATAAAAATCTAACATTAAAATAACTTAAAATAAGTTAATCCTTATCTATTTCCATTACGAAAACTGCTAAACTACCATTGGCCTAGCACGTATAATAAATGGACTTGTCCACAAATTTCTTACTCTCGATCACTTTATACGCTTGCCTTTCTATGAGACAAAGGTCGTCGACGCTTTGTAAAGTAAACTGTTCATTGACTGATATTGCAGTTTTCTTTACAGGTATGCGCACAGTGAAACGATTTTTTTGTGCAGAAAAAGTTTGAATCAAAAGAAAGATTTGACTGGTTGAGACAATCGCACCTTATAATGTTAATGAAAAGTAAGCGTCGATATTGATCACGACTAGACGTACTGTACCAAGAAGAAAAACACCTCCCCAGTCTGTCACTACAATGTAGTTTTCTGTGAGCGATAACTAGAATCCGGATTATAAAAGCGTCTTTTTAACATAGTGTGTCCAATTAGTATTGTTCGCCACACTATAATGCGTTGTTCCCGATAGGAAATAAAAAATCATCTAAATATATAAGCTGATCTTTGTAGATGTAAGCCAAAATATGTATGATGGTAAAAATGTATTTTCACAGTTCACTGCGAACAAATAGTCTGACTGCCTGCCTGCCTGCCTGCCTGCCTGCCTGCCTGCCTGTCTGCCTGTCTGTCTGTCTGTCTGTCTGTCTGTCTGTCTGTCTGTCTGTCTGTCTGTCTTTCTGTCTGTCTGTCTCTAATACAATGTGTTTGTATTCATTTTCTCTTTCTCCATCTAACTCGCTCCCTTTCATTCTGTTTCTTACATTTAATCCCATACACTTTTAACCTTTTCTTTAGCCATTGTATTTTTTGTTACATATACGAAGATAATGCAACAAATGATTTTAAATAAACGTGTGCCGTTTGCTACAAATAGTGTTTCACTCTTACCAGACATATAAACCACGGCAAGCTGCGAGGCGATCAACACCTCATCGATTTTTGTTGTTTTGGTATCAAACATCCTTGACAAATCACTAGATCATCTCATATAATATTAATGAAAGAAAGGCTATGACTATGGTCGTGTTTTATATTCGAAAATATATAGAAAATATTGCACTTCTCTCTGTTTATCCTCCATATGCACGCATGCATTAATTAGATATAGATATTGCACTTAATACTGAGTTCTATATCCAACGTAAAAGACGAAATGCTATGTATAGCTTGTCATGTTAAACCCATTCAAATAAATGTAGAAAAAATATAAAAAAAGAAAGAAAGAAAGAAAGAAAGAAAGAAAGAAAGAAAGAAAGAAAGAAAGAACGTGATAATGCCAATAAACATAAGATCAGGTGTTAAAAGGGTTGTCAGATCTGCTGAATTTTTCTAGGCCATGCCATGTTATTTTTAAATCAAACGCAGTTTTAAAGATATGACTGTTTATAAAAATATGATTTTTATGTTTTTTCTTAAAATTATTCTGAAAAATGGTTGTTTTGAGTAAATATGTAACCTAATGTTTAACATCGGTTCAACATAAATAGAAGTTGGATAAGACATTCGTGGCCTATTTATTAATAAGTAACCAAGTTTATATAAAAGTCTAGACAAATATCAACTGTCACATTCTTTGTTTATACCAATACAATAACTTCAATATTTATCACACTGTCACAAATAAAAGTGACGACTTTAATACATACATGTAATAGTTCGTTAAACCTTTTTATCTCACCATCTCTTTGACCTGCGAGACACTTAAGGTTGAACCCCGACATTATTTTTTGTTTGCTATCATATAGTAACTAAAACGTTTGCATGCTTTTCATTCGTAGATCGATCCAAAAGAAAAATTGAAACTTACATTTTATTGTGTTTCAACGCTTTCAAGCGCTACGAAAATATGATGAGAAAAAAGGGTCCTTTGTCATCCATGAGATTTTCTTTCTATTCAGTGTGAGCACTGTTGACAAATTTAAAGTAGACTTCCGAAATCATGTATTTATATCCCAATTTCCAAGCATCATTTTTTCTAAATTCACAATTCAAAAATGCTTTTAAAATGTTCAAAAAACATCAGTAATACCATTCAAATCAAAAAAGCATTACAATAAAGAAAATTCAATTTTAGAGAAAAGAAACACGGATTAATAATAACCGTCATTTTTGCGGCTAACTCATGGAATCATTTCCTGTTTGCAACTACCTCATGGAAGCATTGCCTGTTTGCGAGTATTCAGTACGTACGTAGTCGATAAAGTGAAAGATTTCTGAAATCGTTTATTCATACCCTAATTTCCAAGCATTTTTTTTTTCTAAAAATACAATTAAAAGATGGCAATGCTTTCAAAATGTTCAAAATACATCAATTATACCATTAAAATAAAAAAGATAATTACAATAACGAAAATGCATTTTTAAAGAAGAACAAACACGGATTATTTATTACCACCATTATGCGACTTTATGTACCTCACGGAAGCATTTACTGTTTGCAATTGTGGAACAATGCCTTAAAATGTATTATTTTGTTGACATAATTTACAAATAGGAATACTTCAGCTACACTTTAAAGTACTTTAAAGTATATACATAATTATATTATATATATTTGTCGTTATTAATAACAACAGCTGTCAGAAGACAACACAGCTCGCCTCTTGGAGTCTAAGTCCATAAAGGGCCATAACTGTACCAAAATGCAATCCAGAGTTATGGTTCTTGTCTCTGTGTGTTCCATTGATGATTGTGAACACACATGTGAAGTTTCTTTCACATCCAATGAGTGGTTGCATAGATATCTGAAACTTGTACGCAACTAAATGCAAAGTTTAACCTGGGTGTCTAAGTTCAAAAAGGGCCATAACTATGCCAAAATGCAAACCAGAGGTATGGTTTTTATCTTTGTGTGTTCCATTGATGATGGTAAACACACATGCAAAGTTTCATTGACATCCAATGAGTGGTTGCATAGATATCTGAAACTTGTACGCAAAAGTTTAACCTGGGTGTCTACAGACGACGACGACGACGACGCCGGGGTCATGACAATAGCTCTCCTTGGACTTCGTCCCGGCGAGCTTATAAGAATCAATAAAAAGTGAATGGGTGCAATTTTACTTGTTGAGATGCCATTTATCATTGTTTGTGTGTTTTAAATGTTACTGCAGTTAACTTGTTTCGCAAAGACCACAATTCATTTAAAATTAATTAATTTTGAACTGATGATAACTGAAACTTCTGTTTTCTTTACTGGTTGCATGATTAATTAATATTCTGTGATTAAATAAAGTATGTTCTTTACATTCAACAGTTAACTATTTACGAGTTTGTTTTAAGAAATAGATTGCTTTAATGGGAAAATTATGATGCATTAAAGGCAGTATGATGAATGACGGTGTAATAAGGTGTCAGTGTTTCTATAATTAACTAATTAAGATTAATTACAAGACATTAGATTGTTGGTGTTTAAATATTGATATGTTTACGTAGTTGTAAATAGTTTTGTCAAAATCAAATTTTCACGTCTAAAGTTATCTGTTAATGAAATAGGTGTTCAAACAATTCCTACTTCTTTAACGTTATTTAACTTTCGCCAAAGCAACTGACCAATCAACGTACATAAATTGCAGAAAAAGTTGAGTCCATGCTGTAGTCTAGGTCTAGTATCCGCTATTTATCACATAAACAAGCAGTGTACACATTTTTTTTAGGTAAAGACAATCATTAAAATATTATTGCAAAACTCTAAAAATAACCGTATACACAATTGTCTATATTCTTCAACATGTGTTATTGATTTCTGGGACAAGAACTAGAAACAATTATTTTTTTACCTTGGTGTGAAAACGTTCTAAGACTTACAAAAATAATAACTTAATGTAAGTTTCATGATATTTTGCATTGTGTGAGCATATATTTATCATGTTTTATTGGAAGAAGCGATATATATGCCATGACTCCGAACAATTTGATGTGTAACAAAGTTTATATTAATGGCAAGGAAAATGTCATTTGCTACAGTCGGCGCATCTCATCTATTACAGATAATTGCTTGTGTGGTCAAGTATATGTTAGTTGTACGGACAGACCATTAGTCAGGAGTCTCTATTATCTTACAAAGTTTTTTTTTCCTGATAAAATAATGAGAGAGAAAGAGCAATATGTATAGGAAGATAAGTCAGTGGATAATTGGGTTAGGCCTCGGGGGTTATTTTTGCAAATGAGTTGTCATCAATTTATCGTATAAGGTTTTTCAATAGATATCTGATCATTACGTTTCATACAATATTTAATTGCATTTTAATTTGTAATTTTCCTTCTATATTTATGTATCTTATATATTTCTTTTACAGAAATATTTTTGTTTAAATGATTTTTCTAATAATTCGGATAAATACCCCAATACATTCATTTAAATTGCTTATTACAATACTAAAGAGTAGAGTCGATTTCAATTAAAAAATAGTCATTTTAAAACTGTATTAATAGTAAATAGGGGTTCGGTGTCTTTATTTTATTTGATTGATATTTGAATTAATATTTTATGTCTTAAATTGTAACAAAAAATTTAATGTTTCATTGTTGCACCTGCGTTAACTTTGCAATAAACTTGAAAAACACTATAAGTAATACAAACATCAGTAAATAAATGATAAACTTGAGACCAAGTATTGAAAGCACACATGTGTCCAAATGAGAAAATTGATATAAAATGTAGTTATAATAGGTTATATCCGTCTCTTATTTCTCCCGAAAAAGTTGTTAAACCCCAATGAAAATAGCAAGGAATTCTACACAATTCAAAGTACTTTAATGCTTAGCAAACTCTGACGTCATTTAACTTTCCCTGCACCAACTGACCAAATAACGTGCTTAAATCTCACTTCTGTGAGAACTGTTTTTATTGACATACCTCTTATTATACTTACTTAGAAAACATGACTGTCGGTGTGCCATATTGAAACGGCACGATTGGGCGACAAAAAATGGCGTTCAACTTAGGAGAGATAATCATTGCCTTCCAAAATTGAGATTACTATCAAATAACGCTTTTAATCATTCATAATAAATGTTCTAAAATGAGACATATTTATTCCAAAAGGAAACAGATCAATTTAAATTTAAAATGAAAACCCCGTAAAGAGAAATTACTGTTTGATTTCAGTGCATGAACATATTTGTTTTTGTACTCTGCTCACGGTTGTTTTTACCATTCCTAAAGTATATGTACCCTATCACTTAACTATTGCAACTTTACGCCATTAAACAAGCTTATTTCGTACAAAGTCAGTATAACAACTTCAACATCCCTAATTCAGAACTTCTTTATAAGACTTAACTATTAGTTGCTTGTCAGAAGAACCTAACCTGTTCGTAATGTGCAACATTCTTCATGCTTCTCCCTAGCTACAATCGTCAAATCCATTTTATCTTATCATTATTTATTATTCCACGGGAATAAAGCGGGGGTAAAATAAACTTTTGTTTTATCGGCAGGGAAGGTTATTCTTGTAGCAATACACACATTCATGACGTCATTGTTTTTTACGTTCTGTTAAGCTCCTTTTTACACACATTTTCTGCCGTTGATAAACTGTTACATTGTCATTATATGGATATGTAATAAACTAATACTATTTATTGGAACTGGTTCCCTATACAGCTTCATTTGTTTTGTTTTGATTTCATCAATCAAATTTGGAACTATTTTCCGGCGCCATTATTGCAGCTGTACATATGTGCATTTGTTTGCTGGACTATATACAGTTGTTGTTGTTGTTGTTGTTGTTGTTGTTGTTGTTGTTGTTGGTTTTAAAATAAAAAAATAATAACAACGCAATAATGACATGATCGCAAGACTCGTGCCTATTTTTGTCCCTATCTCGCCTGATAAATACTAGAATATGAGGCAACATGGTATTTTTCATTTACGACCACCACACAACACGTTAGACCGCAAACGAAAACCATTCCGACCTGCCGTAGTATTTGAACGTTCAGCCTGCAATTTATGTGGTACTCTGCTAGCGGTTATTTTAAATATTCCTTCATTCTATGTACCCTTTCCCTTAAAGATTACATACTAAACTAGCGTATTTTCGTACAAACTTACAACGTCATTCCCACCTTATTGCAAATTCGTTTTAGATATATATAAGCAACACTTGTCAAACCACGGGGCGACATCTCACGACCGTATACACCCAGCACGTAAAACTGTTCGTGTGAAAGACAATATTTTCTCACTGATTAATGGATTCTCTGAAACAAAAGCACGCAAGAAATAAAATAAAATAAATGATGCGGTAATAAAACTAAAATTATCCAAGAAATCATTGATATCAAGAAATGATGCTTTAATTCTGAAACAAAAGTTAGAGAAAGGAATATATTTCAAAATTACCACTCAAAACTGTTTAAGAATCTGAGTATTTACAGGAAAACTACATTGTTGTCAGCTCAACTTAATCTGGTATCTTAAACGCCAAGGGACGATAATTGATGTCAGAATGACAAGTGTAATGCCTGCACTTACTGTCTGCGACGTGCTTTTCTTAAACAATATACACCGGGGATATATCACGGAATATAGTGCTGCGTAAGACGATAGTCTCATGGAACTTCCTTTTTTAACTCGTTATCTCGTTATATAGTGTGTAGATGTCAGGAAAAGGCCGTATACTCAATCTCTCCCAGAGCATTGCAATATCAAACATTCAGATGGTTTTAATGTATTTCATTCATAATCAATTTGTATTTTTACTTATTATAGGATTAAATTCTTTTTTTCTGGTTTTTATGCATGTGTAGGTTTTATCGAAAAATAAAAGTCTTTAAAAATTTGACGTTGTCCAATGAAAATGCTTTAAATACATATATGATAATGAGATTGGAATTATTCATTTATAAAATTGTTTTTAAACGTAAGTATTAACTTGCGTGAAAATAATTCAACCCATTGACCTAGTTACAAAAATATATTTAGGCAAATGTTTGAATGTATGACGGCTGAATTGGTACATGTATAAACAAAATGTCAAACTGCAATGTCATGACTTTGTCAACTTGGCAACTATATTTGATTTAAAAATCTCGCAAAATCGGCGACGTTGACAGAGGATGTTGGAGCCTAGCGCAGTGTACCTTGGCAGAGATTGGCATCAAGCTCATGGTTTTTTACTTCTAGACAGTGATTGTTGTTATCATTTTAGTACATGTGTATTAATCTTATAATGAACATGACTAGTCTATGTTCTGATTGCTGCTGAGCATCTATGTTCTGATTGCTGCTGAGCATCTATGTTCTGATTTTCCTGTGATGATGATATGTCTACAATACACAATAAATGCATTATGTATCATTGTGCCTTTTCCAACTGACTATTTTGGTCATGTGACGGTAATCTGTAACGTATCATTCAGGGATCCGCTAGACAGTGAGACTATATTATCAACGCCTTGGGTGCATATCACAAAAATACTTACGACAAAAATTTAATTTAAACTAACAAGTATAGAAACTATTTTTTATATTCATCAAAATTAACCCAAAGTTATCAAAAATCGTCAAAAAATATCCACGAAGGGGAATTGATAAACGAAACCAATAGGTTAGCAATTTTTAATATTAACTTTCTGTCTACAGATGCATGTGTCTATCAATAAAAAGTAAGCATGGATGGAAATAGAATCTCCATGATTTTAAAATGAAACAAGGTTAAGTTTGGTATATATTTTCGCTAATTACTGTTTCTCAAAAGTATTTACTAACTTTATGCAAATATGAAAATATAACGCCAATCATGATCATAGAATAATTTAATTTCTTTTCATTTTTGGAAATGGGCATTGCTCTGGTATATGGTAGGATAGAAATGATTCTACTTGCAAGGAAATACTAATTATTATTGTTAGAGATTGTTTACTTTTGTTTTCAAATCAAACGTAATTCCACTTATTTTATAGAATAACTAATAATTTCTTAAATCTAAGTTTCAGATAGTTATGTTTGGAGATTTTGATATGTTCGTTTGTGTGTGGAGATAATCACTCGAATATATAAGTAACATCAATTTTGACGTGTGCACTGAAAAGCAATACTGTTTTTCATTATTTCGTTATTCTGAATTGCACTCCTTCCTATACACATTTATTTTCTTTCCAATTCCAAGATATTGAAACTGGTGATTATGTGAGTGCTTTCTACAAATTGTCTCATGTCTAGATGTTGTATATTCAGATATTTTAAATTGATTTCTATTCTTATCTAGTATTTGTATGAATTATGGTTTGATGAATTTCGTTGGTATATGGTTGTATATGGTGTGTTTGTACCGCGTATTGTAACAAGTTTATTTAACACAAAATGTATATCTGTTTATTCACCGACAAATGCTTCGTTTAACTTTTGGTGAGCACTAAAATAATGTGTTTAAAAACTTTAAACTGTGCGTACAGTAGCACACATTTAAAGGTCATGCGGCACTGTTGAAATCGATTTAACGTATAATCAATCTGGACTGCACCCAGTTCAGTTAAACGTTTGCTAGCATATTTTCCTGGACACTGACTCAACCTCAAATAGCACACAGTGCGCATAGTTTTAGGGAACATGCACACGTGTGTGCTGTTTCAATGTATAATTGTCAGAAAGTTATTTTAAGAACCAATAAACAAATATAAACTTTTAGACCTATAATAATGCGTCATACTTCAATGCAAAAATAACCGTTTATGTGTACCGTATGCGTTTGTGACGTACGAACGACACAGTTGTATACAGGTTTAACGAAGGGGATACGTCACAATTATAGATACGAATAAAAGCACACGTTCATTGTACACCTGGATATCTGCCCGGGAATTACAACAACATCTATGATGTAACTATGTGAGAAGAGCGAGGATGGATGAACTCGTAACTCGATATAAGTGCAGGCAAGACTCTCTAATGCACAGATAGCACTTATAGAGAACAAAAATGAGATGTTTGGTAGATGCAGTATTTCCTTTTCCAATGTAATGACCAAAGTAAACGAAACATTTATAAGAATATACCTGTATAAATGATTTTATAAATAGCTGCAACATGATCAGTATTGTATACTGAACATTCCATACATTCATTGGTTTGATAATATTCATTTGAATTCCTAGATTGTATAATTTGGCTGGTTAATCCATTATCCATTTATATAAAGACAATATAACAAGACAAATCCATTTTATCTCGAACACATTGTCTAATGACGCCTATCACAAATATATCAAACCATTTTAAAACATAAAGAAAAATACTCCTGTTCGTTCAACGTTAAATTATATAGTTAATGATTTAATTTACATCGATTGTGAAATATGTTCTTACAACTTAGTTCTATGTATTCCTTGGTAGAGCCAGTTCTAAGTATATGCTAATTAAGAGTCTTACTCAAGGACACAACACATAGCCGTGAAAGAGGATCAAACCCGCGATCCCTGGTCTTGGATATGTTGTTCTACAACTGGACCATGCGCTCCACCATCATTGAAACCACAAAACGCGTCCGGCAAAAGAAGAAATCATATTCGGTTGAATTAAATATATTCATGCCTCCTTGTGCCGGCTTAAGCTGCATTTCATTTTCGAACAATCTTGAACGAACTCCGTGGATCATAAAGGAATAGGAGAAAAAATATCAACACTGTGCCACCGAAAGGAGCAACTTTTTACGGCTGACACATAGTATGTAACACAGTTGTTGTAGTCACCAATGTTTGATATATGGTGCTCTTGGTTCCCCGTACAAAACGCATTCAAGTTAACAAAATAACATATTCTGTTTTAATAACTCTGACCATGGGGTCATGAATTATGCAACAACTCTCATGTTCCCTAGCACCGATTTAAGCGGTATTATATTTTCGAACATTTGTGAATGATCTCCATGATCACAAGCAAGGGAATAAGAAATAAAAATACTGATCCAACGTCTGAGGCAACTGTGGAGTGCTAGGCGGGAAGTAATGTTGACCCATTCCTAGTCAGAGAATATATACATATATTAATGTTCGAAGAAATTGTTTCTGGGAAACTACTTATGCAAAGACATCATTTTATCGGGTATTGAATTCCTCTATTCTCTGATATTTGAATAAAACTCTCATAAAAACAAATAATAAATCATTTTAGTGCCCTTGGCGCGGCGTTTCTGCTTAATGCATAATTGTGTGTGTATAAAGTTGGTATAAGAGTGATTTAAGATGCGTTATTCTTACACTAGATTAGTAAGTTACCAAGGATACCAATTTATGACTATGATTTGTCTCATTTTCATTGAAATGAAATTATTTTGCAATGGTCATTTTTTTTTTCTTTCTGTTTTTGTTGAAACATATTGAAAAAATACGGTGAACAATATTATAGTATTCCTTGAGTATATTGTTATGAAGACTGATAAAAAAATGGAAATTTAAATGGAAATATATCAAGTATTTGTATGTTTTCTACAAACATGTAGTATTTAAAATAGTCAGGTGTCTCACAGGAAAAAATATTATTCCGGGGTCCTCTTAAAAACATTTCATTTATTATGATAGAGTACCCATTGACAGAACCTCGTAGTGTATTATGAAAGAGTACCCATTGACAGAACCTCGTGGTGTATTATGATAGAGTACTCATTGATAGAACCTCGTGGTGTATAATGATAGAGTACTCATTGACAGAACCTCGTGGTGTATTATAATAGAGTACCCATTTCCAGAACCTCGTGGTGTTTTGTGATGAAGTACCAATTGACAGAACCTCGTGGTGTATTATGATAGAGTACCCGTTGGTAGAACCTCGTGGTGTATTATGATAGAGTACCCATTGACAGAACCACGTGGTGTATTATGATAGAGTACCCATTGACAGAACCTCGTGGTGTATTAAGAGAGAGTATTCATTGACAGAACCTCGTTGTGTATTATGAAAGAGTACCCATTAAAACAGAAACTCGTGGTGTATTATGATAGAGTATCCATTGACAGAACCTCGTGGTGTATTATGATAGAGTACCCATTGACAGAACCTTGTGGTGTATTATAATAGAGTACCCATTGAAACAGAATCTCGTGGTGTATTATGATAGAGTACCCATTGAAATAGAACCTCATGATGTTTATTCATTACTTTAGTAAAACTTAGATATTAATCAGCAAACTTTACCAGATTTAACATTTTATTCAATTAAATGAGAAAAGATAAAAAAAAGTCAGTAAGTTAAAGATAGACCTTTGCAAGATAGTATTTTGAAATTACAAACACTAGATCTATGCGTTTTCTGACATTCAAGTTCTGGGTTGCTTGTTTGCTTAGATGGAATGGGGAGAAATCTATTATTTTAACAAGACTTTAGATTTTTGGATGTAAACAGTAGTTGCCAAATAATTTTTCTGGACTTCCATGTAGTTATTTTATTTTTGTTTTATTTTAATTCGTGTCATAATTCGTTCATTGAACCATAGAATTGTGTAGTTCATATCCAATGCACGCATAGCCGTGAACATTCATTTTAGATTCGGATACATTTACAATACAAACAGTGCAGTGAGATATTACGATTGATTAAGTTACTTTTGAAATTCGGTTTAACTCTAATAGACGACGGAGCATACATTATGCAAGATTATTGCTGTTAAACTAGCCAATATGATAATTTATTTGTAGGTTTAAGACGCTTGATAAACAATAAATGTGACAAGTTGGCATAGACGGGGGACATTAACAATACAAATATAAGAATTGAACTTCATTTAATCAACATTTATAAGATATTGTGTGTGTGTGTGCGTGAGTGCATGAGTGCATGAGTGCGTGCGTGCGTGCGTGCGTGCGTGCGTGCGTGCGTGTGTGCGTGCGTGCGTGAGCATGTTGCAAGCGTTTATTCTGTGTGTAAATACATATAGGATAACCTTTGCGGCTATACAATTAGATGATTTGCGATGATTTATTGAAGGAAGATGGGAGTTTAACAGTTTAACGTCATTTTCAACAGGTTACATGCGGGATTCAGTTATATTAATGGATGAAGACTTCAGAATTAATCAGATTAGAGCCACTGGCATTCCGCAAGTCAGTTGTTAACTTTGTCACATAAAGTTTCTTAACCGATACCAGCTCGAACTTACGATTTCCTCAGTCAGAAGTAAGTGATCAGCGCCTTGCATCACTCGGAGCACCCAATCAGTCAGAAGTAAGTGATCAGCGCCTTGCATCACTAGGAGCAACTCACCAGTCAGAAGTAAGTGATAAGCGCCTTGCATCACTCGGAGCACTCCATTAGCCAGAAGTAAGTGATCAGCGCCACGCTCAGTCGGAGCACCCCATCAGTCAGAAAAAAGTGATCAGCGCCTTGCATCACTCGGAGCACTCCATTAGTCAGAAGTAAGTGATCAGCGTCTTGCATCACTCGGAGCACCCCATCAGTCAGAAGAGAGTGGTCAGCGCCTTCCATCACTCGGAGCACCACATCACTAGGAACACCCACTCAGTCAGAAGTAAGTGATCAGCCCCTTGCATCACTCGGAGCACCACATCACTAGGAACACCCACTCAGTCAGAAGTAAGTGATCAGCGCCTTGCATCACTCGGAGCACCTTATCAGTCAGAAGTAAGTGATCAGCGCCTTGCATCACTCGGAGCATCTCATCTGTCAGAAGTAAGTTATCAGCGCCTTGCATCACTCGGAGCACCTAATCAGTCAGAAGTAAGTGATCAGCGCCTTGCATCACTCGGAACACCCCATCAGTCAGAAGAAAGTGATCAGCGCCTTGCATCACTCGGAGCACCCCATCAGTCAGAAGTAAGTGATCAGCGCCTTGCATCACTCGGAACACCCCATCAGTCAGAAGTAAGTGATCAGCGCCTTGCATCACTCGAAGCAACCTATCATTCAGAAGTAAGTGATCAGCGCCTTGCATCACTCGAAGCACCCCATCAGTCAGAAGAAAGTGATCAGCGCCTTGCATCACTCGGAGCACCCCATCAGTCAGAAGTAAGTGATCAGCGCCTTGCATAACTGGGAGCACCCCATCAGTCAGAAGTAAGTGATCAGCGCCTTGCATCACTCGGAACACCCCATCAGTCAGAAGAAAGTGATCAGCGCCTTGCATCACTCGGAGCACCTAATCAGTCAGAAGTAAGTGATCAGCGCCTTGCATCACTCGGAACACCCCATCAGTCAGAAGTAAGTGATCAGCGCCTTGCATCACTCGAAGCAACCTATCATTCAGAAGTAAGTGATCAGCGCCTTGCATCACTGGGAGCACCTAATCAGTCAGAAGTAAGTGATCAGCGCCTTGCATCACTCGGAACACCCCATCAGTCAGAAGAAAGTGATCAGCGCCTTGCATCACTGGGAGCACCTAATCAGTCAGAAGTAAGTGATCAGCGCCTTGCATCACTCGGAACACCCCATCAGTCAGAAGAAAGTGATCAGCGCCTTGCATCACTCGGAGCACCTAATCAGTCAGAAGTAAGTGATCAGCGCCTTGCATCACTCGGAACACCCCATCAGTCAGAAGTAAGTGATCAGCGCCTTGCATCACTCGAAGCAACCTATCATTCAGAAGTAAGTGATCAGCGCCTTGCATCACTCGAAGCACCCCATCAGTCAGAAGAAAGTGATCAGCGCCTTGCATCACTCGGAGCACCCCATCAGTCAGAAGTAAGTGATCAGCGCCTTGCATAACTGGGAGCACCCCATCAGTCAGAAGTAAGTGATCAGCGCCTTGCATCACTCGAAGCACCCTATCATTCAGAAGTAAGTGATCAGTGCCATGCATCACTCGGAACACCCCATCAGTCAGAAGTAAGTGATCAGCGCCTTGCATCACTCGGAGCACCTCATCAGTCAAAAGTAAGTGATCAGCGCCTTGCATCACTCGGAACACCCCATCAGTCAGAAGTAAGTGATCAGCGCCTTGCATCACTCGGAACACCCCATCAGTCAGAAGTAAGTGATCAGTGCCTTGCATCACTCGGAGCACCCCATCAGTCAGAAGTAAGTGATCAGCGCCTTGCATCACTCGGAGCACCCACTCAGTCAGAAGTAAGTGATCAGTGCCATGCATCACTTGAAGCTGCCCATCAGTCAGAAGTAAGTGATCAACGCCTTGCATCGCTCGGAGCAACTCATCAGTCAGAAGTAAGTGATCAGTGCCATGCATCACTCGAAACACCCCATCAGTCAGAAGTAAGTGATCAGGGCCTTGCATCACTCGCAGCAACTCATCAGTCAGAAGTAAGTGATCAGCGCCTTGCATCGCTCGGAGCAACTCATCAGTCAGAAGTAAGTGATCAGCGCCTTGCATCGCTCGGAGCAACTCATCAGTCAGACGTTAGTGATCAGCGCCTTGCATCACTCGCAGCAACTCATCAGTCAGAAGTAAGAGATCAGCGCCTTGCATCGCTCGGAGCAACTCATCAGTCAGAAGTAAGTGATCAGCGCCTTGCATCACTCGCAGCAACTCATCAGTCAGAAGTAAGTGATCAGCGCCTTGCATCACTCGGAGCAACTCATCAGTCAGAAGTAAGTGATCAGCGCCTTGCATCGCTCGGAGCAACTCATCAGTCAGACGTTAGTGATCAGCGCATTGCATCACTCGCAGCAACTCATCAGTCAGAAGTAAGTGATCAGCGCCTTGCATCGCTCGGAGCAACTCATCAGTCAGAAGTAAGTGATCAGCGCCTTGCATCGCTCGGAGCAACTCATCAGTCAGAAGTAAGTGATCAGTGCCATGCATCACTCGAAGCACCCCATCAGTCAAACGTTAGTGATCAGCGCCTTGCATCACTCGCAGCAACTCATCAGTCAGAGGTAAGTGATCAGCGCCTTGCATCGCTCGGAGCAACTCATCAGTCAGAAGTAAGTGATCAGCGCCTTGCATCGCTCGGAGCAACTCATCAGTCAGAAGTAAGTGATCAGTGCCATGCATCACTCGAAGCACCCCATCAGTCAAAAGTAAGTGATCAGCGCCTTGCATCACTCAGAGAAACTCATCAGTAAGAAGAAAATGATCAGCGCCTTGCATCGCTCAGAGCAACTCATCAGTCAGAAGTAAGTGATCAGCGCTTTGCATCGCTCAGAGCAACTCATCAGTCAGAAGTAAGTGATCAGCGCCTTGCATCGCTCAGGGCACCCCATCAGTCAGAAGTAAGTGATCAGCGCCTTGCATCGCTCGGAGCAACTCATCAGTCAGAAGTAAGTGATCAGCGCTTTGCATCGCTCGGAGCAACTCATCAGTCAGAATAAAGTGATCAGCGCCTTGCATCACTCGGAGCACCCCATCAGTCAGAAAAAAGTGATCAGCGCCTTCCATCACTCGGAGCACCCAATTCGTTAGAAGTAAGTGATCAGCGCCTTGCATCACGCTGAGCACCCAATCAGTCAAAAGTAAGTGATCAGCGTCTTGCACCACTTGGAGCACCTCATCTGTCAGAAGTAACTGATCAGCGCCTTGCATCACTCGGAGCACCTCATCAGTCAGAAGTAAGTGATCAGCGCCTTGCATCACTCGGAGCACCCCATCAGTCAAAAGAAAGTGATCAGCGCCTTGCATCACTTGGAGCACATCATCAGTCAGAAGTAACTGATCAGCGCCTTGCATCACTCGGAGCACCCAATTAGTCAGAAGTAAGTGATCAGCGCCTTGCATCACTTGGAGCACCTCATCTGTCAGAAGTAAGTGATCAGCGCCTTGCATCGCTCGGAGCACCCACTCAGTCAGAAGTTAGTGATCAGCGCCTTGCATCACTTGGAGCACCTCATCAGGCAGAAGTAAGTGATCAGCACCTTGCATCACTCTGAGCACCCACTCATTCAGAAGTAAGTGATCAGCGCCTTGCATCACTCGGAGCACCCACTCAGTCAGAAGTAAGTGATCAGCGCCTTGCATCACTCGAAGCACCAAATCGGTCAGAAGTAAGTCATCAGTGCCTTGCATTACTTGGAGCACCAACTCAGTCAGACATAAGTGATCAGCGCCTTGCATCACTCGGAGCACCCACTCAGTCAGAAGTAAGTGATCAGCGCCTTGTATCACTTGGAGCACCCACTCATTCAGAAGTAAGTGATCAGCGCCTTGCATCGCTCGGAGCACCCACTCATTCAGAAGTAAGTGATCAGCGCCTTGCATCACTTGGAGCACCTCTTCAGGCAGAAGCAAGTGATCAGCGCCTTGCATCACTCGGAGCACCTACTCATTCAGAAGTAAGTGATCAGCGCCTTGCATCACTCGGAGCACCCACTCAGTCAGAAGTAAGTGATCAGCACCTTGCATCACTCGGAGCACCAAATCGGTCAGAAGTAAGTCATCAGCGCCTTGCATTACTTGGAGCACCAACTCAGTCAGACATTAGTGAGCAGCGCCTTGCATCACTCGGAGCACCCACTCAGTCAGAAGTAAGTGATCAGCGCCTTGCATAACTGGGAGCACCAAATCGGTCAGAAGTAAGTGATCAGAGCCTTGCATCGCTCGGAGCACCCACTCAGTCAGAAGTAAGTGATCAGCGCCTTGCATCACTCGGAGCACCCACTCAGTCAGAAGTAAGTGATCAGCGCCTTGCATCACTCGGAGCACCAAATCGGTCAAAAGTAAGTGATCATCACCTTGCATCGCTCGGAGCACCCCATCAGTCAGAAGTAAGTGATCAGCGCTTTGCATCACTCGGAATACCTCATCAGTCAGAAGAAAGTGATCAGCGCCTTGCATCACTTGAAGCAACCCATCAGTCAGAAGTAAGTGATCAGTGGCTTGCTTCACTCGGAGCACCCTATCAGTCAGAAGGAAGTGATCATCGCCTTGCATCACTCGGAGCACCCCATCAGTCAGAAGTAAGTGATCAGCGGCTTGCATCACTCGGAGCACCCACTCAGTCAGAAGTAAGTGATCAGCGCCTTGCATCACTCGGAGCACCCACTCAGTCAGAAGTAAGTGATCAGCGCCTTGCATCACTCGGAGCACCTCATCAGTCAGAAGTAAGTGATCGGCGCCTTGCATCACTCGGAGCAACTCATCAGTCAGAAGTAAGTGATCAGTGCCATGCATCACTCGAAGCACCCCATCAGTCAAAAGTAAGTGATCAGCGCCTTGCATCACTCAGAGCACCCACTCAGTCAGAAGTAAGTGATCAGCGCCTTGCATCACTCGGAGCACCTCATCAGTCAGAAGTAAGTGATCGGCGCCTTACATCACTCGGAGCACCTCATCAGTCAGAAGAAAGTGATCAGCGCCTTGCATCACTCGGAACACCCACTCAGTCAGAAGTAAGTGATCAGCGCATTGCATCACTCGGAGCACCTCATCAGTCAGAAGTAAATGATCAGCGCATTGCATCACCCGGAGTACCCCATCAGTCAGAAATAAGTGGTCAGCGCCTTCAATCACTCGGAGCACCCCATCAGTCAGAAGTAAGTGATCAGCGCCTTGCATCACTCTGAGTACCCACTCAGTTAGATGTAAGTGATCAGCGCCTTGCATCACTTGGAGCACCTCATCAGTCAGAAGTAAGTGATCAGCACCTTGCATCACTCGGAGCACCTCATCAGTCAGAAGTAAGTGATCAGCGCCTTGCATCACTCGGAGCACCCCATCAGTCAGAAGTAAGTGATCGGCGCCTTGCATCACTCGGAGCACCCCATCAGTCAGAGGTAAATGTTCAACGCCTTGCATCACTCGGAGCACCCCCTCAGTCAGAAAAAGTGATCAGCGCCTTGCATCACTCGGAGAACCCCATCAGCCAGAAGTAAGTGACCAGCGCCTTGCATCACTCGGAGCACCCAATCAGTCAGAAGTAAGTGATCAGTGCCTTGCATCACTCGGAGCACCTCATCTGTCAGAAATAAGTGACCAGCGCCTTGCATCACTCGGAACATCCCATCTGTCAGAAATAAGTGACCAGCGCTTTGCATCACTCGGAGCACACCATCAGTCAGAAGTAAGTGACCAGCGCCTTGCATCACTCTGAGCACCTCATCAGTCAGAAGTAAGTGATCAGCGCCTTACATCACTAGAAGTACCTCATCTCTCAGAAGTTAGTGATCAGCGCCTTGCTTCACTCGGAGCACCCCATCAGTCAGAAGTAAGTGATCAGCGCCTTGCATCACTCGGAGTACCTCATCTGTCAGAAGTAAGTGACCAGCGCCTTGCATAACTCGGAGTACCTCATCTGTCAGAAGTAAGTGACCAGCGCCTTGCATCACTCGGAGCAAACCATCAGTCAGAAGTAAGTGACCAGCGCCTTGCATCACTCGGAGTACCTCATCTGTCAGACGTAAGTGACCAGCGCCTTGCATCACTCGGAGTACCTAATCAGTCAGAAGTAAGTGATCAACGCATTGCATCACTCGGAGCACCCCATCAGTCAGAAGTTAGTGATCAGCGCCTTGCATCACTCGGAGCACCTCATCTGTCAGAAGTAAGTGACCAGCGCCTTGGATCACTCGGAGCACACCATCAGTCAGAAGTAAGTGACCATCAGTCAGAAATAAGTGATCAGCGCCTTGCATCACTCGGAGCACACTATCTGTCAGAAGTAAGTTATCAGCGCATTGCATCACTCGGAGCACCTCATCAGTCAGAAATAATTGACCAGCGCCTTGCATCACTCGGAGCACACCATCAGTCAGAAGTAAGTGATCAGCGCCTTGCATCACTCGGAGCATCTCATCTGTCAGAAGTAAGTGATCAGCGCCTTGCATCACTCGGAGCACACCATCAGTCAGAAGTAAGTGATCAGCGCCTTGCATCACTCGGAACACACCATCAGTAAGACATAAGTGATCAGCGCCTTGCATCACTCGGAGCACCTCATCTGTCAGAAGTAAGTGATCAGCGCCTTGCATCACTCGGAGCACACCATCAGTCAGACACAAGTGATCAGCGCCTTGCATCACTCGGAACACCTCATCTGTCAGAAATAAGTGATCAGCGCATTGCATCACTCGAAGCACCCCCATAATTTTCAGAAAACGATGGCAGAGGTATAAATGCTTATCAATATGCCAAGTCTGTTTAATTAATTTGAAATCTCTTGACACAGAATGTGTCTTGGTTTCTTGATGCGTTCACATACTAATCATTTTTAATCTTCTTGAACCAGTTGTTATCCGAAACTCTTAAAATGTCAATATACATAGGCTTGTTGTAGAATAAGAAATAAATCCGGATAAGAATAGAATGCGTTGTTGTAATTAATTTCGATGACATTGCCTTTCTTCTGTTATTGGATTACAACGAGGTAGATTGTTTTGTTGATATCTGGTTTATTGTAAGCACAAACATTATTGTACAAAGCATAAACATCGGTATTAAGGGACGTACAGTCTGTTTTAAATGATGGAGGTAATTATTAACCAACTTGTAAATTAGAATAAATGAAATACATCGAGATAGTATGTTTTGTTGAAATCTGTTTTATTGTAAATACAAACATATTTTTACAGATCATAAACATCGGTATTTAATGATATACACTCTTTTTTAAATGATCGAGGGAATTATTAACCAATTTGTAAATTAGAACAAATGAAATACATCGAGGTAGTATGTTTTGTTGAAATCTGTTTTATTGTAAATACAAACATATTTTACAAATCATAAACATCGGTATTTAGGGACGTACAGTCTATTTAAAATGATGGCGGAAATATTAGCAAATTTTTTAATTAGAAAAACGAAAAAAATATTTATTTTTAATTTTTTTCATAAGTTAAAAGCATCATCATATTTATCATATTACGATTGTTTTTAATTAAATTTGTTATTAACAGGCTAAAAGAAAACAAACTGAACATGTTGAAATCAAACTTAACACAAATAATTAATTAACAATTAATAAAGCCTTTTTTTAAAAAAAAATGGCTAATTTAAAATAAACATTACTTAAATGAACGCTACAATTTTACATACGACTAACATACGATTAGCTCTGAAATACCATTCCAAGCTTGTAGTCGTTGCCTCAAACAAGACATTGATCTATTGGAAAAGAACAGATGAAGAAACCTGATTTTATGGAAAAAAATGTTAGAGCTGATTGAAACATACAAACTATTAAACTACGCACGGTCATGTATATAATGTAAATATACATACGTATTTCTAGGACTGATATATAAAACACTCTTGGACAATGAAATGTTAACACCATACGTCCTGCAAATACTGCCAATGCAGAGACCTCATTTAAGATGGATACACAGTTGATATTGACATAAATCGCTTAAAATATAGCTTGAAACCAGAAGACGCTTTCTAATTGTCATTTTCAAAGTTTCAAAACAACATAAAAAATAGAAAACTCAATTACAGTTGACAAGGATTGTTTCATTGGCAAAACAATTAACAAAAATGCAAAGAATGATTTTTACTGCAATATTTCAATTTGTTCGATTCGTTTCATGTTTCCCTTTCTTATTTAAAGTTTATGCTGCTAATTAAGGTTGACGTCAAACGTTGATACGATATTAGTTTAAATTGTTTTCAGTCTGGATGTTGAATTAATATGAACAATATGAGCTTTGATGTTTTCCAAAGGCTCTTTTAAATTGGCCAAATAAATCAAGTTTGCATTGAAATTACACCATTATAGCGCATGCTGGAAGCTTTTCGTAAAATTTAATTTCATTTTCTCTGTGGGCATATCTGCAACTCCTGAAAAATTGCTGAAAGACAGCAAAATGTATATTATATAATATATACTGAGTGAGTGAGTGAGTGAGTGAGTGAGTGAGTGAGTGAGTGAGTGAGTGGGTGGGTGGGTGGGTGGGTGAGTGAGTGAGTGAGTGAGTGAGTGAGTGAGTGAGTGAGTGAGTGAGTGAGTGAGTGAGTGAGTGAGTGAGTGAGTGAGTGAGTGAGTGAGTGAGTGAGTGAGTGAGTGAGTGAACATTAAAATGTTATCATGACAACTTGGGTTCTGTATTGACTCAGTCTAAGAAGATATAAAATTGTTTTTTTTCTCTTTCTTTTCAAAAAAATAATTAGAAATTATATAACACTGAAGCGTAAAAAGTACCAAAACATTTGTTACACCTTGAATTACACAAGCTTCAATTTTGAATAGCGAAACTCGTTCATAACATTAAGGTACCATAGTATTATTTATGCTTATCAATCTACAGGCTTAACTCTCAAATTGCGTGAGGAAACTCGTTCATAACATTAAGATCCTAAGTGAAAAACAATGTAATTAATAATGACAACAAAATAGTTATAATGCTGCCATCACTTAATAACGAATAGCTGCCAATTGGTAACTCGAATCGAAAAAGTCTCTCTGAAATGGATAAAAATATCGAACACTTTAACAAAGACGTTTTGTATTATTTATTTATATTAGATCTAATAACCCCATTTTAATGTAATCATCCCTTAAAAAAAATAGTAAAAAAATGATGTACCAGCTTTGTTTTGTTATACTATAAGGGAAGATCTATGTCTGGCAAATGTTTTAGATTTCTTTTTTTTATTTGAACAGTCACACAATTAACATTGTATACCAATGTTATTATTATTACTAAATGGATTTTATTTTTCAAAGTCTTCTCTGCCAAGGAACAGTTTTAACAAAACTTGGTTCTTGTGTATTTTGTTAATGGCGTATTAATGTATATAATAGAACGTATTCTAATTAGGCATAGTTTGTGAACAGAGTGTTTATAAATTCCCGAGGACATAGAAAGTGAAGTTTAATATAGCTCAACGTTGGATGTTGTCTAATGCTGTCTGGTGAAGATACCATATGGCCATTATTATTTAAGAATGAGCAGTTAAATAATAAATTCTTTTGAGAAGTTTATGCTCTTTTCCTAGTAAATTGAAATTTACAGGGCCAATAAATTCTTATAATTGTTATAGGAGTAGTTATCTTTAAACGTATTGTTTGGATATAAATATAGCACAGCTGAATCATAATTGTACTAGCAATTACGGACATGAAATTGGGTCTTGGATTGGCAATTGATGTTATTAGAACAGGGTTTGAAACACTCAAAGAAACACTCAAATATAGGCGTTCGATTGTAAAGGATGTATATACCTAACAGAAGACGGGACATCCAAAGAACACAATAACTAAGCCTGCACAAACACAATCATTATGATAAAGTACAGAAAAAGTGCAACATTGATGTCAGCTTAGAACGTACAGTTATAAAACACTGCCAATCTACAGCGTTATACTAGTTTACGGCAATATCATACCTCGCTCTTCCCTGGGTTTAACATCATGTAAACACCGCCAATCTAGAGCGTTATACTAGTTTACGGCAATATCATACCTCGCTCTTCCCTGGGTTTAACATCATGTAAACACCGCCAATATAGAGCCTTATACTAGTTTACGGCAATATCAAACCTCGCTCTTCCTTGGGTTTAAGATCATGTAAACACCGCCCATCTAGAGCGTTATACTAGTTTACGGCAATATCAAACCTCGCTCTTCCCTGGGTGTAACATCATGTTAACACCACAAATCTAGAGCGTTATACTAGTTTACGGCAATATCAAACCTCGCTCTTCCCTGGGTTTAACATCATGTAAACACCGCCCATCTAGAGCGTTATACTAGTTTACGGCAATATCATACCTCGCTCTTCCCTGGGTTTTACATCATGTAAACACCGCCAATCTAGAGCTTCATACTAGTTTACGGCAATATCAAACCTCGCTCTTCCCTGGGTGTAACATCATGTTAACACCACAAATCTAGAGCGTTATACTAGTTTACGGCAATATCAAACCTCGCTCTTCCCTGGGTTTAACATCATGTAAACACCGCCAATGTAGAGCTTTATACTAGTTCACGGCAATATCAAACCTTGCTCTTCCCTGGGTTTAACATCATGTAAACACCGCCAATGTAGAGCTTCATACTAGTTTACGGAAATATCAAACATCGCTCTTCCGTGGGTTTAACATCATGTAAACACCGCCAATATAGAGTTTTTTACTAGTTTACGGCAATATCAAACCTCGCTCTTCCCTGGGTTTAGTATCATGTAAACACCGCCAATGTAGAGCTTTGAACAAGTTTACGGCAATATCAAACCTCGCTCTTCCCTGGGTTTAACGTCATGTAAACACCGCCAATGTAGAGCTTTATACTAGTTTACGGCAATATCAAACCTCGCTCTTCCCTGGGTTTAACATCATGTAAACACCGCCAATCTAGAGCTTCATACTAGTTTACGGCAATATCAAACCTCGCTCTTCCCTGGGTTTAACATTATGTTAACACTGCCAATGTAGAGCGTTATAATAGTTTACGGCAATATCAAACCTCGCTCTTCCTTGGGTTTAAGATCATGTAAACACCGCCAATGTAGAGCTTCATACTAGTTTACGGCAATATCAAACATCGCTCTTCCCTGGGTTTAACATCATGTAAACACCGCCAATATAGAGCTTTATACTAGTTTACGGCAATATCAAACCTCGCTCTTCCCTGGGTTTAGTATCATGAAAACACCGCCAATGTAAAGCTTTGAACAAGTTTACGGCAATATCAAACCTCGCTCTTCCCTGGGTTTAACATCATAAAACACCGCCAATGTAGAGCTTTATACTAGTTTACGGCAATATCAAACCTCGCTCTTCCCAGGGTTTAACATTATGTAAACACCGCCAATGTAGAGTTTTATACTAGTTTTACGGCAATATCAAACCTCGCTCTTCCCTGGGTTAGGTATGATGTAAACACTGCCAATGAAGAACATTATACTAGTTATTCATCATGTTAACACCGCCAATGTAGAGCGTTATAATAGTTATACATCATGTTAACAGCGCCAATGTAGATCGTTATACTAGTTATACCTCATGTAAACACCACCAATGTAGAGCGTTATATTAGTTTACGAAAATATCAAACCTCGCTCTTTCCTGGGTTTTACATCATGTAAACACCGCCAATGTAGAGCGTGATACTAGTTTACGGCAATATCATACCTCGCTATTCCCTTGGTTATACATCATGTAAACAGCGCCAATGTAGAGCGCTATACAAGTTAAACATCATGTAAACACCGCCAATGTAGAGCGTTATACTAGTTTTACATCATGTAAACAGTGCCAATGTATAGCGTTATACAAGTTATACATCATGTAAACAGCGCCAATGTAGAGCGTTATACAAGTTATACATCATGTAAACACCGCCAATGTAGAGCGTTATATTAGTTATACATCATGTAAAAAGCGTCAATGTAGAGCGTTATACAAGTTATACATCATGTAAATACCGCCAGTGTAGAGCGTTATACAAGTTATTCATCATGTAAACAGCGCCAATGTAGAGCGTTATACAAGTTATACATCATGTAAACACAGCCAATGTAGAGCGTTATACAAGTTATACATCATGTAAACACAGCCAATGTAGAGCGTTATACAAGTTATACATCATGTAAACAGCGCCAATGTAGAGCGTTATACAAGTTATACATCATGTAAATACCGCCAATGTAGACCGTTATACAAGTTATTCATCATGTAAACACCGCCAATGTGATCGTTATACTAGTTATACATCATGTGAACAGCGCCAATGTAGAGCGTTATACAAGTTATACATCATGTAAATACCGCCAATGTAGAGCGTTATACAAGTTATACATCATGTAAACACCGCCAATGTAGAGCGTTATACTAGTTATACATCATGTAAACAGCGCCAATGTAGAGCGTTATACTAGTATACTAAAATATCAAACCTCGCTCTTTCCAGGGTTTTACATCATGTAAACACCGCAAATGTAGAGCGTTAAACTAGTTTTCAGCAATATCAAACCTAGTTCTTCCCCAGGTTTTACATCATGTAAACACCGCCAATGTAGAGCGTGATACTAGTTTACGGCAATATAATACCTCGCTCTTTCCTCGATTTTACATCATGTAAACTCCGCCTATATAGAGCTTTACACTAGTTTACGGCAATATCAAACCTAGCTCTTCTCTGAGTTTTACATCATGTAAACACCGCCAATGTAGAGCTTTATACTAGTTTACAGAAATATCAAACCTCGCTCTTCCCTGGGTTTTACATCATGTAAACACCGCCAATGTAGAGCGTTATACTAGTAACGGCAATATCAAACCTCGCTCTTCCCTGGGTTAAACATCATGTAAACACCGCCAATGTAGAGCTTTATACTAGTTTAAGGAAATATCAAACATCGCTCTTCCCTGGGTTTAACATCATGTAAACACTGCCAATGTACAGCGTTATTATAGTTTACGGCAATATCAAACTTCGCTCTTCACTTGGTTTAACATCATGTAAACACTGCCAATGTAGAGCGTTATATTAGTTATACATCATGTAAACACAGCCAATGTAGATCGTTATACAAGTTATACATCATGTATTCACCGCCAATGTAGATCGATTTATAAGTTATACATCATGTAAACGTCGCCAATGTAGAGCGTTAAACTAGTTTACGGCATGTAAACACCGCCAATGTAGATCGTTATACAAGTTATACATCATGTAAACGTCGCCAATGTAGAGCGTTAAACTAGTTTACGGCATGTAAACACCGCCAATGTAGATCGTTATACAAGTTATACATCATGTAAACACCGCCAATGTAGAGCGTTTAACTAGTTAACGGCAATATCATACCTCGCTCTTCCATGGGTTTTACATCATGTAATCACAGCCAATGTAGAGCTTTATTCTAGTTTACAGCAATATCAAACCTCGCTCTTTCCTGGGTTTAACATTATGTACACACCGCCAATGTAGAGTGTTATACTAGTTATTAATCATGTAAACACCGCCAATGTAGAGCGTTATACTAGTTATACATCATGTAAACAGCGTCAATGTAGAGCGTTATACTAGTTTACGGAAATATCAAACATCGCTCTTCCCTGGGCTTAACATCATATAAACACCGCCAGTATAAAGCGTTATACTAGTTGACGGCAATATCATACCTCGCTCATCCCATGGTTTTACATCATGTAAATAACGTCAATGTAGAGCTTTTTACTAGTTTACGGCAAAATCAAATCTCGCTCTTCCCTGGGTTTAACATCATGTAAACAACGCCAGTATAAAGCGTTATATTAGTTGACGGCAATATCATACCTCGCTCATCCCTTGGTTTAACATCATGTAAACACCGTCAATGTAGAGCTATTTACTAGTTTTTCGGAATATCAAACCTCGCTCTTCCCTGGGTTTTACATCATGTAAACACCGCCAATGTAGAGCGTTATACCAGTTATTCATCATGTAAACAGCGCCAATGTAGAGCGTTATACAAGTTATTCATCATGTAAACACCGCCAATGTAGAGCGTTATACTAGTTATACATCATGTAAACAGCGCCAATGTAGAGCGTTATACTAGTTTACGGAAATATCAAACCTCGCTCTTCCCTGGGCTTAACATCATGTAAACACCGCCAGTATAAATCGTTATACTAGTTGACGGCAATATCATACCTCGCTCATCCCTTGGTTTTACATCATGTAAACACCGTCAATGTAGAGCTTTTTACTAGTTTACGGCAATATCAAACCTCGCTCTTCCCTGGGTTTTACATCATGTAAACACCGCCAATGTAGAGCGTTATACTAGTTTACGGCAATCTCGCTCTACTCCTGGGTTTTATATGATGAAAACACCGCCAATGTATAACGTTATACTAGTTTATGGTTATATCAAACCTCGCTCTTCCCTGGGTTTTATATGATGAAAACACCGCCAATGTAAGGCGTTATAATAGTTGATGGCAATATCAAACCTCGCTTTTCCCTGGGTTTTATATGATGAAAACAGCACCAGTGTAGGGTGCTATAATAGTTGATGGCAATATCAAACCTCGCTCTTCCCTGGGTTTTATATGATGAAAACAGCACCAGTGTAGGGCGTTATATTAGTTGATGGCAATATCAAACCTCGCTCTTCACTGGGTTTTATATGATGAAAACACCGCCAATGTAGGGCGTTATACTAGTTGATGGCAATATCAAACCTCGCTCTTCCCTGGGTTTTATATGATGAAAACAGCGCCAATGTAGGGCGTTATACTAGTTAATGGCAATATCAAACTTCGCTCTTCACTGGGTTTTATATGATGAAAACAGCGACAATGTAAGGCGTTATACTAGTTGATGGCAATATCAAACCTCGCTCTTCCCTGGGTTGTATATGATGAAAACACCGCCAATGTAGGGCGTTATAATAGTTGATGGCAATATCAAACTTCGCTCTTCCCTGGCTTTTATATGATGAAAATAGCGCCAATGTAAGGCGTTATAATAGTTGATGGCAATACCAAACCTCGGGTTCCCTGGGTTTTATATGATGAATACACCGCCAATGAAAGGCGTTATACTAGTTAATGGCAATATCAAACTTCGCTATTCCCTGTGTTTTATATGATGGAAACACTGCCAATGTAGGGCGTTATACTAGTTGATGGCAATATCAAACCTCGCTCTTCCCTGGGTTTTATATGATGAAAACAGCGCCAATGTAGGGCGTTATATTAGTTGATGGCAATATCAAACGTAGGTCTTCCCTGGGTTTTATATGATGAAAACAGCGCCAATATAGGGCGTTATACTAGTTGATGACATTATCAAACTCGCTCTTCCCTTGGTTTTATATGATGAAAACAGCGCCAATGTAGGGTGTTATACTAGTTAATGGCAATTTCAAACCTCGCTTTTCCCTGGGTTTTATATAATGAAAACAGCGCCAATATAGAGCGTTTTACCAGTTGATGGCAATATCAAACCTCGCTCTTCCCTGGGTTTTATATGATGAAAACACCGCCAATGTAGGGCGTTATACTCGTTGATGACAATATCAAACCTCGCTCTTCCCTTGGTTTTACATCATGTAAACGACACCGTGTAAATACAATGATCGCCACCAAGACTGTCTCACATTAAGTTTAATCCGTATTTGTTGATGATGAATGTTTATGATAATAATTATAAAAATAATAATAATAATGATAATAATAATAATAATAGTAACATTAAAAATTAAAAAAAATTATTTGATAAAAACTAGTGAAATGCAAGTACTATCAGATTTAAGATGTAGGCTTTTCTTTATAGTGTCTTTTTTTTAAATATATTTTTATAATAAATTACAGAAAACTTTAGAATATTTTTTTCTTCTGGCAGCCAAATAGTACCATATATTGATACATTCAAATATAATTCAATCACTATCCAAAAATAGTTTTTAATATATATATAGAAAAACAAAACAATATAATGAAATCCTCATTATCTCTGCCTTTACAGTATATTTTCTGCTAAAAAGACACACCGAAGTATTAATTAAATATCTATTACGGTTAGACAACATCAGAAATATTAGATTAAACTTGCCTGAAGTCGATAGACGCCATGTACAAAAATCTGTACCGATAAACTACATTTTCGTTTATCAACATAGATCATAAAAGAAATAAGTTCAAGTTAGTGTTAAAATTTATTGAGACTGCGTAGTGCCCCTTTAAGATTAATGTATAGATAATTTCACTTATATTTGTACATATTTGTACGGTGTGTTGAGGGATTGTCAATCCTCACAAATCTATGACAGGTTGATTAAAAGGATCACAATTGAGAAACTAAAATTAACAACAATATTAATAATAATAAAATAAAATAAAGATAATAATAAAAAAAAAATTTTTTTTTGAGAAGGTAACCAAAAAGGTTATATATAAATAAATATGTATATAAAAGTCATATAAATGCAATACTTACGTGCCAAAAGGCCGTTTTTAAAATATATACAGTATATCAAAAATATAAGAGCAGCATACTTCAAATATGCAGTTACCTAGTATAATGCATTAACATAAGTCGAAAAATCGAATATGAGACCAGAGTAACTGATTACAATTTAATATGCTTGAGGTGGATAATATAAATATATCTGTTTTAAGACGATCTGAAATTTAACAATGAGACACAACAGTGATAACTGAATAGAACTGTGGAGAGTTATGGAGAAGCTTCTAGAATATTTAATGGACAGGAATGTACGGGAACGCAAAAATGGTATATAGTATTCTAACGAGATCATAACTTCATCACACAAAATGACAAGGATGTTAAAGTGCTGATAAGTATTGTAACATTATTAGAAATACGTATGTTTACCATGACATAATGTGCAAAAGGATATTAAGTTTGCATAAAAAGAAGGCACTGTTTAAATTGTTTCCACTAATGATGCGATATTTAAAAAAAAAACAGATAAAAGATCACATTGCAACCTTGAAACCGAATTTACTCCAATTTAACGAAATAAGTTTATCTTTACGCCAACAGCTTACTACCATAATTTTATGAAGATATAACTTTCCAAATATTATTGACTGAAAGTTTTTTTAGAAATTATTAACTGTTTATATATATATAACTAATGAGGTCATGCTACTTGATATATAAGGAAATTCTTAAAACACACAATTTGATATTTCTGCAGAATTTCTACAATACCAACGAGTATATAAGAAAACTAAATGGCTGTTGCATTTTTTTGTTATGTATGATCGCAAATATGCAAAAGATTGTGGATTTTATCTATTAATAAGAATTATACCCTCTTTCCAAAATAGAAACAAAATTCAAAAAAAGTCTGCACATATTCTAAGATATTTTAATATCACAGTTTCAGAAACAGAGTTTAGTGAAAATTTATGACAATTGTCGTGTGTCCCTTGAAGTGAAAATTGATCAGAATTGCCGTGTGTCCATTTAAGCGAAGATTCATGAATATTGGTTTGTGTCCCTTTAAGTGAAAAATCATGAAAATTGTCTAGTGTCCCATTAACATTGTGAAAACATAGACTTTAAAATTTATATAGATTCAACCACACAGGACCACCAGACAATATATTTGAAACATGCACTTGCCCAACATAAATCAAGTCATAAAGATATTACATTTCAAGTTTCCGCATTATGTAGATGAGAGTACAGCACGGAGATTTCAATGTGATATCATTTTACATTGCATTGTATAATGATATAAGATCAAATATCAGAATAAATAATGAAATTGAGTCGTCATGAGACACGTGTGCCAGAAATATGAAAGCATTATTTACTTTATTGAGCAGTTTCAAAAATGAATTATACGCTATATGCCTGTTTCAACAATAAAGAATGGTTGTTGTTTTTACTCCAATTTAATTAAACATACATTTATTTATATGTTTATATTTTAAACAAAATTTACGCCAAATTTATATCCTACTATGCCTATCCGGAATGTTTGCATATTTAAAAAAAATATGATCAAATTATTTTAAGTAACTAGTTTCGAAACCAGAAGTAAAATGGTCTTGAAAAAAAAAAAAGATATTTTTTTCAATAAAAAGCACTAGAGATACAAAAAATACATTTTTGGTCATAACATTATGTGATTAAACTGAAACGAAAGTGTTGCCTAGTGGCTCCAACTGATATTGTATTATTGTAAAAGCAATTATATAATATCAATTTAAACCACAGAGCATTAAATCGAATGGTCACAGATTCTATCGACGTTAGTTAAGACCCCCCCCCCCCCCCCCCCCCCCCCCCCTACACACACACACACCCTCCTGCTTACACTGAAGATGTTTTATTATCCCTTTACCAGAGTTATACGCCTTTTTAAACTAGAAGCGAATGAAAAGTCGTGCCACAGTTTCACTAAATATCTCAACTTGAAATTTTCTGTTTAACTTATGTTTTTAAAGGCTATCTCTTTATTTTCATTTATCAATTGCATGTAATCATTTATCAATGAGAAAAGATGTGTTCTTACTTCAATTGTATGTCACACAGTGGTTATTTAATGTGTAATATGTTCAAGTAATAATTTAGTAAAAATGAGATTTTTTCTCACTTGAGATGTTTAGTGAATCAATTAGCTAAATAACTTTAAAAGTAGAAAAAAAAATAGTTGTTTGTCTCTTTAAGTTGTCAATCGAGTCGGTTTGTAGCTATTGCTTGAAAACTGCCTAAATGCAAATATTAGTTTAAAGGGATTATATCAAGGAAATAACGCTATAAATGTCTAAAAAATAGAATTATTTTAAAAATAGATAAAGAGCATCTGAAAAGTCATTAAAATCCAAATGGTTTGATTTGTCAAATTCACCAAAACGTGATATAATCGATACTTAAATTGGAGTACCAAACTTGAAACGAAATCGCCATTCTTAAAATAGATAGCACTTTATTACCTTTATATCGTCATTCGGACACTTTCTAAGATGAAAATAATTGTATTACGTGTAAACCTGTATAACGGATCATATTGAAATCAAAATATAAGCGCTTGACTCATTTAATACGTCATAAATGTGTAGCAATTTTAAGCGGGAAATCTATTTTAGTTCAACCTAGGCGCATAGCCTAAGTTAGGAAATCCGTTTTTAATATAATATTTTGGCATGTTTTAATAGATATCCTATGGGCAATGCGGGATCACTGACTATATATAGAGATGCTTAAGTCAATTTATTTTTTTTGAAAAATCATGATATATTCTCTTTAAGATAAAAAATATAAAGGAAATGCTTGTGCCTAGCCACTTAACAATGGTTTCAATATACGTGTTGTTAAAATTTTCGATAACATGAAATCTTAATAAAAATGGCATTATCGTTGTCTAAAGTGGTTGCTGTGATAATCGGACATGTTTAATAAATTTGAAACAATGCTGTGGTAAATAACCTTAATATATGGATGTAATTATAAAACAAGATGACGTGCTCGCATGTTATAATAGTGCTTGTAATTGAACTTAATCCGGTCAATCATACAGTAACATTGAAATTGATCACATGCAGCAGGCAATAATTTGTTATTTATTTCAGTTATGTTTTTGTCTCTTATCATTATAAACAAAAGTTGTCGTGAAACATAAGAAGACATTTCATATTAAACGTTGACTTAAAGTATTCTTCAACTTGTCTTGGTTGATCGTGTTCATGTTGTTAGTCGCGTGGAGTACTTTATTTACATTGTCTGTCTTTAAGAAGAGTTTATGACAAGGGAAGAGCGAGAACGAATATTTGCTACTGACCGTTCCAAGGCGATGACCCCTCCAGTCACCTTTTGTTCTGTGTGTAGTGTGTTAATTATATGTATTTCTTGTGCTTGTCACATTGTTTGCAATTCAGAGGTGTATTTTCATAGTATAATTGTGTAAAATCTCTACCGATTCATCACTCGGTGTTGTTCGTAAAACTCCGTTTGCTTACGGAAAATGTCGAGCTTTTTTCCGGCTTGCACGAACATCTTAATAACGTAATTAAAAACACACTATAACAAAGCTCAGATTCCTCAGCCGGACATTTACAATAAAAAACTATAAGAAAACAGAAATATATAGTACCAAATCGTAATACCGTGTGTAATGGTCAAGTTCAAACGTTGGATACAATATTTACAACGTTCTCCTGCATGATTGTAAATTGAAATCTGACAAAAAAATCTGATTTTGACCGGAGTTATATTGCCAAAATGTGCCATATATATTATATGTTAGCAATCAATAATAGTGGATATACCATGCTAAGCATGAATAAAGCAGACACACCCAACATCGACTTTAATTTATATTTGAGGCTACATAAAAAATAGTTATTGTTACAGATTTAAACACGTTTATTTTTTTCTTAAAATATTTAATACATAACGGATCTTTTATGAAAAAAACAAAATGACTTAATATCATTTATACTAAAAACTAATACAGTAGAACTCCGATGGCTCGAACCCGACGAGACTGGACAAAATAGTTCGAGTTAAGGGTTGTTCGAGCCAAGTATTGTCCAACAGCATATCATACATATTCATGTGTATACGTCGAAATAGGAATTTTTTCGAGACCAAATAAGTAGTTCGAGATATATGCGGTATTCGAGTCATCAATGTTCGAGCTAACGAAGTTCTACTGTATTATAAAATATCATTAAAACTGTTTATGTCTACCAAGCGATACGTTTAACACAACTGTACTATCTGATACTACTATATTCTGTAAACTTTCCATGACTAACCTTGTACTTGCTGATACCGATCATTCAGGCCACATTAACTATTTATTTTGATACAATGACCCATAGTTGTATTTTACCCATAGTTGTATTTTACACAAACCTGTATCTTTCACTCTTAAATGTTAGATTGTACTCATGGATTGAAATAGTATTTCATACTATTAGATGGAGTCCTATTCCCTGACACATAGTTGTATTTAACCCAGGGTGGAATATCGTATTCATGACATGAAATTGTATTTCATACCATTAGATAGATTCCCAGTCCCTGACACATAGTTGCATTTGAACCTTAGATGGAATAGTATTTCCATGAAACAAAGTTGTATCTAATTCTACCCTTAGCTTGAAATGTGTGCCCTTGACCCTTAGATGGGAAATATTATGATACAAAGTTGTATCTTCTAACTTTGTCTATAATTTTATATATTTCTACCTAAATCTCACATTAAGCCTCTTTTTCTACCCCCCCCCCCCCCCTCCACCCCCACCCACGCCCCCATCCCCAAATCAATTTCCAGAGAAGTCATTATATTTCTTTTTTTAATTACACATATCGATATGCCAATCCTCCAAGAATGATACACCGTAGTTACAGTGACAGCTTTTGGGGGGAAATGTACCATATAGGAGATAATTAAAGCGGCAACATGCCAACGTAACGAAATATTGCAATGAGCATGTCAAACAAACTCTCTGTAGCGTCTAAATAGGAAGCAAAATTATATCTTCCAAGACGTCTATTGACCGTAGAATACAACAACCAGCTATTAAATCAACTAGAAATCACCCTAATTGTCAATTTATGTGTTTGCAACCTCATAACGCACACTTACAAGACATACAACTTGCAAGTTAATTGAAATAAACCGAGTAATGAAGTATACGTTATTGGAATAGACACCACGATATCGTGTCCTTGCTTAGTAACAAACTGGAAGTCATCAATAGCTATTCTGTTCAACTGGTATTACAGGGAATTGTGTGATATTATCTAAGATAATATCAAAACCTAACAACTTTTAAAATGAACCTAATTGCAGAATGAAACATCAATTTGATAATAACAAGTGCAACTAAAGGTAAAAAAGGATATTACATTTTCATATTTCAATATGCACACACAAGCAAGTTAAATATACAGTAAGAGAGACAGAGATAGAAAGAAGGAGAGTAATTGTTGGTGTTGTGTTGTTGTATGGTGTTTAGCTACGCTTTCAACAATTTGTTCAGTCATATTGCGCTGCGACACTGGAGTATCATGCCTCAGATACATGGTATGATACCCCACCCAGTCAAAATATACTGACACCGGGGCAACTAGGTCTGGAACTATCCTCTTAATGCTGAGCGCCAAGCCAACTATTTTTTAAGTATTTGGTATGACACGTTTAGGGATCAAACACACGATGTACGCCCATTTAATGTACGGCCGCTATTTGATTGTCGTAAGTAAATGATTGATTATTATTATTTCATAAAATTTATATCATTATGATGAACATATTGGTTTGGGATGTTACCTGATATTAATAATACAAAGCATTACAACAGCGTTATTTATATATAAAAATACTTCGTTGGACTGCCGTGCTTATAGTTTAAACATAGTTTATTTCAAATTTTTACACTATAATAACATATTTGTGAAACAATAAGAATAGGATCAGAACAAAAGATTAAATCTTACAATGTTCTTATCCAAGAATACAAATGTCATGATAAAATAGAGGTAAGTTCACAGTATGAATATGCTTAATAATTAGTATATTTCTAACATTATAAATGATAGAGTTTGGAAGAAAAAAAAAAGTTTTACAAGAGATTATATAATAAATTTGGTATTAAAAAAAATGAAAAGAAGACAAGGAAAAACATTTAATTTTTCTTGTGTTTTTAACGTTTTGCAAAAGATTATTCAATAAATTCGGTTTCAAAAACTGAAAAGATGACAAAGAAACATTTTTTTTTTCGTTATTTCGGTGTGTTTTGGGATTCATGCATAGTAATGTAATAACACTTCATGACTATATGACAGAGTGTGGTGTTTTCTTCTCTTGGATGCGGTCCTTACTTCCATATGAGCCAGTTAATAGGTGTTACTAGATTTATCAAATACGACGACTAATTGAATTACTTATTAAATTATAAGAAATCTAATTTAAACCCTAAACATATTTTTCAATAGGTAAATACAAAGTTATATCCCTTTGAATAACGGAAGCTTCGGAGTCATTTTAAGTGTACACGAAAGGCATATTCATGCTATGAGTATATTGTTATGTTCTGTAATGAAACACGTTGATGATGGTCCTGCTACGAGACATTCTCACTTCCTGTACATATCTGTTAAAATATCCCTTGGGACTACAAAATGCATCCCAGGAAGAAAATGACAGGTTCGGTTTTATTGAGTCTGTCCATGATGAATAACGAAACATGCAACACTCCTCATGCCCAAAACACCAGTTTTATTGAGTCTGTCCATGATGAATAACAAATCATTCAACACTCCTCATGCCCCCTAGCACCGGTTTTTTGAGCTTGTCCATGTTGAATTACGAAACATGCAACACTCCTCATGCCCCCTAGCACCGGTTTTATTAAGTCTGTCCATTATGAATTACGAAACATGCAACACTTCTCGTGCCCAAGAAACCGGTTTTATTAAGTCTGTCCATGATGAATTACGAAACATGCAACACTCCTCATGCCCCAATCACCGGTTTTATTGAGCCTGTCCATGATGAGTTACGAAACATGCAACACTCCTCATGCCCCAATCACTGGTTTTATTGAGCCTGTCCATGATGAGTTACGAAACATGCAACACTCCTCATGCCCCCAATCACCGGTTTTGTTAAGTCTGTCCATGATGAATTACGAAACATGCAACACTCCTCATGCCCCCAGCACCGTTTTTTTTAGCCTGTCCATGATAAATTACGAAACATGCAACACTCCTCATGCCCCCAGCACCGGTTTTTTGAGCCTGTCCATGATGAATTACGAAACATGCAACACTCCTCATGCCCCAATCACCGGTTTTATTGAGCCTGTCC
This sequence comes from Panopea generosa, assembly GCA_029582155.1. Classification (NCBI taxonomy): domain Eukaryota; kingdom Metazoa; phylum Mollusca; class Bivalvia; order Adapedonta; family Hiatellidae; genus Panopea; species Panopea generosa. Next base: position 38,497,930 of record CM055907.1, read on the forward strand.
ATGATGAGTTACGAAACATGCAACACTCCTCATGCCCCAAACACCGGTTTTATTAAGTCTGTCCATGATGAATTACGAAACATGCAACACTCCTCATGCCCCAATCACCGGTTTTATTGAGCCTGTCCATGATGAGTTACGAAACATGCAACACTCCTCATGCCCCAAACACCGGTTTTATTGAGCCTATCCATGACGAATTAAAAAACATGCAACACTCCTCATGCCCAAATCACCGGTTTTACTGAGTCTGTCTATGATGAATTACGAAACATGCAACACTCCTCATGCCCCCAGCACCGGTTTTATTGAGTCTGTCCATGATGAATTATGAAACATGCAACACTCCTCATGCCCAAATCACCGGTTTTACTGAGTCTGTCTATGATGAATTATGAAACATGCAACACTCCTCATGCCCCCAGCACCGGTTTTATTGAGTCTGTCCATCATGAATTACGAAACATGCAACACTCCTCATGCCCAAATCACCGGTTTTATTGAGTCTGTCTATGATGAATTACGAAACATGCAACACTCCTCATGCTCCCAGCACCGGTTTTATTGAGTCTGTCCATGATGAATTACGAAATATGCAACACTCCTCATGCCCAAATCACCGGTTTTACTGAGTCTGTCTATGATGAATTACGAAACATGCAACACTCCTTATGCCCCCAGCACCGGTTTTATTGAGTCTGTCCATGATGAATTACGAAACATGCAACACTCCTCATGCCCAAATCACCGGTTTTACTGAGTCTGTCTATGATGAATTACGAAACATGTAACACTCCTCATGCCCCCAGCACCGGTTTTATTGAGTCTGTCCATGGTGAATCACGAAACATGCAACACTCCTCATGCCACCAGCACCGGTTTTATTTAGTCTGTCCATGATGAATTACGAAACATGCAACACTCCTCATGCCCAAATCACCGGTTTTATTGAGCCTGTCCATGATGAATTACGAAACATGCAACACTCCTCATGCCCCAGACACCGGTTTTATTGAGCCTATCCATGATGAATTACGAAACATGCAACACTCCTCGTGCCCCAGACACCGGTTTTATTAAGTCTGTCCATGATGAATTACGAAACATGCAACACTCCTCATGCCCCAATCACTGGTTTTATTGAGTCTGTCTATGATGAATTACGAAACATGCAACACTCCTCATGCTCCCAGCACCGGTTTTATTGAGTCTGTCCATGATGAATTACGAAATATGCAACACTCCTCATGCCCAAATCACCGGTTTTACTGAGTCTGTCTATGATGAATTACGAAACATGCAACACTCCTTATGCCCCAAGCACCGGTTTTATTGAGTCTGTCCATGATGAATTACGAAACATGCAACACTCCTCATGCCCCAATCACCGGTTTTACTGAGTCTGTCTATGATGAATTACGAAACATGTAACACTCCTCATGCCCCCAGCACAGGTTTTATTGAGTCTGTCCATGGTGAATCACGAAACATGCAACACTCCTCATGCCCCCAGCACCGGTTTTATTTAGTCTGTCCATGATGAATAACGAAACATGCAACACTCCTCATGCCCAAATCAGCGGTTTTATTGAGCCTGTCCATGATGAATTACGAAACATGCAACACTCCTCATGCCCCAGACACCGGTTTTATTGAGCCTATCCATGATGAATTACGAAACATGCAACACTCCTCGTGCCCCAGACACCGGTTTTATTAAGTCTGTCCATGATGAATTACGAAACATGCAACACTCCTCATGCCCCAATCACTGGTTTTATTGAGCCTGTCCATGATGAATTACGAAACATGCAACACTCCTCAAGCCCCCAATCACCGGTATTATTAAGTCTGTCCATGATGAATTACGAAACATGCAACACTCCTCATGCCCCCAGCACCGTTTGTTTGAGCCTGTCCATGATGAATTACGAAACATGCAACACTCCTCATGCCCCAATCACCGGTTTTATTGAGTCTGTCCATGATGAGTTACGAAACATGCAACACTCCTCATGCCCCAAACACCGGTTTTATTGAGCCTGTCCATGATGAATTACGAAACATGCAACACTCCTCATGCCCCAATCACCGGTTTTATTGAGCCTGTCCATGATGAGTTACGAAACATGCAACACTCCTCATGCCCCAAACACCGGTTTTATTGAGCCTGTCCATGATGAATTACGAAACATGCAACACTCCTCATGCCCAAATCACCGGTTTTACTGAGTCTGTCTATGATGAATTACGAAACATGCAACACTCCTCATGCCCCCAGCACCGGTTTTATTGAGCCTGTCCATGATGAGTTACGAAACATGCAACACTCCTCATGCCCCAAACACCGGTTTTATTGAGCCTGTCCATGATGAATTACGAAACATGCAACACTCCTCATGCCCCAATCACCGGTTTTATTGAGCCTGTCCATGATGAGTTACGAAACATGCAACACTCCTCATGCCCCAAACACCGGTTTTATTGAGTGTGTCCATGATGAATTACGAAACATGCAACACTCCTCATGCCCAAATCACCGGTTTTACTGAGTCTGTCTATGATGAATTACGAAACATGCAACACTCCTCATGCCCAAATCACCGGTTTTACTTAGTCTGTCTATGATGAATTATGAAACATGCAACACTCCTCATGCCCCCAGCACCGGTTTTATTGAGTCTGTCCATGATGAATTACGAAACATGCAACACTCCTCATGCCCAAATCACCGGTTTTACTGAGTCTGTCTATGATGAATTACGAAACATGCAACACTCCTCATGCCCCAAACACCGGTTTTATTGAGTCTGTCCATGATGAATTACGAAATATGCAACACTCCTCATGCCCAAATCACCGGTTTTACTGAGTCTGTCCATGATGAATTACGAAACATGCAACACTCCTCATGCCCCCAGCACCGGTTTTATTGAGTCTGTCCATCATGAATTACGAAACATGCAACACTCCTCATGCCCAAATCACCGGTTTTACTGAGTCTGTCTATGATGAATTACGAAACATGTAACACTCTTCATACCCCCAGCACCGGTTTTATTGAGTCTGTCCATGATGAATTACGAAACATGCAACACTCCTCATGCCCCCAGCACCGGTTTTATTTAGTCTGTCCATGAAGAATTACGAAACATGCAACACTCCTCATGCCCAAATCACCGGTTTTATTGAGCCTGTCCATTATGAATTACGAAATATGCAACACTCCTCATGCCCCAGACACCGGTTTTATTGAGCTTATCCATGATGAATTACGAAACATGTAACACTCCTCATGCCCCCAGCACCGGTTTTATTGAATCTGTCCATGATGAATTACGAAACATGCAACACTCCTCATGCCCCAATCACCGGTTTTATTGAGTGTGTCCATGATGAATTACGAAACATGCAACACTCCTCATGCCCCCAGCACCAGTTTTATTGAGCCTGTCCATGATGAATTACGAAACATGCAACACTCCTCATGCCCAAATCACCGGTTTTATTGAGCCTGTCCATGATGAATTACGAAACATGCAACACTCCTTGTGCCCCAGACACCGGTTTTATTGAGTCTGTCCATGATGAATTACGAAACATTACGAAATATGCAACACTCCTCATGCCCCCAGCACCGGTTTTATTAAGTATGTCCATGATGAAATACGAAACATTACGAAACATGCAACACTCCTCATGCCCCCAGCACCGGTTTTATTGAGTCTGTCCATGATGAATTACGAAACATGCAACACTCCTCATGCCCCCAACACCGGTTTTATTGAGTCTGTCCATGATGAATTACGAAACATGTAACACTCCTCATGCCCCAAGCACCGTTTTTATTGAGTCTGTCCATGATGAATTACGAAACATGCAACACTCCTCATGCCCAAATCACCGGTTTTATTGAGTCTGTCCATGATGAATTACGAAACATGTAACACTCCTCATGCCCCCAGCACCGGTTGCATTGAGTCTGTCCATGATGAATTACGAAACATGCAACACTCCTCATGCCCCCAACACCGGTTTTATTGAGTCTGTCCATGATGAATTACGAAACATGCAACACTCCTCATGTCCCCAGCAACGGTTTAATGCATAAATCTATTCCCGATCGAGCATCCCTATGTGAGTTACATGATGACAAGGAACCAGAAATTACATCAACAACAAGTCAAAGTAGAGGGCGCATATCTGTTGCCATCAGAAGCTACGTACGTAAAAATGCTGTATTTATAGTCAATATTATCTGATAAAAGTGTCAACGTGGAGGACACCTTTCTGTTGCCACCAGAAGCTACGTAAGAATGCTTTCTTTACAGTCAATATTATCTGATAAAGGAGTCAACGTAGAGAGCGCATTTCTGTTGCCACCAGAAGTTACGTAAGAATGTTGTCTTGATAGTCAATATCTGATAAAGGAGTCAACGTAGAGGGCGCCTATCTGTTGCCACCGGAAGATACGTAAGAATGCTTTCTTTACAGTCAATATTATCTGATAAAGGAGTCAACGTAGAGGGCGCCTATCTGTTGCCACCAGAAGCTACGTAAGAATGCTTTCTTTACAGTCAATATTATCTAATAAAGGAGTCAACGTAGAGGGCGTATTTCTGTTGCCACTAGCGGCTACGCTACGTAAGAATGCTTTCTTTACAGTCAATATCTGATAAAGGAGTCAACGTAAAGGGCGCCTTTCTGCTGCCACCAGAAGCTACGTAAGAATGCTTTCTTTACAGTCAATATCTGATAAAGGAGTCAACGTAGAGGGCGCCTTTCTGTTGCCACCAGAAGCTACGTAAGAATGCTGTCTTGATAGTCAATATTATCTGATAAAGGAGTCAACGTAGAGGGCGCCTTTCTGTTGCCACCAGAAGCTACGTAAGAATGCTGTCTTGATAGTCAATATTATCTGATAAAGGAGTCACTGGAAGCACAGAAAGCAAGCAAATAATCGACTCGGTTTTACAGAGTCTGCTCAAAAGACATCGATTACCGGCTAAAACCTCTTGTCCATCTCGACACATAACTCATATCTCCATTGACCATGTATACATACTGAAAGGATAAAAAAACGCAGGGTGAATTTCAGTGTCACATTATCCAACTATTGTTAGCGATATTTACAGTTTTGTAATACGTATGTAAAGGTTTTTTGTTAATGATAACCGTCATATTGACAAAATCATTGATTAAATGTCTTTACACGCATATAACAAAAAATGGCAATATCGCTCACAATAGCTTGATAAGGGGGAATTGATATTCAACTCGGTGCATGTTTATCCTTTCTGTTTACAACGTTGTTGTCGTAAATTTGGTTAACATTTTGTAATTATGTTAACGCTCATCAAAATTTGCTAAAAAAACATTCTAGTGTTGGATTATGTGTGTGTTTATTGTGTGTGGTATAATTCTATGAAATTGTTTCTATGGTAACGTCGTTAAACTTTTAATGACGCAATGTTAAATTAGCGTAGAATTACGAGTTTTCTAGTTCAAAACTATAAAATATTTTGAAGGCACATATTATTGCACATTTGTAATCCAGCGAAATCGAACTTTTTATAAATTTTTCAATTTTTTTGGTCATCATTTTCTAACAGTCAGGTTAAAGCAAAGCCTACACAATTATATCTTCCGTCATTTAGATACCAGCTAAACATTAGCAAGATCGAGATACAGTCAAATAACTAAATCAAGCGAGCGTTACACACAATTTAAGAAGAAAGAAATGGTTGCAAAATATAGAAAATAAAGATACTAATTATCGCATTTAAAGACGCAAGAACTGGTATCGTAGCAAATCTAGACATGACATGAACGATAAACCAAGAAAAAACTTTCCAATCTTATTTTTCAATTGAATTCCAACAATTTAATCACTTTTTAACACAAATTTCATAAATATATGAACTGATAAAAATGATAGAAATGTTAGGATAAAAATATATTCAAACACTTGTACTTTTCATTTTGAATGGGGTTTAACGCCATGTTCAACACATTTTAAGTTATATATTGCAAATCCAGTTTTACTGGTGGGGGAAGACCTCAGACTGAGTAGAACCATCGTCCTGCCGCAAGTAACTGCCAAACTTTCACACATAAAGTTTTTAGAGCGAGCGGGACCCGAACCTTAGACCTAAGCGGTGAGACGGCGCCTAAGACCACTCGACCACGGAGGACCCTCATTTGTATTTTAAAGGTGTTAAGCGTACATACCCAAGAAACATGTTTTTAAGTCTTTCAGCCTAATCATCCTCTGACATTTGGCATAGTATTAATTCTGTAATTGTTCCTAAATTGTGTAAATATAGACATATTACAGTAATATTATCTGAAAGAGTAGCTGCGCTACCACAAATCCTATATGAAGTTATTTAGTCCAAGGAACAGGACTGAGTAAATTAAATAACAATTAGTTTTCCGATTAGCCGATACAGGATGGGTGTAAGCCTAATGAAAAGTAACTTTTTTCCTGAAAAAATGATAACTATATCATCTTTTCTCTACGAATAAAGACGGAAAAAGCATTCATAGCATACTTAATCATACTTCTGCTATGTATTTTTTGACATTTCATAGGCACTGTCTCAAGATCACTTTCCTGTCACGGCTGAGATTTGTGACGTCGAGTAATGTGGACAATTTGCCAGTAACTTACTTAGTTGCTACCCTGTACATATATATGATACCCTACATTGTATTTAAAATTGTGCTACAAGTAAATCAAATTAAAAAATATGGAGTTTAGACTAAGCAAACGTGTGTGCGCGATTATCAAATATATAAAAACATATTCAGTAGCTTTCATATTATCCCCATACAAGGACTCCAAGGACCAATTTGCACCTTTCTATTTATCTATACCTTTTTAAATCCATGCAATGTATTTTGTTTTAGTACAGGGGATACTTTGATAAGATTCATTGAGATATCTCTTATCAATTCTAATTGGTTTCTATATATAATTCGATATTCCTCATATTTTCTAGTCTCTATCATTAAATGATATATATCTTCAATTACTTTTTTTTCTTCTGGAATAATATACAGGATAAAACTTGATCATTACGACAGAGTGCTCATATAAATCCATATTCTTAAGATAATTGCATAAGTTATCAAGGAACTGATCTGGAATTGTCATCGTCAGAAGTTCTTTACGCAGAATCTTAATGAAGCTTTTAGTGTGATTTTTTTTGTGAGTTCTGATCTCGTTTCAAATTGCATCATTAAATGAAAAGTAAGGCTTTTAGCACGTTGGGCGTTGATGAAAATAGCTCTTAGTGATTTATTTCTATTAGACATTTATAGAAACTAAATGTCAGTCGCATGGTAATAATTTCTGGCTTTAATAAATGTGATTTCCTTTCCGATGCAATTTCGTTTTAATTAGAATTCCGCAGTTTTACAATGCTGGCTAACAATTATTTATGGTTTATTGAGCAGCAAGATTTGCATAAATTCTGTAGATGAGTTTCGCAACTCGGAATACAGAGTTCTAACTGCAAATTAAAACACTAAACTATCTTGAATCTTGGCAAAATTAATGTCGATAAACAACATGCGGCGGTAATACAAAAACTAACATACGTATAGGGCTGAAATAATATATTCCAAAAATGTCCGACATAAGAATTCATCGGAAAAAACAAAATTCACCCAAGAGAAAATGATAGCATGTTTAACTTTGTTGTGTTAAGTTTGTTCATGAGGGAGTTAATATATACTCCGCTTTGGCACCGACTTTTATGTATTGTTTTTCTTGAGAAACACTGAATGAAATACATGATACCAATGAAGCAAAATGAATGGTAAGATCATTGAGCTAAAGTAAAGGGCATTAACCCGAGGTTTTGTTGCCAAGGTTCCTTACAAAACAATGATACGGAGGGTAGTACGTACATGCCTTACTTGACATTTGCTTTTATTTAGTATATTAGAAACCCTTTTAAATATCAACTTCTATTGTTTGTAATTAATATAATACATGGTAGGTTCGTGTTTATCTGACCATATTAATTACATTGATGTTACACTTTTCGTTGACTTAAACCACATACATTGTATATATTTATTAAGAAGTACTCTTTTACATGTTATAAACATGTTTAAATTCATGATTATTAATATTTATCTATAGTCAATTCATTCATACATAACGCTTATTTAAACTCCTGTAATTTCATAGATTGACTCTCTCAAATGTAGGGGTATCAAAAACTACATATAACATCGATAAAGCCACCACGTTCTGTGTATCACTGCGCAGTTTCTTTCAAATGGGGAGAGCCCATGTCAACAGTTTTGAATTAACTATGTTTTGTAAGATCGTTAAAAAAATAGATATGTGTTAAAGCATTTTTAACAATTTGACCAATGTTATAATCAACGATTATGCAACGACCTTCGCTGTCGCCGTTAAGAAAATCGGCACTATCAAAACCTGATATGCGGTCGCAAATTTCAAATTTGCTTTATTCTGAACCTTATATTTGACAGGTTTGTAAGTAACACTATATAGGGTATGATCCTTCACAATCCCATCTAATAGTTTAAGACAAAGCTTCACTTTGACTTTTCTGGTCATAACACAAAAGTCAAATGAACTTATCAGGAATGTGTTTCTTTCTACTCTATTTTAGGTAGTTAATGCTTTACTGTTCAAAATTGCAATGTACGATATTACATTTATTGTCACTTTGTCATACATTAATTAACCGTTAGACCTTCATAACATCCTGTGTTTATATAATATCATTGCCCTGTACATGGCACGTGCCAGTCTAAGTGTGCATTTGTGAATCAAGAGTTAACGTATGTGTATATTAGAAAACTCCTTTCGTTCAATTAATTTAAATTGTAACTGTCAATCAAAACTTCCATTTTCAAATACATGGTAAACTAATAACCAACAAGACGCCATTTCCCAAACCGAAAAAGGGACAAATGACCATTTGAGAAGAATAATCTCTAAACTAACAACTAAATTCAAATAACAGACAATCAAAAAATGCCTAACGTCTCGCATTGAATTGCAAGATCAAATGTTATCAGGAGTCAGCGATAGTGTTCCATTTACATAAATAGTTCTTGATAATAGTAAAATATACATCATAAACAAGTAAATGTCTGAGATTACTGTCTGGTATTATATGATAAAGTATAATTAACTTATTTCTTTGACAAATACATATATCGTTTGTTGAGTAAATATATTGAAGCTATTATTCAGCAGTGATAACTCACACTTTACGCTCAAAATACGTGAAAACGCAACACAGGAAGATATATGGAAACGCAATACAGGGAGATAAAGATATCAACATGCAACACAGGAAGATGTGTAAAACGTACCACAGGACTTAGATGTGATTTCCTTAAAAATGAAAAAGTGATACCAATGCACGAAGTACCAAAGTGTTCAGTACCATCTCAATTAAACAATCAATAACATCAACAGATATTAATTCTTACTGCAATATATGTATATATTCACTCGTGATAAATATGTTATGATTTTTATACATTTTCCTGTGTTGCGTTTTCATATCTCTTCATTTGTTGCGTTTTCATATCTCTTCATGTACTGCGTTTTTATCACTTCTTTTGCTGCGTTTTTATATCTCTTCATGTATTGCGTATTTATATCTCTTCCTATGTTGCGTTCTCATATATCTTGGGTGTACTTGTTAGTAAAGTTTTGTAATTGATGATTTTTTAAATCATTGAGCTCGTTCAGTGTTGCTCGAGATAAGAAAACTGCCTTCCTGAAACAACGCCAGGTGTGTGAGGGCAATTGTATGTTTCGTTGCCCCTCTTAATCATACTTAAAATAACCTTTTTTGCTTTCTGCGTCTCTTAAACATACTCAAAATAACCGTTTTTGCTTTCTGTGTCTCTTATTCCTACTCAATAAAAACGTTTTTGCTTTCTGCATCTTTTAAACATACTCAAAATAACCAGTTTTGCTTTCTGTGTCTCTTAAACCTACTCAATAAAAACGTTTTTGCTTTCTGCGTCTCTTAAAATACTCAAAATAACCGTTTTTGCTTTCTGTGTCTCTTAAACCTACTCATTAAAAACGTTTTTGCTTTCTGCGTCTCTGAAACATACTCAATAAAATCGTTTTTGCTTTCTGTGTCTCTTAAACATTCTCAATAAAACCGTGTTTTCTTTCTGCGTCTCTTAAACATACTCAATAAAACCGTTTTTGCTTTCTGTGTCTCTTAAACCTAATCAATAAAACCGTTTTTGCTTTCTGCGTCTCTTAAACATACTCAATAAAACCGTTTTTGTTTTCTTCGTCTCTTAAACGTACACAATAACATCTGTTTGCTTTCTGCGTCTCTAAAACATACTCAATAAAAGCCTTTTATTATTTCTGCGTTTCTTAAACATACTCAATAAAACCGTTTTTGCTCTCTGCGTCTCTTAACCATACTCAATAAAACCTTTTATGCTTTCTGCGTCTCTTAAACATACTCAATAAAACAATGTTTTGCTTTCTGTGTCTCATAAACATGCTCAATAGGACCATTTTTGCTTTCTGTGTTTCTTAAACACACTCAGTAAAATCGTTTTTGCTTTCTGTGTCTCTTAAACATACTTAATAAAACCGTTTTTGCATTCTTTGTCTCTTTAACATACTCAATAAAATTGTTTTTGCTTTCTGTGTTTCTTAAACATACTCAATAAAAACCTTTGTTTTGCCATCTGTGTTTTTAAAGGAATCCTTTACAAATTTAATGATCACTCGATGAAATGAAAATGACTTTTCACTGAAACATTGATTGATTGATTGATTGATTGATTGATTGATTGATTGATTGATTGATTGATTGATTGATTGACTGATTGATTGACTATTTAGCGTCATCACTGAAACAAATTATGATATATATTATTACCAACATGTATATAATGAATCTTTCCGCTACATCCCCGAGGTCTAAGTAATACCACATGGAATACACTACCAACGTCAGATTTATACATCATCCAGACATAAGCATAATACTTCAAAATATACACTACACTAATATATGCACAGACATAAGCATAATACTTCAAAATATACACTACACTAATATATGCGCAGACATAAGCATAATACTTCAAAATATACACTACACTAATATATGCGCAGACATAAGCATAATACTTCAAAATATACACTACACTAATATATGCGCAGACATAAGCATAATACTTCAAAATATACACTACACTAATATATGCGCAGACATAAGCATAATACTTCAAAATATACACTACACTAATATATGCGCAGACATAAGCATAATACTTCATAATATACACTACACTAATATATGCGCAGACATAAGCATAATACTTCAAAATATACACTACACTAATATATGCGCAGACATAAGCATAATACTTCAAAATATACACTACACTAATATATGCACAGACATAAGCATAATACTTCAAAATATACACTACACTAATATATGCACAGACATAAGCATAATACTTCAAAATATACACTACACTAATATATGCACAGACATAAGCATAATACTTCAAAATATACACTACACTAATATATGCCCAGACATAAGCATAATACTTCAAAATATACACTACACTAATATATGCCCAGACATAAGCATAATACTTCAAAATATACACTACACTAATATATGCGCAGACATAAGCATAATACTTCAAAATATACACTACACTAATATATGTACAGACATAAGCATAATACTTCATAATATACACTACACTTATATATGCACAGACATAAGCATAATACTTCATAATATACACTACACTAATATATGCGCAGACATAAGCATAATACTTCAAAATATACACTACACTAATATATGCGCAGACATAAGCATAATACTTCAAAATATACACTACACTAATATATGCGCAGACATAAGCATAATACTTCAAAATATACACTACACTAATATATGCGCAGACATAAGCATAATACTTCAAAATATACACTACACTAATATATGCACAGACATAAGCATAATACTTCAAAATATACACTACACTAATATATGCACAGACATAAGCATAATACTTCAAAATATACACTACACTAATATATGCACAGACATAAGCATAATACTTCAAAATATACACTACACTACTATATGCACAGACATAAGCATAATACTTCAAAATATACACTACACTAATATATGCACAGACATAAGCATAATACTTCAAAATATACACTACACTAATATATGCACAGACATAAGCATAATACTTCAAAATATACACTACACTAATATATGCACAGACATAAGCATAATACTTCATAATATACACTACACTAATATATGCACAGAATGCAATCAAAAGAAGAAAATAGCAAACTCAGTTTTATTGAATCTGTTCATGATAGTTATGGAACATGTAACACCCCACACGCTCCAGGCACAGACTTATAAGTACATAGTATTTTATTCTAAAACAATGTTGAAATGAACTTCCTGATGTCTTTGAATAAAACATATATAACGACATTTAGTCAAAGTACGATGTGAAAAGTCAAAGTACGGTGTGAAAAGTCGAGTTCGCTGTAATAGGTCAAAGTAGGGTTTTTTTTCATTTAATAGTATAAGTTGATTATTTCATTATAAGATCTTTGTTTGTTTCTTGCTTTCTTTCTGATTTAATTATTTTATTCCAAACAAATCTCTGAAGAAGCTTTTTGCAGCAGACGTGCAGTTCACTTTTCAGTTTTCATCATTAATATAATTTTTGATCATTTTCCGACTTCAGTCTTGGCGCAAACTTTTTATCCAAAAAAGCAGCAAATCAGCAATGCAAATCTATCATTATGTTCATTATCTGATCAGCTTATCGTGATATTTTGTCAAATGAATAACAGAAAAACACATATTATTGCACTTTACTCCGTATGTATCTGTATATCAGACGAGGAAATTGAGCATCCTTGCAGATTTCCAAATGAGAAATCTTTAAATTATGCTTAATTTATTTGAGTTTTATTTTGTGATATTGCATTATGTGTTAGGATCTAGGCAAGCAAAAAGTTTGAATAACGTTATGTTGTGGTCAGTGTGAAAGTACATCAATGTCTCACACCTCTATAACATTTTTCATAGGGCCCCATTGTAACATTTATGTCTAAAACACAGTGAAAATAACAAAATATCAAGCATTTGTCTGGGCTCAAATTCTTCACTGGTTCAAGATATGCTGTATTAAAGGGAAAAAAGCATAGTTACATTGATCAGGTTGCGATATATTTAATTCAATCTTTTGTGAGACCTATCATTTTCCAGAGCAACAATATGTCAACTATTCGTCCACGATGGGGTTCAAATCAACAATTCTTAAATGACAAAGAATTGCCCAGAGATCTGGTATCAGCATCAAACTTCAGTGGTGATTTAAAAAATACTGACCATCTAACACATGTAAAAATAATAATCACTGAAGTACAAAGCCCTGAAATAAGAAGAAAAAGAGAACTTAAGTTTTATTTTTACCTCCATCATCTAGGTCCGGAGTACTCAAGGGAGATAATAGTGGTGTGAGTCCTCAATGGTTGTACTCAAGGGAGATAATTGTAATGTGAGTCCTCAATGGGTGTTCTGTGAAGGTTCTTTTAATCTAAAGTAATTGGTTTTCACCTGCAATATTCAAGACGAACATACCATACATTTAATTATATAATTGCTAATATAATTATATATCTTGACAATGCAATTGTAAAAATAATATCAATATATAAATAAGGCAAAAACGTTTATTATAATCTTAATTTCACGAAACAAAATCAATTACTTAATTTGTTCATTCAAATTGATTATAAGAAGTAGTACTGGAACCACTTTTTATATCAATGTATTTCAATTCAAATTAATATTTGTACAGTATTCTTGTATACAATAATACATGTAAATAATAAATATGTCACAACCGTATTATTATATATAATGTGTGAAAACTTTAGTTGTCTAAGTAACCTTCGTGAACATATTTCATTAATATACGTATTTCATTAATATACATATTTCATTACTGCATTGTAATGAAATGTGTTGAAAAGCACATGTGTTTAAAATACTCCACGAAAATAGCTTTGGATTGCTCATATGGGCTCCGTTGATATTGCTTGTATTTTTGTATAGTGCAATAACGATATAAATGTTCGTTAACAATGACATTGTATGATTTCTATGCAATTTACCGTGGTATTTATGCTATTGATAATATTCATGAAAATTACATAAATATTTTGCAATTGTACAAAACTGCACTTTACCGTGTTCTTCATAAAATTATGTTTTCATATTTCTTAGATTTGACAGTTGGTGCTGCGATTGTTTTTTAACAAAAATGACTTCTACACAGCTTGTGTTGTCAAACGTGATTGAATTAATTACTTTTTAAAGTAATAAAAGTTCTAAATACTTGAACTCAGTATGAAATATAAGTGGAGCTATTCTTCTCGAAACACAAAACATAAAGCAAAAATACAATTATGATCATAAGGGTGGACAAAATATCAAAAGTTGTTCAATTCCACAATCCATAACAAATCATATGCACTTTTGCAACGCAATGTACCGCTGATTACCAAATTGCGTTTGCTATCCGTCTGAGGGTAAACATATGGCAATAAAACAGTAAAAACTGGACAACATAAAATAAAGTCTTCGTTGCACTAAACGTAATTTAGTAACTGATATTTAGTAACTGATTTACGTATATCTAAATAAGTATCTATCTTTTATTTCAGAGAATGTGTTCCACTGTATCGACATGCTTGGGACACGGTACAGATGAACCCATTGGTTTACAAATGTATCCCATTGTGATTCAGAAAGGAATGAAAATAAAGTAAGTTTTCAACTGCAACTTTTGTTAGTTTAGCGAGGTTTAAAAACGTATCAACGTCAACGAACAAGTATGTCTCCTTAAGGGGTTGATTATTAATAAACATCGGTTCGAATTTAGTTTACTCTTCATACTAACCATTGTCAATGCAATGTCAATATGCTGGACAATCTAATCTATTATTGCATACCAGACATGGAATTCTATGATGTTTACCGGGTATGGAAACTCGATCCTCTACTGTCTTTCCTACTCTCTTTGCGCCACGACATGCGGTATAGACACATATAGAATATATATATATGATTTGACATCTTAAAAGCAATTGTGTCAAAAATGATGATCAATTAAATTATGATAATTTATTTCATTTGGTATAAGTGAAAACGAATAATAGAATATTCCATGGCTTTGTCGATTCGGAAAATGGAAGCATTATGTCCCCGATTTCTGATAAATATTTTTTGCAGTAATTCGACTAAGCTTTGTTCTCGCCGAAAAAGTTATCAGTGTGGATTTTTTCCATAAAATGTGTAAGATTATCATTGTGTGGAAATGAAGGTTCTTGTTCTATGCATAACATTACGACGTACTTTCTTGTTAGAAATTTAATAATGAGTAACACCTATGTGCGCAGTCACCTCTACTAAGCAGACATATGTCCTAAGCAGCCACATTTGCTATTTTCCATTTCTATGCCTTAGAGCTAATTTGCCTGTATAAAGCAACAACCTGTTTTAAAAGGTCACGCTTGCTCCTTCCCTTGACTCGCTGCTTAAGACAGGTTTGACTGTATTTTAAAGAGTACAAATTACCTAGTATGTTTAATGAAATAATCTGAAAAAAAAGTAGAAAACAAAGTTATTGTAATAAATGATGAGTAAGGAAGCATAGAACACAGCGAAAAGACGCAAATATACGACCCGGTTGTATTGAGTCTGTTAATGAGGACCGCAGCGCTGTCTAATGGTAGAGTGTCCACCTCGCATGAAGAGGACCGTGAGTTTGATATCAAGCCGAGTCTAACATGTCCTAAACGCCTGCAAAATGATACTAGGAGCGTCTTTGCTTGGCACTCAGCATTTAAAGGATAGTTTTATATCTCATCGGCCCGGTTTCAGTATAATGTGACTGGGTGGCGTATCTTACCATGTGTCTGCGGCATGGTACTCCAGTGTAGTTACATTTAGAACGTTTAGAAAACTATCTCAAATTACACCGTAGCGATATGACTGAAAAATTGTTGAAAGAGACGCTAAACATCATGTAGCAACAACGGCTGTCCATGTAACATATACCCCTTCCCCCACTCGCCCACACACACCCAAACCGAAAAGCACAGGTTTGAGCAGTACTGTGTTCCCAACTAACACAAAGAACAGTTATATAACGTACTTTTAAATGCTCACTTTAAATATGAATCCAAATTTGTACGTATTTAATCAAGTACTGAAACAGACACCTTAATACCATCAGATTCAAATTCAAAGAAAAACACCCTTTCGTATCGGAACATGATCTCAAACATCAAACAAAGTGTTGTGTTTTCAGCAAGAATAGCAATATTAAAATACGGTGTTCATGTCTTGGTACAATAAAACATCAATAAAACTGCTGAAATAAAAGTGGCGTTGACGACTTTATCAATGTATCTCCTTTGTTTACGATTCTTTACGGATGTTAAACTTGAGTTAAATGTCTACTGAATAGATATACCTAGTATCATCTAAATGTTTTTCTTCGTCTGTTTCTTTTGTTTGTTACATACACCCACACAGTCTTCAGGGATGATTCACGCGGACATTCTTGTTGGTGTTTTATGTCAAATCTATTTAAGTTTTAATTAAAATAACTACACGTGGATGTGCCATATGGAACAGGATTTTGCTATATTCACAATGAGGTCTTTTCACGACTTATTTTGCTGAACTGGTGTTGAGCTGGTATCAGTTTCACTAACGTTCTTCCTACGAACAAATTATATCTAAAATTTGAAGTTACGGAAAAAGGTCGGGTAATTATTTTAGTGTTTCACTTACATCATTTTGCAAACTTTCGCTATTCTTGATATAAGTATTATTTTTTTAAAATTTGCAAAAATACTGCGCAAATGAACCGTTCCTTGCGAAAATCTTAAGACTTACAATTTAGAGAAACAGGTCCTTTGGAAGTGTATTCAATGGGACTCAACAATTACTGCGTATACCTGTGCTACTTTAGTCGAGGGGTTACCTCTTATAAAAAGGTTCAATAAAATTAGTTCTGTTCTTCGAAAGTATCGTTTTATCAGGTATATAAATTATGACACTTTATGTTACTTTGCGCCTTTCATTTCAATTTTTGGATTCCCGTGTTTTTCATTAGATCAAACAGAGTCGATATTAGACAGAGATGAACACATGGCGACTGTCCACAATAATGTAGTTTGTTTTTCCCTAGTCTTGCACGCGATTGGTTGAATGAGGGTTTTTTTTCTCTAATATTACACGCGATTGGTCGGTCCTAACGTGTTTAAATACTTTAATAATCTTAGTCGTGGTCTTTGAAATCTGATGCAAATGACTGGCAGTGAGAACGTTTAAGAGGCGGTTGCTAACACGATATATATCTGATACCCGGTCTTCATTGGTTAATCATAACAAAAGTACCAGACAGTGCAATTAAACGTTGTTTTCTTTTATATATGTACCAACGTTCTAAGAAACGTGACAATCATTCGAAAGTCTAACTTAATATACAAAGCGACATAACTGTTTTATGGAATACTTTGAGGACACTAATATCTAATAAAAAGGGTTAAAATAACGAAATAAACAAAAGCTTTGCCGTGAAAATAGTAAATAATTTTGATATATTTAAAACTTTAAAACCAAACTTAAACAATTGGTAAATGTGAAGTAAGTTACGAAAATGTGTGATATTGGACTAACACGTCAAGAGGAAATAGAACAAGTTATCGTTGATAAGTTGTATGCCAAAGAATAGAAACGTTCGTTGTTTGTTTCCAAACTGAAACCAAACCTCAAAAATAGCACATTGCGGTTGCACTACAATTATATGTTGTTTTTATTTAATATATAACTACCGTATGTTTCAGTATCAGTCTTCCACGTGATATAAACGGAACTGCAGTCATCGTACACATGGCGAACAAAGATGGCTTCCATTCTTGTGATTTCAATGCTAGTACTCCTATACCAAACATCAGTACAATAGAAAAGAACTTAGAGATTGAAACAGACAACTTCAGCACCGGACACAATTACGTAATTTGTAAGTGCAGTTGTCATAGAAACTGTTTTTGTAACTGATTTAGTTTTGTTTTAATGTTTCATCTAACTTGTGCCATTGGTAAATTAATTGTTTTTTTTTTATATTTCTATTTATTGTACCGCAAAGTCATAAAATACGTGGGTTGATCCAAAACAAAGTAAGTTTTCTTCTCTAATTTCTAATATAAATACCAACGGTATATTAAAAGTATTTGTAGAGCTATATCAATAACTAATGATTCTTTAAAGATAAATTATTACTTGAGACATTATTTTCAGACTTTCTATATATAGACGTCTATTATCCCTGTAATACCAATGCAAGTATTTGCACGATACATATGGGCAAAGAAAGATTGATCAGTCTTTGAGATAATTATACCGCTACGATCCAATTGCAAGACAGAGGAGGTAGACGATATAAATATGTTGTTGCTGTTTAGATCATTTTTTTTTTCTCTAATATGAATAGAATATAAATGCGTATTAAAGGCGTCAATATAATTGCAGGAATAAACATGTAGATGAAAACATAATATTTTTTTTTTAATTTTTTTTTTATTTCGAAATTATCATATTACAGAATAACAAATATAATGTTTATATCGGTTTATACAAAATACATTGTAAAAGAAAACATTGTATAACAGTATGCAGTATTACAACATATAGTAAAGTTGAGTTTGTATTGGTTGATCGAAGGCTCACTTCGCCTTAAGATTTAGAATTATACATACATACATACACATTTAGATAGTTTTTTAAAAAAAAGAATACTTGGATCAGTGATCATATCTTTTTGGTAGATCTATATATAGATTATATATTTATTTGAAACAACGATAGTTATTTGATTCATATATATGTAATCATCGCGAGACTTCGAACGACCAGTACTTAAAATATAGTGTATATTCTAGTAGATCTTAACATTTTTCTCTCAATTACAACATAGTATGTTATTTAGTATACCGTTAGATATTTTGGTAAGTAATATTGTATTTTTATATCAAACGATATGAAAATTATAATTTCAAATATTTGTACATAATTCTATTTAATAACAGAAAGAAAAGGTTTTAATCTTAATTGCGACCGTGCTTTAATTAAACATTAAAGTTATGGCACTGGTGAAATATGTGTACATATAAACATATACATACATACGTAGGTACTTACGTATATGAATACTAAAATTAATTTTGGCAATATGGTATTCTATATTGTATAATACTGTTATGTATTTTTTAAAGTTTACTATATTAGGGATTCTTTTTTGTAATCTTTGATTAAATATGAATTTTTTGCTGTGTACAGTATTTTGTTTAGAACAGTGTCAAATTTATTATTTCCAAATATAATATCAGGGTCTTTCCAATTTGTTTTAATATATTGCGACTTGGTATTTATAAATTCTCTTAAAGCAATGAAAAATTGTTTAGTAATCGCACAGTCTATAAAAATGAGGTCCGATTTAGTAATGTTAGTTTTTTTAACAGAGAATTAGTTCCTAGAATTCTACGGTTAATTTTAAATTGGAACTATTGTAAGTTTGTATCTTTTGTAATTAAAACGGGGAGTGCATAGAATTTAGAAAATGTCATACTGAAAAGAATATTAAGTTCTTCCCATTTAGTATTTGAAGCAGGTATGTTTCGTTCAACTAAAAATGCATTATATATTGAGCGGCATCCTTTTCTGTCTCTCATTGTGATTGAGATAACATATGGTGACGAAGGATTTGGGCATTTACAATTTAAACAGCGGAAATATAAAACTATTTTTATAACGTCTTAAAGAAGCCAATTTACCGTCAAATTCTAAAAGTTTAAATTTCAATTATACTTATTTCTAAATTCAGTTAAAGAATAAAAATCGCCCTTTTCATTTATTAAATCATTTACTTATATAATTCCTTTTGAGACCCAGTTATGATAATTTACGCTAGAATTTCCGACCTTAACATTAAGGTTTTGCCACAGTGGAATACAACAGAAATTATACCAATGTTCAGGAGTAACTGTTGTGTAAAACAGTTTATATTTAATAAAAACGTCCTTCCAGAACTGATTATCAATTTTATGTAAATTTTTATTAATAAATTCGGCACCATTGTTTGTAAACTTGCCCATAAATGGATATAATTCTTTAAAAATGATCAAGTAGCTCTTATTTTATATTAACAGTCTTCTTATCCACGTAATTTTTAAAGAACTCATAAAAATATCTACATCAAGCATTTTTAGCCCACCGTTAGTGTATGACTGGCTGATAACAGTACGTTTTATTTTGTTGGGTTTGCCATTCCATAAAATTCTGAAAAAATGTCAATTTTAATTCTTTAATAATTTCTTCATTAGGGTTTTGGAGAGATCATATAAGATGATTAATTTAAGACATTGCAAAACTTTTAATTACTGTATTTTTGCCAATTGGTGTTAAAATTCTTTTAGACCAGTTTATAAGAATTGTTTTAATATCATTTATTCTGTCTTGGTAGTTTGATGTGATCATAGTATTAAGATCTATTGAAAAATGTATTCCTAATACCGTAAATTCGTTAACGCAAGAAAGATTGTGGTGCTCGCAGAGCATTTGATTGTTATTTTTCATTGATCCAATCCATATTGCTTTTGTTTTATCAACATTCATATTAAGGCCTGAAATTTCAGCATAAATTTTTTAAACATTTAGGGCGTTTTGTAGTGACTTTTCAGTCCCATCGAGGATAAGAGAAGTATCACCTGCATATTGATAGATTTAAAAACAAATTCTCCTATTTGTATCCCTTTTATATCTGGATTACCTCGAAGCAGAACAGCAAGAATCTCCGCGCATAATATAAAAATATATGGCAATGAAGTGTAATATCTTAATACAGAGATGATAAACAATAATCATCCACTAACAATAATATTTTTATCTGTCGTAACACCCGAATTGGTCTTTATTCCGTTCCGGGTATTCTATGGTGTCGTGCACGCTGTCTAATAAAGTTAAATCATGGATATGAACGGGGATGGTTTAACGCCATTTTCAACAGATTTCAGGTTATAAATAACATATCCAGTTTTATTGGTGTAAAACGACCTCAGAATGGATCAGAGTAGAACACTGTCTTTCCGCAAGTAACTGGCAAATTTTCTCACATAAGGTTTTTGGAGAGAGCGGGACTTGAACAAACGTTCTAAGTGCTGAGGGGTAAGTTATCTTGAGACGGTTCCTTGGACAACTCGGTCACGAAGAACCCTAGATATGAACAGTTTGAGAAATATTGAAAGAGAATAAAAAGTGAAAGTGATTCTCAAAACTTCTCAAGACGAATCGAGATTATAAAGCATTGAAAGTATAGTAAGATAATAATTCCCTTAAATTGTTATATGGCAAACAACACTTTACCACGGCTCTTTCGTACTATATTATTGTAGCATTTCTTCAAACCATACTTTATCCCGGCTCTCACATACTATATCATTATAGCATTTCGTCAAACCATACTTTACCCCGGCTCTTACATACTATATCAATGTAGTATTTCTTCAAACCATACTTTAGCCGGGCTCTCACATACTATATTACTGTAACATTTCTTCAAACCATACATTATAACGGCTCTTACATACTATATTACTGTAGCATTTCTTCAAACCATACTTTATCGCAATTTTTACATATTATACTATGAAGCATTTCTCAAAATTATACTTTAACCCGGTTTTTACATACCATATTACTGTAGCATTTCTCCAAACCATACTTTACTCGGCTGTTACAAACTATATTATAGTAACATTTCTCCAAACCATACTTTATCCCGTTTTTTACATACTATATTACTGTAGCATTTCTCCAAATCATACTTTACCTGGCTCCTACATACTATAATATTGTAATATTTCCCCAAACCATACTTTACCGCAGCTCCTACATACTATATTATTATAGCATTTCTTCAAACCATTACTTTATGCAGGCTCTTATATACTATATATCTGTAGTATTTCTCCAAACCATACTTTATTACCGGATTTTACATACTATATTACTGTAGCATTTCTCAAAACCATGCTTTACCCGGCTGTTACAAACTATATTATAGTAGCATTTCTCCAAACAATACTTTACCATGCAGTTAAAAACTATATTATAGTAGCATTTCTCCAAACTTTACTTTATCCCGGTTTTTACATACTATAATTTTTGTAGCATTTCTCCAAACCATACTTTACTTGGCTCTTACATACTATATTATTGTAGCATTTCTTCAGACCATACTTTATCCCGGTTTTTACATACTATATTATTGTAGCATGTCTTCAAACCATACTTTATCCCCGTTTTTACATACTATATTATTGTAGCATTTCTCCGAACCATACTTTACCTGGCTCTTACTTACTACATTATTGCAGCATTTCTCCAAACCATACTTTACCGCAGCTCCTACATACTATATTATTGTAGCATTTCTTCAAACCATACTTTATGGAGGGTCTTACATACAATATTACTGTAGTATTTCTCTAAACCATACTTTACTCGGCTGTTACTTACAATATCAATGTAACATTTCTTCAAACAATACTTTACCGCGGCTTTTACATACTATATCAATGTAGTATTTCTTCAAACCATACGTTATCCCGGCTGTTACATACTATATTATTGTAGCCTTTCTCCAAATCATACTTTACCTGGCTCTTACATACTATATTATTGTAGCATTTCTTCAAACCATACTTTATCCCGGCTCTTATATACTATATTATTGCAGCATTTCTCCAAACCATACTTTACCCCGCTCTCACATTCTATATTATTGTAGTATTTATTCAAACCATATTTTACCACAGCTCTCACATACTATATAACTGTAGCATTTTCTCCAAACCAAACTTTATCCCGGCTCTTACATACTATACTATTGTAGCATTTCTTCAAACCCTACTTTACCACAGCTCTCACATACTATTTTACTGTAGCATTTCTCCAAACCATACTTTATCCATGCTCTCACCTACTATATTACTGTAGCATTTCTTCAAACCATACTTTACACCGGTTTTTACATATCATACTATTGTAACTTTTCTTCAAACTTTACTTTACCACAGCTCTTACATAATATATTACAGTAGCATTCCTTCAAACCATACCTTAACCCGGCTCTCACATACTACATTACTGTAGCATTTATTCCAACCATACTTTACCACAGCTTTTATATACTATATTACTGTAGCTTTTCTCCAAACCATACTTTATCATGGCTCTCACATACTATATTACTGACGCATTTCTTCAAACCATACTTTACCACAGCTCTTACATATTAAATTAATGTATCATTTCTTCAAACCATACCTTACCCCGGCTCTCACATACTATATTACTGTAGCATTTCTCCAAACCATACTTTACCACTGCTCTTGCATACTATATTACTGTAGCATTTCTTCAAATCATACTTTACCGCAGCTCTTGCATACTATATTATTGTACCATTTCTCCAAACCATACTTTACCGCGGCTCTTGCATACTATATTATTGTAGCATTTCTTCAAACCATACTTTACCACAGCTATTATGAACTATATTACTGTAGCATTTCTTCAAACCATACTTTAAAACAGCGTTTGCATACTATATTACTGTAGCATTTCTTCAAACAATGCTTTACCACAGCTGTTACATACAATATTATTGTAGCATTTCTTCAAACCATACCTAAACCCGGCTTTCTATTACTATATTACTGTAGCATTTCTTCAAACCAGACTTTACCACAGCTCTGGCATACTATATTCTGTAGCATTTTTTCAAACCATACTTTACCGGAGCTTTTGCATACTATATTACTGTAGCATTACTCCAAACCATACTTTATACAGGCTCTCACATACTATATTACTGGAGCATTTTTTCAAACCATACTTTACCCCGGCTCTTATATACTATATTACTGTAACATTTCTTCAAACCATACTTGATCGCGGCTCTTACATACTATATTACTGTAGCATTTCTTCAAACAATACTTTACCGCAGCTCTTGCATACTATATTATTGTACCATTTCTTCAAACCATACTTTACCGCAGCTCTTGCAATTATATTACTGTAGCATTTCTTCAAACCATACTTTACTGCAGCTGTTGCATACTATATTATTGTAGCATTTCTTCAAACCATACTTTACCACAGCTATTATAAGCTATATTACTTAGCATTTCTTCAAACCATACTTTACAACAGCTTTTCATACTATATTACTGTAGCATTTCTTCAAACCATGCTTTACCATAGCTCTTACATACTATATTCTGTAGCATTTCTTCAAACCATACCTAAACCCGGCTCTCACATACTATATTACAGTAGCATTTATTGAAACCATACTTTACCACAGCTCTTGCATACTATATTCTGTAGCATTTCTTCAAACCATACTTTACCAGAGCTCTTACATACTATATTACTGTAGCATTTCTCCAAACCATACTTTATACCTGCTCTCACATACTATATTACTGTAGCATTTCTTCAAACCATACTTTACCACAGCTCTTATATACTATATTACTGTAGCATTTCTTCAAACCATACTTTATCCAGGCTCTTACATACTTTATTACTGTAGCATTTCTTCAAACCATAATTTACCCCGGCTCTTGCATACTATATAACTGGAACATTTCTTCAAACCATAATTTACCCCGGCACTTGCATACTATATTACTGTAGTATTTCTCCAAACAATACCTTACCCCCGGCTGTTTCATACAATGTCACTGTAGCATTTCTTCAAACCATACATTATCCCGATTTTTACATATTATACTATGAAGCATTTCTCAAAACTATACTTTATCCCGGTTTTTATATACTATATTACTGTAGCATTTGTCAAAACCATACTTTTCCCGGCTGTTCAGATTATATTAAAGTAGCATTTCTCCAAACCATACTTTATCCCGGTTTTTACATACTATATTACTGTAGCATTTCTCCAAATCATACTTTACCGTAGCTCCTACATACTATAATATTATAGCATTTCTTCAAACCATACTTCATGCAGGCTCTTATATACTATATTACTGTAGTATTTCTCCAAACCATACTTTATCCCGGTTTTAACATACTATATTACTGTAGCATTTCTCCATACCATACTTTACCCGGCTGTTATAAACTATATTATAGTAGCATTTCTCCAAACCATACTTTATCCTGGCTCTTACAAACAATATTATAGTACCCTTTTCTCCAAACCATACTTTATCCCAGTTTTTACATACTATAATTATTGTAGCATTTCTCCAAACCATATTTTACTTGGCTCTTACACTCTATATTATTGTAGCATTTCTCCAAACCATACTTTATCCCGTTTTTTACATACTATATTATTGTAGCATTTCTCCAAACCATACTTTACCTGGCTCTTACATACTACATTATTGTAGCATTTCTCCAAACCATACTTTACCGCAGCTCCTACATACTATATTATTGTAGCATTTCTTCAAACCATACTTTATGCAGGCTCTTACATATTATATTACTGTAGCATTTCTCCAGACCATACTTTACTCAGCTGTTATATACAATATTAATGTAACATTTCTTCAAACAATTCTTTATCGCGGCTTTTACGTACTATATCAATGTAGCATTTATTCAAACCATACTTTACTGCAGCTCTTCCATATTATATTACTGTAGCATTTCATCAAACCATACTTACCACAACTCTTGCAAACTATATTACTGTAGCATTTCTTCAAACCATACTTTATCACAGCTCTTACATACTATGTTACTGTAGCATTTCTTTAAACCATATTTTACCGCAGCTGTTGCATACTATTATTATTGTAGCATTTCTCCAAACCATACTTTACTTGGCTCTTACACTCTATATTATTGTAGCATTTCTCCAAACCATAATTTACCCCGGTTTTTACATACTATGTTATTGTAGCATTTATTCAAACCATACTTTACCACAGCTCTTGCATACTATATTATTGTAGCATTTCTTCAAACCATAATTTACCCCGGTTTTTACATATTATACTACCGTAGAATTTCTTTAAACCATACCTTACCCCGGCTCTCACATTCTATATTACTGTAGTATTTCTTCAAACCATATTTTACCGCAGCTGTTGCATACTATATTACTGTAGCATTTCTTCAAATCATACTTATCACAGCTCTTATATTTTATATTACTGTAGTATTTCTTCAAACCATACTTTACCACAGCTCTTATATAATATATGACTGTAGCATTTCTTCAAACCATACTTTACCACAGCTCTTATTTACTATATTACTGTAGCAATTCCTCAAACCATACCTTACCCCGGCTCTTACATACTATATTACTGTAGCATTTCTTCAAACCATTATTTACCTCGGTTTTTAGATACTATGTTATTGTAGCATTTATTCAAACCATACTTTACCACAGCTCTTGGATACTGTATTATTGTAGCATTTCTCCAAACCATACTTTACCACAGGTCCTATATAATATATGACTGTAGCATTTCTTCAAACAATACTTTACCACAGCTCTTATTTACTATATTACTGTAGCATTTCTCCAAACCATACCTTACCCCTGCTCTCACATACTATATTACTGTAGCATTTCTTCAAACCATACTTTACCGCAGCTCTTGCATACTATATTACTGTAGCATTTCTTCAAACAATACTTTACCACAGCTCTTATATTGTATATTACTGTAGCATTTTTTCGAAACATAATTTACCCCGGTTTTTACATACTATGTTATTGTAGCATTTATTCAAACCATACTTTACCGCAGCTCTTGCATACTGTATTATTGTAGCATTTCTTCAAACCATAATTTACCCCGGTTTTTACACATTATACTACCGTAGCATTTCTTCAAACCAGGCCTTACCCCGGCTCTCACATACTATATTACTGTAGCATTTCTTCAAACCATACCTTACCCCGGTTCTTACATTCAATACTATTGAAGCATTTTTGATAACAATTGATTTGGAAAAATGCATGTTCTGGAATCATTCAAACGCATATTTTTATATTTGTTTTGAATTTTTTGTCGACCAAGTACTGCATTGGGCACTCGGGGGAAATCAAAACTAACATTAACATGGTCATCTTTTCAGGAGAAGACTAGCAAAGGCGCAAAATTTAATATTGTTAGGAACAACTTGCATTTGGGAAATCATGCACAATTTAAAACCTGTCAAGACCTAGAATTATTTAAACACTTGCAGACTATTGGGGACCACCCATTAAATTGCTTATTTCGTTTCCTGTGATAATATTATAACTTTGATGCTGATTAAATACTATTTGTGTTACCTTTACGTCTAATCATTACGCCTGGGTTGATATTAACGCGGGTTTAAAAACAACGAATTTTGAGCATTTATGTCTGATTGTGCGAAAAATGCTCTGGTACAAGCTCTTAAATTTCGTATATTATGTTTAACTTTATCAATTTCACTAACTATAAACGAATAAAAAGAAAGTGTGTTCACGTTAAGGTTTTCATAAATTTGGATTTAAATTAAAATGTAACATTTATTTTTTTATTGTTATTAATGTGGATTCTTAGCTGCCAATGATACATATTTTAAATGTACTTGATAAATAACAAAGTATAATGTCTGTTATATGAAACTGACATGAACATAAGTATTGTAATAAGTGCCAATAGTTTTATCTTGACAGTATTCTTAAAAGGACCCCATTGGAAATAAGTTTTAAATAACTTTATGGTTTTCCTGTAAAATATATATGTTTCAAAATTATTTATCATAATTTTAGTTTAATTTAATACTTGTGTAACAAGATAAAAAATTAATCTGTCATAGCAGATATATATTATATTAAATAGTTAACTTGTTTAATGTATTATTCAAAATACATGTTAATGCTTCTGTAATATTGTATGTTAATGCGCTTGATGTATCTTTGTATTTATGACATATATATTATTACCAATAAATCAAATAAAACAAAATCTTGAAAACCACGACGTTTCCTAGTGGTTTCGAACGACGCCAAGAGAACACCATATAATACTAACGTAAAATACGACGTCATCCGAAATAGCAGGCAAACGTCGTGTGTTGTTTGCAAACTCGTTTTTTTTTTATTCAACTTCGGTGTAATGATTAGATGTACAGGTAACACAAATTGCGTTTATCTGAATTAAGTTATAGATTTATCATAGTAAATATAATAAATAAGTTTATAATGTGATTAAAAACAATTTTCAATTAATATTGATCATTTTATAAGAAAAAAACGATGAAAATCATCCGAAAATCACATACCGCTAGGGGGTGCTGTTAGCAAGATTCTGTGGCATTTAAAAACACAAAGATAAAACGAAAGATAATACTTCATAGTGAACATTTTTTGATAATTTACGCCAGATGTAAAATCCGATGTGAACGCCGCGAACTACCTTAAAAGACCGCCTATTGTGAGTATTTATATATATATTGCGTTCGTTTTTTTTCATTATGATCTCTGTTATTGTTTCTGTATAGGTTCACATGTCTGTAAATACTGTCCGAACCGGACATTACGTCTACAGCTGGTCAAAGAGCTTTTATTAAAAGTCCATTAAGAAATTGGAAATAATACTGTGCGGAATGTAAAAATGTCCATAAAATCCATTTCAGTTGACGCGCCAGGAAATGACAAATTAAGCTGTAACGATGGCAACAGAGTCAAAGTTACAGTAAAAGGAAGCAATTGCACGGAAAACGGTCATGGTCTTACTTGCTCATTAAAAGGACATTGCACTGCTTCGCCTTTGGACGTATGTACCTACAAACATTTATTCCACTACCACCTGCTTTTAACAGTTCAAAACTCTACTTTCATAGCTTCCATCTTACGATACATAAAATGCCGTAGTATTCTAAACAGTATTGCGGCACAATGAAGTTTGGTCTTTAAACTTATTAATATAATCTACTGTGAAATAAGTTTATACAACTTAAACAAATCACACTCGAAATGTTCCTGGGTAGAACCAATACTAAGCATGTGCAGAAAAATGCCTTGAATAGACGTTGGGGCGTATCGAACCCACGACACTCTGATCATGGGTTCGTTTCTCTACTACTTGACAACGCTCCGTTAAGTTTAATATAAAACTCTGAACTAGCAGTACTATCGTATAAAAATGTCAATTCGCAATCACAGAACATATAAAAGAAACTGAGAGAATATCAGACTCGGTTTTATTGAATCTGTCCATGAGGAAAATAATAAAATATAGAACATCCCTCATGCTAACTAGCACACTTTATAATAACTAGCATCATCGACTGAGCTTTTTGATCCCATTTCACCAGAAATAAAAAAAAATAAATAAAAAAACACTGAGTATAAAAACATTTTACAGCCAGCCTAAAGCATGTAATACTGTTATGGTGAAAGCCATTAATATATGTACATGGACACATTGAAGGCAGAAATAGAAAATTTCAAAAAATTATATAGCACACTCGGTTTTATTAAATCTGTCCATCGTGGATAATCTTAAATGCAACGTCCACCACACCCTAAGTAGCATATACTTAAGCAATATACTATAAATATATTCTTCTTTTTGTTGCCCTCTGTATTTCAAAAAGGGTTATTTTGTCAGATATTATTGACTTTCATAAGATATATTCTTCTTTTTGTTGCCTTGTGTATTTCAAAGGGTTATTTCATCAAATAATATTGACTATTACAATAACTGTTTTATGTACTGTGTGGCGGTCGTAAAATGTCTCCACCACTTGACTCAGTGTTTCTGATTCTCTCGAATCATGGAGCTTTTTGTCAATATTGTTTGACACTGTTATACCACTATAATCAGTGATAGGTTGTGTGCACGTTAAGTTACCCTCAAATGAACAGACCCAAATAAACAGTTTTCTATGTTCATCTTTTTTCATCTGTGTTCTTTGTTTTAATGGAATACTTTACACGTATAATAAATATATTACTCCAATTAGAATATTCATATTTTATCGTACTGCCTTAGGCATAATGTAACATTCTCTGAGTGTTTGTTTTTATTGATTGATTGAATATTAGGTCTCACTGAACAATTACCTCCCTTGCATGACGGTAGCAAGATTATTACGCCCAAGAAATTAGAGCTGTGTAAAGCGGTTGGGTAATTTGTTTTTTAAAAATGCATAAAATGTCATATTTCTTTGTGCATATGGGAACATTGGAACATTTTCATGATTTCTGCAAAGTTTGGGTGACCCTGGGAACTGTTTGATGATGCTATAACAGTTTAAAGATGCGTAGTGATACACTGCAACAAATGGGCAGAATTGTCAAAAATGAAGGGGTGCCATCAAACCATCGAAATTGTGAAAAAGCAACCTGGTCAACCCCATGTTTTTTTCTGCATATTTGGACCAACAGAGGACTATCTATGGGAATAAGGCACTTTTAGAACCATTGGTAATGTATCCAGTGTTCCAGAAGTGCATGTCTCTATATGTAGAACAGTACAAAATTAATTGGTGTGTGAGACGTTCAAGAATCAGATCATTTTCGGTAGACGCTGGGAGGAAACGGCATCTTTGTGATTCAGATTTACTTTCTTTTTGAAAATATGTCACTTTCTATGGGAAATACTGTATTTGAAACCTCTAAATGGAAAAATAAATGTATTTTTTGTGAAAAATGGATGACTTTGAGTGTAATAGAGAAGTGTCACACAGGCAAAACCAAACTTGAAGCTAAAACAGTAAAGCAAATAGGGCAATGAGACTGAGCAGCTGAAAATTTGTCATGGAAACGTTGGAATCAGGATTTATTCAATTCAATGGAAGGAACACAAAGTGAGATCATCTATTTAACTGAAAAAGAAATGATCATGTATGCAAATATGCTTTGCTGCATCATGTGATAAGACTTGATTTTAGCCATCTGTCTCAAAATCCTGGCTAAAATGAATAGAAGTTTGCACTTAAAAACACTTGAAAGTCATACAGAGAGACAGTGATGCTAATATATCACAACAAAAGCATGTCTAGAGCATTCACTGCATCCAGATTTCATGATTCATGTAAGTTAAACCATTTTTTTGTGTTAGAAACTCATTATTTATGTATAATTCATACCCCACCCACATAAAAATGGTAACATTTGTCGCGATACTGTTTCCACTCTTTAGCGCATACTTTTTGACAATACGGTTGGTCGCGTATGAGCAATATTGTTTTTATGCCGCTGTTAATCAATTAATATTATATTGATCATGAATTATGGAGAAATTTCCTGTTTCATTATTTTGTCATTGATATTTGTTATCAACAGCTCTGTATCCAGTTTTCGATATACCGACCGCCAAACTGTCGCGTTTCATTTTAATGGTATGGCGTATGACTGCCATTTTTGTTTTACTGTCATTTTTTTCTCATCATTGTTGATAGTTATGCGGCTGGGTCTGGCTTATACACAGTATTTACCTACACTTGGACATTAAGGTAAATTGTAAAATGCGACATCTTTGAAATGACGCGAAACAGATTTGCGTAATAATTTCTCAGCGTTTAGTTAACCTGTGCTTGAAACTTTTGTACCATCATCTGATTTCTTTCGGTTGTTCTTCTTACTTTTTTGTCAAATAAAAATACATGGTGCTTGCTATAGAATATAGATTTTTCTCATTGAAGATGATGTTTTTTCAATGTCTGTTATTGAATGTGTACAATATTTTTCTCCACATTCAACAGTATAGCATTCTCCAATATGACAATTTCTAATTTTTATATAATTATTGCAACAACTGTATTTTAACTGCCCATTTTTTTATGCCAGTTTTGGAAAATCTGTAAAGTAACGAGTCATCTCGCGACAAACATTTCTTATCGCGATATTCTTTGATATATTTATTTCAAACTAATTTGTCGTAAAGAGATGCGCTTTAGCAAACCGTCTTTTTGCAATGAGCTTATCGGTCCAGCCAAATATGCTGTATCCATATTTTGTCTCATTTTCATTCATCGTTTCATTTTTCTTGCTTTAAAGTGATTTTCATGAACACTTTACTTTCATTTGCAATTTTTATTGATAAAATAAACAAAATAGTATTGGAATTTAATATATGCCTAATAGATACCTCAATTGGTAAGGAATATATTCATAGTTGATAATGAATCTAATGCATGTACAAAAGTATGTTATTCATTCATGTATTGAAAAAGGGGGCATGGTTAGTGTCAGTGACATGCAAATTTTTGCTGGGCACCTTCAAACATTAATATTTGTTTGTTATAGATATAAAAAAAAGTCAAATATATAGTTTTGCAACAAAACAGAGCATTATTTGAAACAAAAACAACTATTTATCCATATATGGTCATGTATTTCGACACTTAAGTTATGTAATGTTGCATATACAATAAAATGAATATGCAGTCAGATAGATACACTATAGGAAGCAATACAAGGACATTTTCAAAGTATTTCTTTTTCTAGAATTATTTTTATTAAGGTACAATGGCTAAAAAAATTTGGCAGTTTTTCCTGTTTTCGAGTTGTCCGAAACTGATTTATGCATGTGTGACCGCCATCTTATTTTGGTGCATGAATTCGAAAACAGTTGCGCGATGAATTCAAAAGGCGTACTTTTATATTTAGAAATGGTAAAGGTTTGTTCGACAAAAATTTCAGTCACATGTCATGACAATTTCTACTCTTCAAGGTCTCACTGAACAATTACCTCCCTTGCATGACGGTAGCAAGATTATTACGCCCAAGAAATTAGAGCTGTGTAAAGCGGTTGGGTAATTTGTTTTTTAAAAATGCATAAAATGTCATATTTCTTTGTGCATATGGGAACATTGGAACATTTTCATGATTTCTGCAAAGTTTGGGTGACCCTGGGAACTGTTTGATGATGCTATAACAGTTTAAAGATGCGTAGTGATACACTGCAACAAATGGGCAGAATTGTCAAAAATGAAGGGGTGCCATCAAACCATCGAAATTGTGAAAAAGCAACCTGGTCAACCCCATGTTTGTTTCTGCATATTTGGACCAACAGAGGACTATCTATGGGAATAAGGCACTTTTAGAACCATTGGTAATGTATCCAGTGTTCCAGAAGTGCATGTCTCTATATGTAGAACAGTACAAAATTAATTGGTGTGTGAGACGTTCAATTAGCGTCATGTTCATGCCATCGAGGGCTAACATACGATCAGTTGACCTATCCACTGTTTCCTGGGATTCTGAAAGGTAAACCAGTACTCGAGCAAACCAAATCTTCGCAAGTATCTGATTACTTCCCAACTTGAATCAGCGGTGAGAGACTGATGTAATGAGACACAATGTCGTATATTATTCATCACGGACACTGTTGCCGGGCGGGGATTCGAACTCACGACCCCTGAATTGATAGTCAGACGCGTAACCGACTGAGCTAATAGGGCTCGGTTTGCTTTTGAGGACTTGAGTTGATGAACACATCGTGAAATTGTTACACACATACTACAATATAGTTTAGAATCTTCAGGAGAGTTATATGAAAATTAAGAAACAGTTATTCTGAAAATCATTATCAAAATCAAAATGTGTTTCATTATTAATACATTGTTTTGGTCGTATAGTTTGTTTTTTATGAATATAATTTCAGTGACATATACACACATTAATACATATTTATTGGAAAATAAAGATATTTGAATTGAAAAAGGTAAAACACATTTTTAAGCAAAAAAAAAAGATTTTAAAGATACAAACTCAAGGCAACTTTAAAGTTGCTGAAGGAGCAAACATTTAAATAGTTTGCAATAACTATAAAACATTGTGATAAAACTTACTGCATGATTTTATATAGACATTTAGCTCATACTAAATCAAGGTTAAGAGACATAATTTTTATTATATGAAAAAATATATCTCGTCAAATAATATTGATATTTCAAAAATTGTTACTTTTTATTTACCACAAAAAATGCTTTTCAATAAATACATAATGTATGCCTTTCCATCGCAATCAGAAACAACATATTTTGTTGAATCCTGCGTTAACAATAGTTTTAATTCTAAAAAACCGAAATGTTTACCATTCAAACTTGTGGAACGAGAGTTTTGGTCTAATTAACATATAACATTTAGACATTTCTACTGTATTTCACGATATAATTCATGATTTATTTACGGCTAGACAAAATATAACAACATTACGCCGACAGACAAATTATCATTTCTCGCCGTAATTCACTCACACAAGACGAAATACACCAAATTAATTTAACAGATTGCCCTGGAAACATATCAGGAATCTAATAGCTATGAATAATTTATATTCATTTTCAAAATATCCTTGCAATTGTGTATGCACAAAATATGAAGAAGATATTGGTAATGACTAACAACTGCATTAAGGTTCATTTTTATTTATTGATATTCAGTTAAGAATTTTTACATAACCAGTGAAATTTAAGTAAAAGTCTGAAGTAGCTAAGTAAACTTAAGGTGAAACAGAAACCTGGTTTTATACTTTTATTGAATTTATAATAGAAATGTGACCTAAATAAAGTGTTTGCTTCACCATATGTTATTGTCTTAATATCCAATTGAGTTTGACTAAATTGATATAGGAATGTGTCTGATTGACACTTACCTCGCGGCTGGTTTGAAAATTGGCATGTGAGATCATTATCAATTTAAAAAAAAAAATATTTTCCAGGAAGCATTTAAATGCCGCTGTTGTGACGGTTTCTCTGGAAACACGTGTGAGACAAATAACGATATCAACAATGATGACGTCACAACTTGTAATGACGCAGTATGTCTCAATGGCGGAACATGCATAGAAGACAATATAACAGCTAATGTATCAAATCAACATTATGGCACAGGTTTAAATATCCTTTGAGTCTCTTCTAACTTTTTTTTTATTATTTATTTTATTTATTCTATTTTTTTTTTTTTTTTTTTTTTTTTGGAATGGGATTTAACGCCATTTCAATATATTTCAGGTTATATATGACATAACCAGTTTAATTGGTGAAGGAAGATTTCAGAATGAATCTGAGTAGAACCACCGTCCCTCCGCAAGTAATTGGCAAACTTTCTCACATAATGTTTTTGGACCGAGCGGGACTAAACCTATGGCCTTAATGGTGAGAGGTAACTGATCTTGAGACGGCGTCTTAGATCAATTAGACAGGGGGGAATTTTAAAATAAGTTTGTATTTAATATGTTTATATATAAAAATCATAAATGTATAACTTTTATACCAGTTTCATCATAAGTTATGCAAATAATAATCATATACAAATAGTAAAACAGCAAATCATACGTTTTATTACTCTTTGAGGGGTTGCAAGAGACTGAAAGGTTAATTTCTCTCATAAAAGCGTAAGTGGTCTAGTTTAACCTAAAACTGACCTATAATGTACTTTTACCTTAGTGCAAATATGTCTGCATTTGGAAAGAAAAGAGTAAAAAATATCGATTATTTATTAACGTTTTTCTATATAATGTTTCTGAGCCAATTCTTTAAATTTGTGTACTGTATTTGATTGATTTATGACTTCATAAAACGCAAGGAAAATGCATGACATTCGTATAACGTATTACATATTTCAGGAATTGTTTAAATGGAGTTTAACGCCATTTTCAACACATGACAGGTAACATATTGCATATCTAGTTTCATGGTTTTTCGTCATTGCCTTTGACCATTCAGCCACCGAGGTCCGTCAGAAATTTTAATAGTTGATCAGAAATATAATCTTACAAATGCATGTGCAGTTATACCGTCAAAAATTGGATTTGTTGAAGAAGTGCCGGTATTAGATTGTGTTCAATGTTCATAATGCAATGAAAAAGTGTCACTTCAGTTTTTTGGGGTTTTTTTTGGTACGTGACATTTGATTCACAACTGCCTTTTAGTTAAACGAAAATACAATTAGATATCAAATATTTTAAAGTGATCTCGCATGCTTTCGCGTTTTACTCATTCTACTTCGAACATAACTAATTTACCTAAAAGTATTAAAAAATTCCACTCAGTCCTATCCATCTGTGTTTGTATCTATTATAATTGATATTCTCGTATACTGGGTAAGGATTTTGTTATTTTACCGGTGCCAGATGATAAGTATTCCGCTCAAGACGATATCAAATGCACGTGTCAGGGTGAAGTCACGTCATTTATCAGAATATTGTATTCGGCGTTAATTGTTTAAAAAAATATATGTATAAGTATCTATGATATAAAAGAAAACATAACTATTCAATCATGTGTATACGACTTCTCAGTCAGAGCCTCGATTTCGGCAAAAAATGTGAAACCTTAAGATGAAATTTCCCTATTTCAAACTATACCAATGAAACTACAATATCACCTATGGTTAAAAAGTTGTTGTTTTTTAAATATATTCTTGTTTTTCTTTAGCAGCTGATTATGATTATTTCAGTGTATGCAAAGTGTAACTTTAAATGTTCATTTCAGATACGAATAGCACTCTTTTCTCTATACAGACCCGCTGTGAATGTAACTCTCATTTCACGGGCAGCTCTTGCGAGACACGTTTGGACAGCTGTAAGTCTAGTCCTTGTGTTCATGGAGTGTGTGTAGAGCGAGTCGGTGGTTTCCAGTGCTACTGTATTCCAGGTACGTGTATGCATATATGGGTATACTTCTGACATAGTGATTGATTGAATATAAAGCGTCATTTTTTATGCCATCGGTGGCTTACATACGATCAGTTAACCTAACCACTGTTTCCTGAGATCCTGAACCAGTTAACCAGTATTCGAGCACATCCCATCTCCGCAAGTAACGGATAACTTACTCACTTTAACCAGCGGTGAAAGACGAATGATAATGAGACACACAATGTCGTTAATCATTTGTCATGTAGACTGTTACCGGTGTTACCGGGCGGGGATTCGAACTCACGACCACTTGACTTATAGTCAGACGCGTAACCGACTGAGCTTATGGGACCGGGCCGTGACATATTGTAATTTAAAGGGAGATCATTAAATTAACAACAATGGAATTTACGATTTTTGGGATCTTTTCAGACGCGCATTCACAATGCATGATATATATATATATGGAGATAATTATTTGTGAATAACCAAGACATAAATGTACAGACCAGACTACGGCGAGTGCGCCTAGCTACAATGCAACCATAGATACACTATCAAGGCCTTTGCCAAACCAAATTAATTTGGTGTCGACAATGACTTGTATACTATGGAATTACATGCAATACACCTGGACAGGGTAGACAAATTTACATACATGAAGTGATAGCTTTATATGAGTAGGATCCAGTTAAGGATTCATGACTACTCACATGTTATATAAAGGACAGATTTACAAACCCGTTGAATTATATAGATACATTAATTATATATACATGTATAATTAATCAATGTCGATTGTGAAGCAATCAGAAAGCTTCTGTTAATCAATGTCAAGTCTGCTTGGAGGATAGCAGCAGTATTTTTGTTGATTTTAAGCAGGGTTGTATGCCAGAGACAAAGCCTTGCTTGGTCGTGCAATATCAAGCGTTGCCGTCTTTATCACCGCCAACATGATATACGTGACAGGGATTTCTTTTTATTCGTTGAATTTCTTTTTGTTCTTTCATTTATTTAATACAGTATAATATTATGCAACAAGTAAAACCATTCAAAATATATTTTGGACATTGTATTATGTCATTTTCTAAAATGTAGCATAAACTAAACCAAACTCTGTATTAAAAGCAATCAAGTTAAGAAGTACATGACTTTTTATAAAAGTCCGTCTATCAGTACTAGCTATGCTTTGATTTTCGTCATGGGGTCGAGCCTGGAATCCTACCAGAGAACACCCCTCCGGCTTGAGGGATCAGTGCCGTGTTCATTGCGACCACTTGGTTAAAGTAGCATAGTGTTGCAGACTCAATATTAATTGGGTATAGATTTTAGCCGGGCTTTACGCCAACGGCATAGCCCTGCTTATGCAGTGTTGATCACCACCAAAATGATCCTACGCGACAGGGACTACTTTTTTATTACTCGACTTTCATTTGTTCATGTATTTAGCGTAAGTTAATATGAAACAAATCAAACAATAAAAATATATTGAAAGCATTGTATAATGTCGTTTTTTACGACATGACATTGTTACATAAAATAAAACAAACGCTACAATAATACCATTCAAATAAAGACGGCGTATGAATATGTATAAAGCTTGTCAATCAAAACTTTCAGGTTTCCTATTCGTGAGGTGGTGTGAAATATACACATATTATCATTCTATCACTGTGGTACATTCAAATGCCTGTTTAAACTAGTGGTTTAATTTATAATTTTCGAACATTTTTGTTAAAATTTATTGTTAAGTGTAGTTTTCTAAAATATACTGTAATGGTACATGTTTTTTAAATGCTAATTTATGTGTCTTTATTTGGTTATATTGGATAATATACTGACCGGAACAGCTAACCCGTCACTTTTGTATTTCCAAAGTATTCGTCATAATATTGAGTAGCCTTATCATATTTTGTATATGACATTTACAGACAATATGTAATGGTTACACATGGCCGAAATGTTCTTTCGTTTTTAAGTCCAAATTTTAAGAAATCGGCTTTGACACTTTTTGAGAAAATACATAAATTGTCAGGTTCATAAATATCAGGTGGCGGGTTAGCTGCTCCGTTCAGTATATATTATATATTCTATGAAATTACTTTTGGGTAGTGTACATTCATGTATACTTATCAAAATAAGGAATGTGAATAAATATTTATATCACCATCAATCAAAATCACTAACCAAGTATTAATATTTTATATAGCATGTACTCGTAATTTATAAGCTCTTTTATAGCAATTCACACTTTTACTTCTCAGTTTTAGTGTTATTGACATAACAACAATACTCAATTCCCTATGGCCATTTACAATGTTAATCTTATACAATATGACATAAACATGCAATACATACATAAAGGTAATAGATACATCCACAGTAAAACATTGTAAGATATCAGTTTTTTTAATAATAAAATTCAGTGAATATAGTTGAGAAGCAGTCATTGTATTCAGTGTTGTTTAGATTTCACAGCATAAAAACCATAGAAATAATTAATATCTGGATGCATTATGCACATTTAATTAAGTCATTTTATTTGTAGATGTCGGTTACGCGTCTGACTCAATCCAGGGGTCGTGAGTTCGAATCCCCTGCCCGGCAACAGTCTCCGTGATGATTGATATACGACATTGTGTCTCATTATCATTCGTCTCTCACCACTGATTCAAGTGGGAAAGTAATCAGTTACTTGCGGAGATTGGGTGTGCTCGAGTACTGGTTAATCCCAGGAAAAAGTGGTTAGGTTAACTGATCGTCTGTTAGCCCTAGATGGCATAAAATG
Organism: Panopea generosa; assembly: GCA_029582155.1. Classification (NCBI taxonomy): domain Eukaryota; kingdom Metazoa; phylum Mollusca; class Bivalvia; order Adapedonta; family Hiatellidae; genus Panopea; species Panopea generosa. The sequence goes on from CM055907.1 coordinate 38,537,544, forward strand.
ACGCTAAATATTCAATCAATCAATCAATTGTAGATGAAACTAGATTTGTAAATATATTGACAGTGGGAAATTATATCATATTTATTATTGCACTATATTTGTGACAGCATGACGGAATGTAATACTCTGAATCAACACCATTTCTACTCATAAGCAATGCAATATACCTGCCACTTTCGGTTTAGCAAATATAAAAAACAAAATCTTAATTATTTCAATTTAACTGCGAGTATCATACTTTGACAATTTGTGTTTCAATTTAGAAATATTGCCATATGGAAAGCAAAAGTACGGTTCCGATAACATTAGAATAAATAAAATAGTGTATACAAATACAATAACTAAGTTTGCTACACTATGTTAGATCTTGAATTAATACAAAGTATATTGAGGTTGAAATGATATTGTTCAGAGCTATTCAAACAAATTCAGCCAGTGTGGTTCCGGCAAAGAATAGAATCACTTTCGATCTCTGCAGAGGGGTAGGAATCCTCCGAATGGGTGTCATGTTCATTTAATCATTTTTGTCATGTTCACTATTAACACGTTCTGATTCAATTTGACCCTTTTCTGAAAAGGTCAAAACTATTGATATTTGTAACTTCTGTTCTCGAGATGTTCATTGAGTATCTTTTAAATGATCGGCATGGTCGTTTTATATTAATACAATAAGAAGTTCAAGCCAGCATGCCTATTTGTAGAGTATATGCTTTCAATCTGGCTGAATTCAGTCATTTACATTACATGTGGTTATAGGTTTCACTTAATATTTTTGCTGGATAATTAATTGAACTTGTATCATTTAAAAGTAAAATGGGCATTATCAAATAAAAGTTAATCCTGATGAAGTGATTGGCTGAATTCAGTCAAACTTTAGTTGAGTGTACACGAATTACAAATGCTGCATGTAAAATCGATATTTGCCATTCCAGCTCTTCACTGGCTGAATTCAGCCAAACTTTACATTTAGAAGTCAGTTTGCAAACCTGCTTTTGAAGGAAACCATTTTGCTTGCTGGCCGAATTCAGTCAGCATAGGCATCTCACAATACAACATGAAAACTACTGAACGTCTTGTATACATTTCATATCGTTCTTCTGTAAAATTACTTGGCTGAATTCAGTCAGTAGGATCAAATTTGGTTATCAGACAATTTTGTTAGCGCTCTTTAAGTTTTATGAACGTTTAATACATAAAATGAAATATGAACAAATGATATACTAGAACAAAATTTTATAATCCATCTTTTTATTTTTTGATTATGTATTTTGCCAGTTTTAATAAGATCCTTAGCCTGTTATATGCTAATATACATTATACAAAAATTCAATGTCGCCAAATTTGGCTCTAATGAAATATAGCTGTTTGGTTTAAATGCAAATAAAATAGTATCTGATAAATATAAGCTGTACTAATGGGAAGTGATTATTTAATCCAAATATGAAACAAGAATGTGAAATCTATAAAAACAAACATCAGAATGAAAAAAGGTTATATGGTTAAATCTCTGTAGGCTTATGATACGTTCGAATCACTTAACAAGGCCAAATCATGATTTAAACAAACTATTAGGTGATCATAATTATATTTATCCTTCATATTAATATACAGAAAACGCACGCACGCACGCACACACACACATGTATATACAGTATTATGGTTTAAAACATCTCTAGTTTTAGAGATGCCTTTTACTTTTTAATGATTGACACCCAAAACCATTTCAATATTATCGTGGGATCAGACTACACAACTGTACTACCTATCGAGTAGTTATATCCTGTCATTTGTAGTTTCTGAGAAAGATATTTTAAAACACTTCTCTAAATAATTATGCCTGAGTAAATATTTGGTACCATGTGGCTGGGGTGGTCATTACAGCTCAAAGGTGGGATTAAGTTAAATCTAAGATTCATTATTAATGATTGAAATACCTTTCGTATATAGTATGATGACCTATGCAAGTTTAAAGCTAATTGTCTTAGACATGGATGTGAAATGTAAATAGCTTTAATGCAGTTTTTAGATTAACAAAAAATATAACCATAAAATTCATGATAAAACTACACAAATGGACACTTTCAAAACAAATGAATCACAAGTGGGATATAAAATAAAACTTTTTAAGAATTCTATTTTTATGACAAACTGAAGTATGTATACTGTAGTTTACAAACATTTAAACATTTACAAATAAATTGACAAACACATTTTTAATGAAAACCTTATTGTAACATTTTTGTTTGTATTTTGTAAAATATGATATACCATGTTATTCCCTGAACATTTTCAAAAAACCTGAGGGCAAGCTCTTTTGAGCCATCTTAGGAGGATTTTGATCACATGCTTTAGTATTATGTGGATGACTTAATTGTTTATAATAATAATACAAATATAATAGTACTTTTATATCAAACATATAAAACTTAATTTAAACATAGTTTATTGTTTAGAATATGTCATTACATGAAATAGCAAAAGAGTTTTGGCCGCAAGTTATCCAACATTAAAAGTGGCCCTTTCAAACAACAAATTATTTACATAAAATATCCAGATGGCAAGAACACAATCATATTTATAAAGGTAAATGGAAGAAAATGAAATAGCGGGCATTGTTTAAATATACGCATCCAATGCTGATTGTAAATTGGGGGGGGGGGGGGGGGGGGGGGGCTTCACTGTGACTTAAACTTAATAAGATATTTTGTTTATCAAAACATGTCTTTAATATTAATTTGGAGATTGTTAAATATAAAAATACATGTAGTTTCATCATATGAAAAATGCTAGAACTCAATTATTTAGAAAAAAAATTATACCATTCATTTTCATGATAAACAATATTGCGGAACATATACTTAATTCTCAATATATAACATCATTTAAACGCCAACTTATACACTATGTGTTAACGCACCAAAATACCATGTTTTCATTTAACAAGTTATTTTGAAGTATCTATTATTCATGCTCGTCTAATAAATAGTTACAGTATGATATATTTGTCTACAAATTAAAATTATATTCAATATATATATATAGTATGAGCATTAAAAAGAGGACGCTGAACACTATTTCATGCATTGTCCTTAATTTTCGTGCTACATGCCACCTTCATTCTTTAGGTGTTATATGGGAGTGATAATAAAACATGTAAGCAGATGACCGATAATCCAAGGATCAATCTTATTGCATTACTTTGAATTTGTATCATTAGTGGAAGAGAAGAAATTGTTTCCCTCTGTTGAAAATAACACATACAATACATATATAAAGAAAATAACCCTTGTTCCCTGGCTGCTATGTTTTTAAACGGATCAAGTTGATTTTAGCTATTTGGGTAGAGGGTCTCGTACTGATGAACATTTGTACAAAATTATTTGAAATCTGACCACCGGTTATTTATTACATGAAAAACTATATCATATTCATGAAACACATAGTGACTTTCAAAAAGTGCAACATTTGTGACATAAGTTGAAATATTTAAAATGAACAATTCAATTGCAAAACAATTTTAAATGTCAAACTGAGTTTGATGACATATTTGAGAACAACCTTAGCTACTGTTTTCTGGTATTAATCAAACATATTTATTTCGTTTCTTGTTCTTAGAGTTAAAACAATTTGCTTCAACAGAAGTCGATGGCGATATGATACTTTCTTTGCTTCCACATCTTTTTCCTGAATATACCTGAAATAACAACAAAAATAAAATATTTCACGATTTTAATAATACTGACCTATGCATAAATTTTACTTATATATCCTATTAAATTTTACAATTATTTTATTTTCGATATATTTCTGCTTTTACATTAGATTAACATGTTAACTACAAGCAGTACTAAATAACAAAACACATCATGATATATTTCAAATCAAGCTTATTTTGCATATTATTATGTATATATCATAATATAATTTAGATTAAGAATAAAAGAGTCATACTAAACTAAAAAAGATATCTCGCAGATTTGAAAAATGAAATTATCAAATGGACATACATTTAGGACAAGGACAACATGATACCTTTTTAATTAAATAAAATACTGGCAAAATTGTAAAATTTAGCACAAATGGTGGCTATTTGGATGGATAATGTCTGGTACAAAATACCATTGTTTACCTTAAAAACATGTTTTAAACTTGCTTTTATTTCCAACATTTGAATTAGACCTGACCCGTTGAGTCACATAAATGATTTAGCATATAATGATCTCAATTATAGCCAACTCATTCAAAATATTCCAGGCATCATCGAAAATCTATACTTAAATTCACACTACCGAACGCAGTGGTAATATCTATGGAGTATGTGATCCGGGTTCAAATCCCGTGACATACATTATGGTTTATTTTTGGTTGATTTTCCGAGCCACACTATTTTCCCCACAGAGATCCACACATATTTTTAATTGTTATAATGTTAGTACTGAATGCTTTGAGCATTGTTAGAATCACTTTTTATTGAATGTGTCATTTATACAGACAAACTAGTCAATAGCAGTATTATTCTCGCTAAACTATATATGATTATATGTAAAATTGCGTACAACCACTTTCAACTCTGTCTCCTATCATAATATTATCAATTCATTAAAAAAGCGTTTGCATCTAATGGAAGATATTTAAAATGGAATATAAAACTCATCGACGAAATCCTTTTTTAAATGAACACAAACAAACTGCACAATTTCATTGCATGTACTGAATGAAACAACACGTTCGCTGTCGTCTCTTTGATGACTGTGACGTCACCGTTCGTCGGCTAACATCAAAGAGATATTGTACGGGTGAAACGTACATGATTTCAAGTCCTTGAAAGTGACATGTTTATGTCGTTTCTTTTTGAAAATTGAAGCATGTTTTTGGATTGCGAAGTTAGTAATATGGAGGAAATATATTAAATTAATGGATAAAATATATCAACGGTATGTACTTTGTGAACAACTATTTTTCCAAACGTTATGGTTAACGCAAATAATTCCAGTCTGACATCAAAATAAAAATCGGTCCTGGTCACTTTTCTAATTAATGTCATTAATTTCATAATTAAAGTCACTGTTAAAAAGCTCAAACAAACAAGTAATACTGTGCATTTTTATAAAATATTTTAAAGACGCAAGCCATTTTTGGTCCGAAGTCTCAGCTTTGATCACTTTGAAAAAATAAACGTCACGAGCAAACAATTTAACACATTACGGCAAGCAAAACCGTTTTAATGAACCGATATGGGTCGCAAATCACACATCGAAGGCCTGTTACGTAGCGATAGACTCTTCCGAAAAACTCCAGGGGCGGATCAAGGATTTCAGTTTAGAGGGAGCGCGCATGTGCGTATCCAGGAATTGATGTTAGGGTTCGGGGGTATAGGGCGGCAAATTATACTTAAGTGAATGTATAAACATTTATAACTTAATTCTTTTGAATAAAGATAAACATAATAACACGTAAACCTTGAATTTTTTTTATAAACTTTTTTATTTACAAAAAAAAAATATCGCTTGGCAGGCTCGAACGTTTAACCTCTAGATTGACAGGCGCACGCCTTACCTATTACGCTACTGCACCACTTAGATTTGTATTAGACACCAATCATAGCACATCACTATCTTGTTAGGAGCAGGCCGATGGCATATTGTTTTTCTGGCTAAATCTTTTTTTTAATATAACGTTGAATGAAAATAGATGAAAGTTTAACATAGATTTTAGTGTTGTATTGATTATTTGTTTGTCTCAGTTTGTCTACCAGTTTAGTTGTTTCTGTCTCGGTGCTTTTGAAAGTTTGGTCTAGGCAGTGTAGATATTTTAATTGTATACATCTTTTAGCAGACTGGTCTATTTAAAATCATTTACACATTTCATGACATGCAAAAAAACATACATTTTCTTCTGCGTTTGACTTTCTGCAGATGATGATATACATGTAAAAAAAGCTATTCAGCTTTTTTTTTTAATTTTTGCTCGCGTTGATGGTGCCGCCATAACAAACTTTTTCGCGTAAAATTACCAGAATTGATATAGATCTAACGACAAGGAAAAAAACTTAAAAAAAACGACCAAACACTGGGCGACAGTAGAATATACTCAAGCATCATGCTAGAAGTAGTTTGTATATATTTTAGGTATATCAAATACGTGCTTAATTTGTTTAAACACAAATCGTTAAGATGGTTATTTGAGTTCAGGGTGAACTGTGTAGAAGAAAAACCTTTGCTTGCCAAAATTTAGGTGGTGCGTGCTCCACCCCGCTCTGAATCCACCCTTGAACTCCCTTACATATCTGTAATGGCTTAGTCAAAATTGACCTCATTTTGCACAGCGGGTGACAAAACAATAGAATGTTATTGCCACAAGGCATATTTCACAGCTTAGTAAAGCATGACTAGGGGTAATTTATACGTCCGATAGAAAATATCTGGACCGATTTTTTATTCAATTTTGAAACGAAACCCGGTTTTGAACGGTAGAAATCGGTCCAAAAACCGTAAAACCGGTGATTTTAGAAGCCCTGGGCCAGGTTTCTCAAAAATACTTCAGTCTGCTATTTTACTTAAACTCAAATAGTGTGCTCAATTTCAGTATAAAATTGAGCACACTATTGAGTTTAAGTAAAATAAGAGACTTAAGTATTTTTGTGAAACCGGGGCCTGGTACTGATGTATAAAATACTTTTACATATTTCCATTGTTGATTGATACATTTGTAAGTATGTATGCCTAGTGTGTAGATATTTAAAGCTATGTATTATCAAAGTAAGAAGGGCGGAGTTCACTTTATCGAAAACCGGTATGGTTGGCCGTTCAGCATATTTAAAACAGATGGTTGGCTAAACTACTGGTCTGCTTGCTCTTATCTCTACATGGGGTTTGGATTGATAGCTGTGGGAACTATTGATGTATGAGAGATAAGATGACTGGTCCCTTGGGGCCGGTCACTATTTATAATACTGGTAATCAACATTATAATGCATACTAATAATTCTGTTCTCATTGGTCAAATTGAGTTAGAAGTGGCTACATGACGGAGTGTATTTTGCAAATGGATACACAATGATTTCTAAATTAACAAAATGTTTCTTACATTAATAATGAAAATTTGCCTTTTTTAATGTATACTCGGCACAATGCACACAATCCTATAATAAAAACTGGCAATATCTTTATTTAAATTTAAAAAGGTTTTCAAAGAATATTTTTTTTATTTATAAACTTTAAATCAACATGACATACACTCATGTATTCATCAACAGTTTTGCTCATTTTCAATCAAATAAATTAGGTATGAATTTTAAATTTAAAAAGACATCGTCACTATTTAAGCGAATACAGAAAATCAGTGGGAAAGGCCATTTTTCGTTGCTGCTGACGTTTATACTGTTACTCCGGTCTTTAATGAGGTGTTTAATTAAGATCTAATGGGGGTTGTAAATGAACAAAATAGCCGTATAGATTAAGTACCATTGCCCAGCATGTGGTGATTACTGGTATCATGCTCGGTGATCAGATAAGAACTGCCATTTGAGTTGTGTATAAATCGGTTTTTGCTACAAGTAAACTAAACATTATTCAATTTCTCGGATGGAAATTGTAGTTCGTAATCATTATTTTTGCAAATTATCTATAATAATTTCATCAAAATATATCATAACCAAACAAATAGTTTTGAAAAGCATAGCTGCTATATCTCATGTTGTTTTTCAGAGGTATGTGCGATTACTCAAGAAAAATAATATATCCCTGGTATATAGGGTTGCTAAAGTCTGCCCTCAAAACATAAGAATTTCTAGAATACTAGTTACATAATCTTGGATAATTAGATTGAATATATTAAGTGAATATTTTGCGTCATCTTTATGCCATCGAGGGCTAACAGACGATCAGTTAACCTAACCACTGTTTCCTGGGATAAACCAGTACTCGAGCACACCTCGTCTCGCAATTAACTGATAACTTTCCCACTTGAAACAATGGTGAGAGACGAATGATAATGAGACACAATGTCGTATATCAATCATCACGGAGACTGTTGTCGGGCAGAGGATTCGAACTCACGACCCCTGGATTGATAATCAGACGCGTAACCGACTGAGCTTATCAGGCCCGGCTGGTTAATTAGATACGCATAACCTAAATGTTTATTCTCAGTGGAATTGTTGGTAATATATATTATTATGAAAATGAAAGTATTAACCTTCTCAGTCTTTATATATTACAACATAATTTATATATGTCTCGTAATTTTATTGCTACAGTTTAAAATTGTTATTGGCTGACATCATTATGAATTATGTTCCGGAATAACTACTACTAATAATAATAATAATTATATATCTGTCTCACCGACTCAAAATCAAAAATATCTAAATATCTTGATCTATTAAGTAATCGAATCAGTGGATGTTAAACAATGCGTTCAGAACTCCATATAAATGAATCTGCGGACAATATGTTTGATGGAGTTACTGGTGTTAGTCCCATTATTATATATATATGTAATATGTGTGTCTAACTTTGAATGAGATATAGTCATGCTCTGAACACAACTTAGTCATACTTTTTTTGTTAATTCTGTATGATGACAACGGTAACAACATTTCTCTTGTTAAAATTGCTATGATTATTATATCAAATTGAAATAGGTTTTTTGTTTTATGTTAATGTTCCAAACAGAGAGTGATACCTTTTTGTTTTTTTCTGATGTCCATTTTCGGTCAAACACATGTACTCCATCCATATACATTTTCCTTTTTCTTTTGTATGTTTTTTCAGACACCTTCATGACACCTCCATGCTTTACTGTCATAATACAAATTTAATAGTATTTATTATTCACCAAGTAGTAACTTTTTGTCAATTATGTATCCATTTTTACGTATAATCAATTTTAACATATTATAAATTTGTTTTATACATTGTAGTTTTGGTCCCATTGAATACAAGAGCTGTAAGTGAACAGCGTTAACTCGACTTTTCTAGTGTTGCCACAAAACAAAATTTAATACCAGAAGTATGTAACATATACAAATATCAGCACTATAGTACTAACATGTATGTGAAATGGAGGTGAGGAAAATAACAGACGCAAAATTGAAACGGCGGAGTAAATCTAATTTAATAGAAAAACAAAAAAAGAAATATGATGGGGTAGAAAATAGGGTATAAGGCTCAGACAAGATTTAAACATAGCAAAGTATCTTAACATAATAATATAGAGGGAGGCTCTTTGGTAGCTTCCAAAATTACAATCAGGCAGAGTATTTCATATTTAATGCAAAACAAAATAAAAAATGGGTAGGAAAGGTATGGTTGGGGTCAGAGTGCTCTTGGTAGGCAACACAATTGAAATTGGGCAGAGCATTTCTTTTATAAAAAGCAAAAGAAAATCAATAAAAATTGGTAGGGGAGGATATTTCATGTGATATTTAACAAAATTTAACATAGAGCTGTCGGAGGGACAGCGTGCTCGACTATTCGAATATTTGTCACAAAAGTACAAATTTGATTGAGACTAATGACAACACCAAGCTTACACGATTTATCTTACTTACTAAATTGAGTAGAGCTTATAACTGCAATACTGTGAATGAAATTTCAATCCATCCAATACATGGAAAGACTGTTGAGTTTCAATTAAATACATTGCATGTTTGTTGTGATATGGACTTGATGGTACTTGCACGCAAAACTTTAACAATAATTTTTAAGTCAAATAAAGGCAATACTTTTGCATTATAACCACCCAAGAGTTATCTTAACTTAGTTATTGGAGTAGGTTTGATGACTGGGAAGTCTTGTATAAAAGTTCAAGTCAATACATGCAATGGTTATTGAGATAGGCACTTGCATGCATAACTTTAACCAATGTTTGACGCCGATGCCCGAGTGAGTAGAATAGCTTTCTTTATTCTCCGAATAGTAAAAAAAAAGGCTATTCGAATTATATTGTGACAAAGTACAAACTCAGATACTGATGGCTAATCCAGATAAAAAGAGTTATTTATGGAATTACATAGCTTAAACCTTCTATGAAGTTTCAGTCAAATACATACAGTGGCTTCTGAGAGATATATTTTAACCAAATATTCTAGACACAAAAAAGGGCCATAATTAAGAAAATAATAGCAATAATTACCCCTGTTCATTAATGTAGTTTGATTTATACTGCAAAAACTTTTTTAAAGTTACATCAAATACATGGAGTGTTTTATGAGATATGAAATTAATTGTATTTGCACGCAACACTTTAACCAGAATTTCTATATTATAAGTCATACAAGGGCGGTAATTTGCATTATATAATGCAAATGCTTGATTACTGTGAAGTCTTGTGTGAAGATTAAGCCAATACATGCGATGGTAACTGATATAGTTGATTGTACTGTCTCAGAATATAAGCACGCACTATCATGTCAAGTTCCATTCGTATAACTTCACACTTATGTACAATTATGAGACAATAAATGTGACATTTTTGCACTCAAATACGACATTGTCCTTGAATTTTGTAGCCTGATATGTTACATACTAGGGTCCTCCATGGCTGAGTGGTCTAAGGCACCGTCTAAAGATCACTTCCCTCTCACCGCTAGGGTCGTAGGTTCAAGTCCTGCTCACACCAAAATTTTATTTGAGAAATATTGCCAGTTACTTGCGGAAGGACGGTGGTTCTACTCAGTCTGAGGTCTTCTTCCACCAGTAAAACGAGATATGCCATATATAACATGAAATGTGTTGAAAAATGGTGTTAAAACCCATTCAAAAATATAATGCCTTAGAGCATAAGCATGTACAGTTATGCCAAGTTATATGCAAATAACTTCAAGCCCTACACATAAATGAACAATTTTAAAAACTTTTTAAAACGAAGATTGGAAGCTGACATCAGAGCCGATGCCGGTTGCGTACATTCATCTTTTTCTAGAATGTTCAAGCCGAAAGTAAGAAAAAACCACACCAATGATAACTATAAATGTAATTACTGCATATATCTCCAGTAGCATATACATTGAATGGATATGATTTTTAATCTCAAAATTATATCATTAAGACTGCCTCAATATAAATTGTGTGTACTGGTACTTCTGCCCATATGTACAAATACATATTCTAATATATTGCAATATCAAATGATTACTTACTTGCAAACAAGCTTTCCTTCGATGATTTGATTTCTACCATTAAATGTGTCTCTGAAAAGTAGCTTCAACATTTTCAAACATCCTTGGGCAAGTAAATGTTATTTCTGGCGCCATCTCCAAACACTATCTACAGTTAACGCTTCAGGTATACATCGTAACAACACTTTTCTTGAAGACACTTTCCAATTTTTTCAACATCAAGTGCAACATCTTTTCAGGAAACTGAAATTAAAATGTGTGATCGAATACCTACAGTGTTTCATTGACGTTTTCAAATTTGAAGTGTACATTGACTCCTGTTAAAGATATCTTAACAATATACAACAAAGTTATATCAAGATTGCATTAAAATATTTAAAATAATTTATCATATCATGAGTTCATGTATTTAATAGGTAAACAAATATACATGTTTATATAGTTTCTTTAAAAAAGCGTTACGCTAGTAAAATTCGTTGTTTGAAAAATCATTGTGGAATGTTTTGAATCAACTTAACCATTGTGAGCATTTAGTCTGCATAATATATAGAGTTTAAATTTAAAGAACATACGTTTAAGAAATAATTTTCGCAGTTTTGTTTATTTTGCACATTTAGATTTTCAAGAGTAAATAAATAAAATGTTAATTGAATATGCAGAAATTGATAACTGGATACATACCATTTAAACGTTTGTTTCCTGGTGAACTCTCTTTGCGTATATATTCCTGGCTCTGAGTTATTTGTATCATCACTACTCATTGAAAATAAACTTGTCTCCAAACAACATGTATATTTTATTATCAAAATAGCATCACTAATTATTTCATTATCAAAAGTGGTAACACATGTAAATGACAACTATTCCATTCAATAGATTTTATACCAATTAACAGTTTATTTCATATTGCAGTTTACAAACATGAACTACACAACCCGTTCATTAAGCAGTAATGTTGTCTGAAGAGGGTTAGTACTCTCTGCTCCAGAGAGATACACTACACTGCACACGTATCATTGCTGATAAATTGTTGCTAATACACAAATTGCTGGTTCTTATTGCTTTATGTTCGTATATTTGTGGAATCGTTTCCATCAACATAATTATAAAATGATATTGATACAAATTGTTCAAATATATTAACTTATATTAACTTAGAAATTGAAAATACATTGTTAAGGTTCATAGTAGAAAAGATATTAAAGATAAAGCACTAGGCGATGTTTTAAATCGATATAATGAATAAATTATTAAGTGCAATTTTTTTCAATTTGTGTTTTGTCATGTTAAACGTAATTTATTTAGCGGAAGACCAAACTACACAAAACATAATTCAATATTAGTTACATCAGACTGCATGTATTGTCCTTAATAAATTTACAATGTTGAAGTACTTACATGTACTTAAATCATATCTATGTAAAATGCATTTAAATTGTACTAAAGCGTCTTCTTTAAATCTGGGACACATAAAACCAATGGTTTCAAGCAATATCAAATACCTAGGGCCTATTTCAATGGTGATCCCAGATGAAGATTTAAGAAAATACTTTGTACCACTAAGTTGAGGATCGCACTATCCAATTGCTTGTTCGTTAACTTTAAGTACCACGAGATGGTAAAATTTCGTCATTTGTAATACCTTTTTATAAACTAATACACACAGAACTTTCAAGTGTCTAAGATTTTGAATATTTTCAATTGAATACAACATTTGATGTACGTGAAACACTCTGCTATTAGAAAAAGTAACAATCATATGAAAAGTGCAAATTTAAACAATCTAGAAGTTTAAAAGACTCCGAGCAATATAATAAAAAAATGTTGGTTTTTCTTTCATAACGTATTCGTTGGACATTGTTTGCATTTGACAGATTGTTTTTATTATTTTCAAAAGTGTTCTTTATGCATTCCTAAAGAACAATAATATATATACATATATTCGGTTTTATTTTTTGAAAGTTTTGAATATTAACTTACCAATGTCACACTCTGGTATTTTTAAACCAAAGTTCTTATAGTTTATATAAATTGTAAATACGATATCAAAATTCTAAACCAATGTATAATGAATGACAATTTAGATTGTGGCGGATTATAATTTGCATATTATTATATAAAGTCCGCCTCATCAATTAAGTAAGTCACTTCACAAGCCCATCCACTACATAAATTTTTTTATTGAATTTATAACATATAAACTAATACCAAATTACTTTTTCTTAATATGCCATTGCGACAAAAAAGCCATATCAGTAACAACAGTCTGCATAATAATTAAAGAGAAACCTTGTACAGTGCAATATCACATAAATATCCATAACAACTATTTAAAAAAAATTTGGTTTGTCATTTTGTGTATTGCGTTACATATTTTTTCTGTTTGTACTACATGTATGTGCATCAGCATATACTTACAATAACATTATATATCTCTATGTATACTTATTAATAATTCCTAATTTTGCTAGTCAGGTAAATTTCAATTAACGGTACAAAGACACATCTTTTGACCATGGTCTGGTATATTCTTGAGTAACTAACATTATTCAGTCTATAAATTTCTCCATCTGACGCTAATGGCTATTGCAATGATTATAATAGCTGTTCTCTGCCATGGCAGTTGATTTCACGAATCCCTACTGACCCATATATTAGCCGACGCTGATAGCACTTTTGCAGATGTTTCAGTTATTTGCACAATACCAAACACATAGATTAGCTAGCAGGTATACAAACAGTAAACTTCTCAATTGTCAGAAGATTAGGTTCAGGCACTTATTGTACTAGGATTGAGTGCGAATCTGGGTAAACATCTACCTTATATGTTAAATAAAAGAATGGTAGGTAAATGTTAGTTTTTCTTGATAAAATGTAGTGAAACTAACTTATAGATTAACAAATAATGATAGATATCCTAACCCTCCTGAATTGGCAATATACACTCAAACACAGAGTAAAGTGAATATATTTTAATCCCGAGAGAAAAATAGAATTAACAGTCAATTGAAGAACCATATGAAAATGTTTTTTTTAGTAAAGAAAGTGAGTTTCGAGTAAGGAAAGTGAATTTCGAGTAAGAAAAGTGAGTTTTGGGTAAGAATATAAAATGAATAACAAATATTTGATATTTAACACCATATCTGTACAAGTTAACAACATATATGTTAAGTTGGAACAAGAAAAAATAGTTATACAATATAATGACATGACATAGTGAAATGTAGATAGCGCATTGAAAACAAACATAAAATTAGCAAATTAGACCAAATCTCATCAAGGTTTAAAAAATGCCAACTATTTTATTGACTTAAAATCTAATTCTAAAAATGGAACTGTTCAGAAATGTTTTTTAAAACAATGTCATGATACATATAATAGATATAAAAGGATATATCACGGATAAACCTGTTTGGGGGCAGTAATGTAAAATAAAAGCAATAACACTGCTAAATTAAACTTGGTTGTTTTAACATTTATTTTATTGAGTCACGACCAAATCAAGGTCATTAAATTCTAACTCTTATTTTGAGAAAAGCTATGGCTTTATCTTTGTTGGTATGTCGTATGTAACATGTAACATAAGGAAATACAATTGAATTTAAGAAGTAAAAAAATACTGTTCAGGGACTAATCATATATTGGCTGCAATATTTTCACCTGCATCCCTTTTTTTATAAAATACATAAGGTTACTTCTTTCAAATAAATTACATTATTTGTTGCAGTGTCTTATTAAAGTGAAAACAACCAAGCTCCACAATCAAAAATATGAAACTTGGATAACGGAGTTTGTGAAAGGGATGAACATAACATATTATAATATTATATAATAGCTATAACATGTCACTCGCCCTTATTTTCTTGTTACTACCTGAAGTTGAATGGATATGTTTGTCATAATAGTAAATATAATCAAGCACTGCTAATATAAACCTTGGTAAATATAATGCTTACAAGAAACTATCTCTAGTAGATTATTAGCAAAGTTTGTAATTAAAGTGAAGTAAACAACAATATGAAACTTGGGATTACAGAGTGGTAAACAATAATATCTTTATTATTTACACTCGCCACTCTTTTCTATAATAATATTGTGTAATTATCTCAAGTTAGACTATTTTGTTTGTTGAAGCATAGTTTGTCATTATAATGGAAATAGCCAAGCTATACTTTTGAAAATATAGGAATGAAAATAAACTGGCTATAGAATCCCCCTCTGTTGTTTTTTTCATTAAACTGGTTTGATCATCTATACAAGTGTTATCATAGCATCTATCTACATCATAATACTTTGGTCTATTCATAATTAAACAAAAATCTGTGGGTTAGTATATTGTGGTAGGGAATGGTGTGTGAAAAGATACCAAAGATGAAATTGGTTAAATTATTTGATTTAATACAAAACAAACTTTAAACAAATGACCTATTGGCCTCAACGGTCACCTGAAAATCTTTAATGGCATAAAGCTTTATGAATCTATGATCCACCCTAAGACCTCATAGGGGTGGACACCATGAAATTGACATAGATATCAATCGTCATGTCAGCAATAACAAATCACACCAAAAAACATTCACATAAGTCTATTCAGTCATAAGAAATATCGTTTTTTTGCATTTCTCTTATATAGATTTAGTAAAGAAGGCCCACCCCTAGGGTCAAGCTAAAATAAGGCAGAGTATTTCTTTTAACACAGAAAAAAAACTCTAGAAAAAAATACAAGAGCTGTCGAACGGACAGCACGCTCGATACTGTTGTAAAACAACAACTTTTTCAGGAAATAAGTACCAAATGTACGGCAATTAATATAAAACTCAGGGGTATATAAGCTATAATTATTACATAATGCGCAAAAGTGAACGGATAGCTCACATTGCTTTAACATTATTTAATTGAGCATTTAGTTACATATGTCTTTCAAACCTTAAAATTGCTTTAATAATTTATTAACCATTGCAGTAAAATGATATATGTGCGAATACTTGAAAGCACACCATGTATATATAATACCCTAAATACTACAATTGCAATACTAGAATAATATATAAGAACAATATAAGTTGGTCAAGCATATCAGGAGATACTTATTTAACATTATCTGAAATAATCCAGCAAGAATTAAGATAAGATTTAGCTAATTTATTTATTGAGGGTTACATATTTAGTTTAAAACTAATCTTCCATGCGGCCCTCTATTATTTACAAAATATACAAAAATGAGATACAAATAAAGTTATACATGAAATATTCAGTGAAAAAAAATGCTAAAACATTTCTCTTCCCACATGATATTCACACACACATACACACATTCACTTCAGGAAAACAATACATGTCAACATTAAAAGTGGTTTGTTAATTTTATATAAGGCAGTGGCAGTATGTTACTATTTACATGATTTTGAACACTGTTGTACAGAAAACAAATTGAATTATACAATTTTCATCCATCTGATTAGATTGCTTTGGTATCATGGTATGCTATAACAAAAGTTTTGCTTTGATATTTTCTGGAAGATTATTCCATTTTATTGGACCAAATATATATATACTTTGTTTAAATAATTCTTTGTTCGGTTTAGCTAGTTTGATGTTGTTTGAAGAATTTGACCGTGTTACAGGAGTATTTTTATTTGTTTGTCTGAAGTAAAACATTTCATTGATTTCGGCTGAGGTTATTGGACTTCACTATTTTGTACATAAATTTTGTTTTCCGGAAATAAATCCTATCAAAAACTGTTAGTTTTTTAAACTCCTGCAAGCTTTCTAGTGTGTTTTAATCATTGTTATTCAAGATGATTTTGCAAGCACGTTTTTGGAGCCTTAAAATTCTATCTTGGTTCATTTGACAGGTGCCAACTTATACAAAATTACAGTAATCTTCATGAGGTTGAATATAAGGTTTATAAAACTGAACTCTATGGTCAAGGCTAAGATATTGTTTAATTCTTGACAGAAGCCAAATTTTTCATGGATTTATTTTACATATGATCTACATGATTTTTCCAAATTATGTTGTCATTAATAAATATGCCAAGTACTTTATCTTTAGATATTATGCTGAGATTTTCTCTATTAAGATCCAAATTTATATTTGTGATATCTAAACAAGTACGTTTTTGATGTGTAATTTAAAATATAGTGTAAGCCATAGATGATCTTCTGTTTCAAAAATATTTTATCAATGTTTTACATATGCTATATAAGCACTACCTTCAATATTTTATCATATGGTAATAAACAATTTCCTGTAAATAGATCTATAGTTTTGTATCAACACATACAGTTTATACACTATGTATTTAAACTTCACGGGACAATATATCGGTACCAGTTCATGAGAATGGATCAAAATAGTTGAACTAATCTGTACCAACTATATTCATCTAATGTCCTTGATAAAGGCAAGTACTAAGGGAATCTATCACAGTATACCACATTCACCTAATGTCCTTGATCAATGCAAGTTATAAGGGAATGTATCACATTCACCTAATGTCCTTGATCAAGGAAAGTCATAAGGGAATCTATCACATTCTACCACATTCATCTTATGTTCTTGAGCTAGGAAAGTTATAAGGGAATCTACCACGTTTTACCACATTCACCTAATGTCCTTAAGAAAGGCAAATTATATGGGAATCTATCACATTCTACCACATTCATCTAATGTCCTTGATCAAGGCAAGTTATAAGGGAATCTATCACATTCTACCACATTCAACTAATGCCCTAGATCAAGGCAAATTATAAGGGAATCTATCACATTCTACCCCATCCATCTAATGTCCTTGATCAAGGCAAGTTATAAGGGAATCTATCACATTCTACCACATTCACCTAATGTCCTTTATCAAGGCAAGTTATAAGAGAATCTTCCACATTCTACCCCATTTATCTAATGTCCTTGATCAAGGCAAGTTTTAAGGGAATCTATAACATTCTACCACATTCACATAATGTCCTTGATCAAGGCAAATTATAAGGGAATCTATCACATTCTACCCCATCCATCTAATGTCCTTGATCAAGGCAAGTTATAAGGGAATCTATCACATTCTACCACGTTCACCTAATGTACTTGAGCAGGATGAGCTGTAAGGGATTCTACCACATACTACCCCATTCATCTAATGTCCTTGATCAAGCCAAGTTATTACCGAATCTATCACATTCTACCGCTCTCACCTAATGTCCTTGATCAAGGCAAGTTATAAGGGAATCTATAACATTCTACCACATTCACCTTATGTCCTCAAGTTGGCAAGTTATAATGGAATCAACCACATTCTTCTACATTCGCCTTATGTCCTTGAGTAAGGCAAGTTATAAGGTAATCTTTCACATTATACGTTCACACTATGTCCTTGAGCTAGGCAAGTTATAAGTGAATCTACCACATTATACACCATTCACCTCATGACCTTGAGCAAGGCATCTTATATGGGAATCTACCACATTCTACCACATTCACCTAATGTCGTTGATTTAGGCAAGTTATAAGGGAATCTACCACATTCTACCACATTCACCTAATGTCCTTGATCAAGACAATTTATAACGGAATCTACCAAATTCTACCACATTCACCTTATGTCCTTAATTAAGGCAAGTTATAAGGGAATCTATCACATTCTACTACATTCACCTTATGTCTTTGAGTTAGGCAAGTTATAACGGAATATTCACATTCTACCACATTCACCTAATGTCCTTGAGCAGAACGAGTTATAAGGGAATCTACCACATATTACCACATTCATATAATGTCCTTGAGCTAGGCAAGTTATCAGGGAATTTATCACATTCTACCACATTCAGATTATGTCCTTGATCAAGGCAAGTTATAACAGAATTTGTCACATTCTACAACATTCACCTAATGTCATTGAGTTAGGCAAGTTACAAGGGAATTTATCACATTTTACCCCATTCATCTAATGTCCTTGAGCTAGGGAAGTTATAAAGGAATCTATCACATTCACCTTATGTCCTTGATTAAGGCAAGTTATAAGGGAATCGATCACATTCACCTAATGTCCTTGAGCTAGGCAAGTTATAAGGGAATCTATCACATTCTACCACAATCACTTAATGTCCTTGGTCAAGTCAAGTTATAAGGGAATATATCACATTCTACCACATTTACCTAATGTCTTTGATCAAGGCACCTTATAAGGTAATCAATCACATTCTACCACATTCACCTTATGTCTTAGAGCTAGGCAAGTTTTAAGGGAATCTACCACATTCTACCACATTCATCTAATGTCCTTGATCAACGCTAGTTATAAGGGAATCTATCACATTCTACCCCATTCATCTAATGTCCTTGATCAAGGCAAGTTATCAGTGAATCTATCACATTATAGCACAATTACCTTATGACCTTGATCAAGGCAAATTATAAGGGAATCTATCACATTCTACCACATTCACCTAATGTCCTTGAGCAAGACGAGTTATAACGGAATCTACCACATTCTACCCCATTCATCTCATGTATTTGAGCAAGACACGTTATGAGGGAATTTACCACATTCTACCACATTCATCTAATGTCCATGATCATGGCAAGTTTTAAGGGAATCTAACACATTGTAACCCATTCACCTACTGTCCTTGATCAATGCAAGTTATAAGGGAATTTAACACATTGTAACCCATTCACCTAATGTCCTTGATCAAGGCAAGTTATAAGGGAATCTACCACATTTTACCCCATTTATCTAATGTCCTTGATCAAGTCAAGTTTTAAGAAAATCTATCACATTTTACCACATTCACCTAATGTCCTTGATCAAGGCAAATTATTAGGGAATCTATCACATTCTACCACATCCACGTAATGTACTTGAGCAGGACGAGCTATAAGGGAATCTACCACATTTTACCCAATTTATCTAATGGCCTTGATCAAGACAAGTTTTAAGGGAATCTATTAAATTCTACCACATTCACCAACTGTCCTTGATCAAAGCAAATTATAAGGGAATCTATCCAATTATACCACATTCACCTTATGTCCTTGATCAAGTTATAAGGAAATCTCCCACATTCCACCACATTCATCGTATATCCTTGAGCAAGGTAAGTTATAAGGGAATGCATCACACTATATCACATTCACCTTATGTCCTTGTGCAAGGGCGAGTTATATGAAAATACACCACATTATACTCCATTCACCTAATGTCTTTGAGCACGACAAGTTATATGGGAATCAACCACATTCTACTACATTCATCTAATGTCCATGATCAAGGCGAGTTATAAGGGAATCTATCACATTTTACACCATTCACCTCATGTCTTTGAGCAAGGCGAGTTATATGGAAAGCTACCACATTCACCTAATGTACTTGATTAAGGCAAGTTAAAAGGGAATCTACCACATTCTACCACATTCACCCAATGTTCTTGAGGTAGACAAGTTATAAGGGAATCTACCAAATTCTACACCATTCACCTCATGTCTTTGAGAAAGGCGAGTTATATGGGAATATACCACATTCTACCACATTCACCTAATGTCTTTGATTAAGGCAAGTTATAAGGGAATCTACCACATTCTACCACATTCGCCCAATGTTTTTGAGTATGGTGAATTATATGGGAATCTACCACGTTCTACAACATTCACCTAATGCCCTTTATCAAGGCAAGTTATAAGGGAATATATCGCATTCTACCACATTCACCTAATGTCTTTGATCAAGGCACCTTATAAGGTACACATTCTACCACATTAACCTCATGTCCTTGAGCTAGGCAAGGTATAAGGGAATCTACCACATTCTATCACATTCACCTAATGTCCTTGCGTAAGTAGAATTATATGGGAATCTACAACATTCTACCACATTCATAGAATGTCCTTGATCAAGGTAAGTAACAAGGGAATATATCACATTCTTCTTCATTCATCGAATGTCCTTGAGCAAGACGAGTTATAAGGGAATCTACCACATTCTACCACATTCACCTAATGTCCTTGATCAAGGAAAGTTAAAAGGGAAAATATTACATTTTACCACATTCACCTTATGTCCTTGATCAAGGCAAGTTATAAGGGAATTTATCAAATTCTACCACATTCATCTAATGTACTTGAACAAGGCCAATTATAAAGGAATTTATCAAATTCTACTACATTCATCTAATGTATTTGAGCAAGGCCAGTTATAAAGGAATCTATCACATTCTACCACATTTATCTAATGTACTTGAGCTAGGCAAGTTATAAGGGAATCAACCACATTCTACCACATTCATCTAATGCCCTTCAGCAAGGCAAGTTATAATGAAATCTATCACATTTTACCACATTCATCTAATGTCTTTGAGCAAGACGAGTTTTAACGGAATCTACCACATTCTACCACATTCATCTAATGTCCTTAAGCAGGACGAGTTATAGGAGAATCTACCACATTCACCTAATGTCCTTGATCAAGGCAAGTTATAAGGGAATCTACCACATTCTACCCCATTCATCTAATGTCCTTGATCAAGGCAAGTTATCGGCGAATCTAACACATTCTACCACATTCACCTAATGCCCATGATCCAGGCAAGTTATAAGATAATCTATCACATTCTAGCACATTCACCTGATGTCCATGAGCTAGGCAAGTTATAAGAGAATATATATAATTTTAACACATTCATCTAATGTACTTGATCAAGGCCAGTTATAAGGGATTCTATCACATTCTACAACATTCACCTTATGTCCCTGAGCTAGGCAAGTTATATGGGAATCTATCACATTCTACCACATTTATCTAATGTACTTGATCTAGGAAAGTTATAAGGGAATCTACCACATTCTACCACTTTCATCTAATGTCCTTGAGTAAGGCAAGTTATAAGGGAATCTATCACATTATACCACATTCACCTTATGTTCTTGTGCTAGGCCAGTTATATGAAAATACACCACATTATTACCTATTCACCGAATATCCTTGAGCAAGATGAGTTATATTGGAATCTTTCACATTCTAACACATTCACCTAATGTACTTGAGGCAAGTTAGAAGGGAATTGAAATATTGCTTATACAATTTAGAGTGAACTAATCTGTGAGATGGTGTCATACTGTGACGGTATGTACATGTATCAACTATTTATGCACGTTTAAAGGCAGTATGTAAAAATAAATGAGTGAAACATCCTAATAAAATATTGATTGATTGATTGAACATTTAGCGTCATTTTAACCCATCGAGGGCTAACCATCAGTTAACCTAAGCACTGTTTCCTGGGATTAACAAGTACTCGAGCACATCCCATCTCCACAAGTAATTGATAACTTTCCCACTTTAATCAGTGGTGATAGACGAATGATAATGGGACACAATGTCGTATAGCAATCATCACGGAGACTGTTGCCGGGCGGGGGATTCGAACTGACGACCCCTGGATTAATAGTCAGACGCGTAACCGACTGAGCTAATCGGGCCCGGCTCCTAATAAAAAAAATGTATTAATAAAAGTGTAATATTATATTGCAATAATATAAACTGATTTAAATAATGCACTCTAAATGGAGATATTTAATATATTAAATAGTCTGAACTAGATTTAACTGTAATTTAATTCTAAGATGTTCACAGAATGATGGAAAGGTACTTATAGACCAGCATCATACAACCAATATATTAACTGCAAAAATGTTATTTAATACCGTGTATAATTGTACAGTGTCACTGCCTGGGAATTCCCTGGTGTTTTATTTGGGGAATATAACTAAATTTTTAATATAAAGAGAGGAAATAATTTTAGACATTGTTCGGTCGAAATCAGTTTCTAACTGCCCTGCAATCAGATTTACCAGCATAGCATGTATCAACAATAGCAACCTTTATCACAGCATGCTGTCAACGCTTTCTCTCCCTGGATACTGACCAGAACTGACCAACTGACTCCACAGAACATTAGCATTGTACAAAGATAACACAACCTGATTAACTGACACCTCTTTAACATACATACAAGTGCCATAGTACAAAAATAACATGTTTTGTCAATATACAACATCCACTACGAAATAAACACACACACACACACATTTTTCTTTCACTGTTAGAATAATATTATACACTAAAATGAAACACTCATACATTATGTTCATACAAAAAATGCAGAAAACAACAAAATTAAATCAAGTGACATATTTTCTTGTTCTAATATATAGATAATTGTGTTGTTTTTTTTTAAAAAAAAAAACAATAATAGAATTGAATATATATTTTTGTCTCATGGTCACATTAACGAACATGAAAAATTAATAAAGAAACAATTTGAAATTTATTTATTTTCGTTACATAAACAAATGTATACTGTAAAATCTTTTAATCATACGTAATTTGAAAATTGTATTTGATACTTTACAAAATATCACCCTGTTCCACACCTTAAGATCAGAATAAATCATATTGTAAATAAGTAAACAAAGTATATAGAAACAATTTGTACTAAAAATTATAACTATTGATATGTTCACAGTAGACTTGATGTAAAAAAAAACATTGGAAAACTTTTCTAAGAAATCAAGTAATATAAGCAAATTAAAACACCTTCATGTGCATAGTTATAAATGAAATAACATATACGGTACTTAACGTTTAATTTACTAACGTGTTTCATCATAAATCACAGCACATTAACATCATATCATCTGGGCTGATAGGAGTTCTGGTGAGTTCAAAGATGTATTACACATTTATGAATACAATCGGTTTAATATGTATGAGTGAAAATGAGGTATAGTTTGTTCTGCCAGATTTCAATGTGTTTGAACTTAATAAATAATGAGATGAGTTCCCAGAAAACGTTTTCGGCTGGTTTCCAACAAAACTGTACATAAAGAACTTATACTATTATCAGTACGTTGTTATCCCAAAACATGCTTTGTTTTTGGGAATCCACCAACACGGTTAACCATCATACCCAATATGTCTGGTACATTACACTTCCTGGTTGGCTGTCTAAGTGCAGGATACATGATTTCTTACCTAATGTCGGCTACTACAGATTTTTACTAACATAATTGCAAAAAAAAATAATTTTACAAACGCATCAAACTGGCAAACGGTATGGATATGAACGTAATAAAGAGAGAAACAATCGCAACATTAACATGATATAGCTATATAGATATATGGATATTTACTTATAAAGAGAGAGAAAACCTCAATATTAACATGATATATATATATATATATATATATATATATATATATATATATATATATATATATATATATATATATAATAATACCTGGCTATATAAATACATGATTTCAAACATTAGGTCAAGCCAGAGGCTAAAACTATCAGGGCTTTTTCATTATATCAAAAGAATTGTACTGCTTTAAAAAGTAAAATTAAATCTGATTGGTTAAGTAAGGTATCCGCACCTCGCAATCAAGCACTAGCTAAAACTAAAAGTTGATGAAGATATATATATATATATATATAGTAAAGGTAAAGTTTAATATGATATATCATAGGTGAGAGAAAACAAAATGCCAGCTACAATACATTTTTAGCGATGTTATTGTATAATTATTCTTATTTATAGTTATATCATTCATTTTAGAAAATTGAAACTTATATCCTTACTGTCTGTGTTTTTGAAGAGAAGATTAAACAAAACAGAAACTATCACTTTTTTTGCATTATTCGCACAGTGTTGCAGAGTTAATTTTGACTTTATTAAGATTCTATCTTACTTAACCAAATAATTTCCCATTAAAAAGTTAGACATTATTACGCATGCCAATTTAAATCAAAATAATCATTTTTTACTTAATTCCTGTACTTTCTGCGAATAAATAAACATAATCACCAGGGTTGCATTTCACTAAAACATTTTGATAAAAAACAGTCGTAAAACGTAAAGTAAGAAATATTCATAATATTGTGCCTAGTCATCCTCATGAATTTAATATTGTATTTTCAGAAAACATATCATTTTCTTAATTATTCAACCCGTAGATGGGTTTAATATCTAAAATTTTATGAACAATATACTTTACTTTTATAACCTATTTTTATCGTAAGTTTATTCGTGAAATGCAACAAATGTGATCTGTTCAAATGGTGTTTGTTTGCATTTACACATTCCACAATGCACTGTTGTGCTTTGAAAAATATTACTTTTGAATTCTGACCAAATTATGTTTCACTATGTTTATGAACATAATATATTATAATGTGTATGTTTAATGAAATTAATCAAAATTAGTGGACTTTTGTGAACTTAACATACACTTTGAATAAATAAAAACATGTGTGTTGAATAACTTGTGGTAGAATGCACGAACTGATTAGTAACACAAACGACAAATGCAATTATATCCCTATAGCTGATATTACAGTATCAACAACACCATATTTCGTAATTATTTGATTGAACCCTGAAGCAACTGATAATGTATCCTGTTTTGCTAACGGAGCTGTTAATATATCAACCATTATCAATACATAGCTATACTTTCATTGTGTAATAGGTAATGGCCCACACAAGTCTACTTGCTCACCCTGAAAGATGAGGTTGGGGTTCAATAGCCATTTATACATGTACTTGATTTTGAATTATGTCTAGTTTGTTATCACTTCTGATATTGTAGACATTATCTAACCCAATCCGATTTTAACAAGTGTATGGTGTTTAGCGTCGCTTTCAAAAAATATTCAGTCATATCGCAACGGTGTCTACTTGTGACAGTATTCTAAGCGCTGTCACACTGGAGTATCATGCCGCAGACACATGGTATGATACCCCACCCAGTCACATTATACTCACACCGGACCGATCAGACCTAGAACTCTCTTCTAAATGCTGAGCGTCAAGCCGATTTTAACAAATCAACTCTCTAAAAAAGGTTATACTCTTTTAACCCCTTTTTAAATCAATATGAAATCATGGATGGCCCGTAATAATGAGTATAGTTATATGATGCTTATAATCACCATCTTACCAATGTATCTGGAAATATTTGCTGGTTTTGAGGTAGCAATTTGGTTCTGATACGCTTTAATAGAACAGAAGTTCATCAACTAAAATGTAATGACTAACCCCTTATTAAACTCATCTTGCCTTCTAATGAATTTTAGGCAAAACACTGTCAGATAAATAACCAATCATGCTTTACAATTCGAGATTTTGCTCTTTAAATACCCAGTTTTGAAATAAGCTTTAAAAATAATTCATTTCTTCTATTGGATCCTCAGTAAAACTAGACTGATCAATTGAGCTTTAATGAGCATATAATATATCAGTTTTAACACAGCAATTATCTTTTTTGGAAAGTACCATTTACACTTTGGTTGCTCTGTGTGAGTGAATTATGATCTCTGCGATACGTAAACGCTGTTTTCTAATTATTTTTAAGAACAGCTGGTTTCCTAGTCATATTTACATTGGTGGTCTTCGATAAAACATCTATCTTAGTATCTCAGTCGTCTAATCATGTATGATGTTGATTATACTATGAAAAAAGGTGATTATTTTTAAAATATGTAACCAATTTCATAAAAAATTGAATCAGGTGATTTAATTGTAACAGCCATTGAAATTCTAGCCAAAAAAAACTGAGCGCATAGGCCTAATTTGGAAATCCTTTGTCTTTGGCCTATTTATATCAATATCGTTATGGCAATACGGACTTAGTGAATATATAATTAAACCATTAAGGCATTTTGAATAAAAGTCTTTTGTTTTGTCAATTCTTACATTTTGAAAAATCCTGATACACTTCCGTTTAACAGTGTTATGTTAAAAATGTAGTGTATTTTGGTATATTTTTTGAAATAGGAGTGTAAATGAATAAAAGTGCAAATAGAATACTTTTTCACATATTTTTTATTTAATATGTAAAAATTGATATTTTAATTCATGTGTGTGTGTGTGTGTGTGTGGATGAAAATCCTACAAACTAATTGTTTAATGCAGTACCAGCGGTATAGAATATTATAAATTTCTTTATGGATGAAAAATTGTTACACACTGAATGTTAAATATATACGTTGTTGTTAATCGGGTTAGCTGTTAGTTGTTGATTTCACTTTCATTGTTAAACACGTTCTTACAACTTAGATAAATCACGCTCGAATTCGTCCGTAACAGAATCAGTTCTAAGCACATGTAAAGATAGTGTCTTCCTTAACGACACTACACATACATGTAGCCTGTGAGCGGGATCGAACCTATAACCCTCCGATCAGGGTTTGAAGTTCTTCCACTGCACCACACGCTCCACAAAAATATGGAATATATATCATATTAATTTCAAAAGAATATATTGATAAATAAGTGTTGTGAATTTCAAATACAATAATGAAGTGCACAGTTTTACAAACCTACCATGGAAGTTTGAGTTGATATATAACTGACATCTTGAATATTGTTGTTTTACGTTAGACATGCAATAATGTAATGTGATTACCAGTAGTGGGGGGCGGGCATAATAATCCAACTGTATGATTCAGAAAAAGTTCAAAGGTTAGTACAATTAGTTTAGTATATAATGTTTTGTTTTAGCTCGATTACGATGAAAGCTCTGAGCTTATATGAACCGCTTTCCAGTCCACTTCATTGGTAGCACCAGTACTGAATGTTGTTTTATGAGAGGCGTCGGGTCGAGCTGAGGATCGAACCCACAACTTCTGGCGTGAGCGGCCAACACTATATCAATTAGACTACCACCCCGCTGATGCAATTAATACACTTGCATCAGTCCAATTATTAGACTGATAAACAATAAATATATAAATAATGATTAATAATAAGTTGAAACATGTGTTGTATGGAATATACAATTCATAACAACTGTGGCAAGTGTAAACATTTGTCTTTCTTGAAACATAAAACATACCCGATTATTTATATGTTCTTTTGCCTTAAATACAAATAGATGTGTTATGCTGTGCATACAGAAATGTATATGATAGAGAAACCTTAATAGTATAACTGATGTAAAGATACTCAATCCAGCCAATTAAATGAACTATGCTGATAGCAAATAGGATGTTTAAGCATTCAGTGGCGGAAGGGAGTAAATGTTAGGTAGCCAATGAGGCCTCCAAACATATTATATAATGAAACGGTGAAATGAAGGTCAGCACATTCAATGAGTCAGTGCATAAATAGTATCCACAGAATAATAGAAAGTGAAACTACTTGAACAACAATATTGCAGATAATGTTATAGAATATTTGCTAATGGCAGCCTCTTCAAATGTATTAAACATTTTACATTGTAGGGGAATATCATTTTGATATTAATAGTATTCAGGAGCCAAGTGGGGAATATATTTACGGTGAGAGTTTGCGAAGAATGTTCTTGTAGTTGATGGAACCCATCTTCTTCAGGCTATAAGGTGAACAAAGGAAATAGCTTGAAGCTATGTTGTTAACAGTGTCCTTTGTCATATTTACACACAATTGACAAGAGACGAAGCTTTAATGCTTGGCGCAAACAACAATATGCACAATAAAAATATTAATGTCATGACTGAAGGTATGCCTATTTAGATGGATATTGATTGAACCTACCAACGAAAACCAGCTTATTGCGATATCAAACAATGATCGGACACGGCTGTATACCATATTTGGGGTAAAAACAGTAAGTAATAATATACATACATTATTTTAACATATTTATCCTAGATTTAATAAAACATAATACTTTTTCAACATCACTATAAGCATAGCCAGTATAGTGTGCAAACTATTTTTTTTTAATTTTTGAAAACTTTTACCAACTATATGAAATCAATATAATTTAAATTTTATAAAATATCTGTACTCTTTGTTACATGTATTTTAATAGATAGTATTTTCACTATACATAATTTATTTATAGTTCCCCATGAAAATTATGCAACAGAAGAAGTTACGCAACTCTGTGAAGAAACTAGTGAAGGTAAACATATTTGTTACTAATACGAAATTAATGAGAATAAAGAATAAATTTTATTGTGTAAACAGGAAAATACTTTGAAATAAAATTTAACGTAATTCAGCATAAATAGAACTTAATATTCATACTATACATTTCCGACTAAATACAGCACCAAGAGTATGATTACCCTCCCAGTTTGATATTATATCATTGCAAGAGGGTCACAATGAGTATAAATCGCCCACCTGTAGTGCAGTATACCATACTAAAGAAGGCGGATACTACTTCAGACATTAACAAGATTACATTATAGATATATAATTACTGTATTTCGTAAAAAATTCAAATAGTACAAATAAGGATGATTGAAGTGTCGTAACACGGCCATTGATCGTCTGATTTGAACAGTACAAAACTTTCTCCATAGTATCATGAAATAATGCTGCACACAAAGGCAAATAAAGCAAAATTTTATGATCAAGAGCCACAATACATACATAGCTCTCCGAATTGACTTGTTCAAACCTTGTCCGAGGTCTTATGGTATACAACTACAACTACAATGAAACATGTTCAGGTGATGGGGAACGCATTTGATTTTGTTGTGATTCGTAACCTAAACATTATTTATCATATTTGGCCTGTTAAAGTGTTGTTTTTTTTCTGAGATATTATATTTTATATATTTTCACATACTTTTTAACAATTCAAGGTATTTATATAACTCTGACATAAAATATTTGATTAAGTCAGTTCAATACGTTTCCTTGATACTGTAATTATAATTACTTTGCAAGTTTAAAATGCGAGGGCTAGAGTGCACATAACCAAATGTTAACAGAACAATGCGATCTGAATAGCTCACTTGAGTTTTGTATAATACAGAAACAGTTATATGATACTAAATGTCCATATAGTGTTATGCATTTATGCCACTGTTAACCTAACATTCACATTACTTTTTTCAGAGTTTACTTTGAAAGAATATCCATATTTTGTCGATATGGACATGTGGATATCAGTGCGTCCCCCAACAGACACAGACGGTGATAAGTGGATAGAGGAAGTAACTTAGACCAAAAAGAAGATGATTAATTTTAAATGGCTATTCAATAGAGAGGGGCTATATGCTGACTGGTAGTGGTGTAATGACCAAAAGGTTGAAAGTGCAATGTACCAGATATAATGGCATCATTTAATTATTCTAATAAAAATGTTATACCAAAAGAACTAAAATTAAGATTCAATAAATATGGCTTTATTAAATGATTTTACAAAGAGAATCGTTATTTTGAAGTATATACACGTTGTCTATCCCGTCTCTACAATTGATAAAGGGGATTGGGCTAGCTAAATGCTAGTCATAAGCTCATTTTTCCAAAGAACCAAATGGATTTTACGATCGCTTTTCACAAGTCCATTTCAATATATATATGACTTTTATTACTCTGAGACTCGTGTGATGTACCAAACGTAATGTTAAATCAGCGTTGGATAATATTATAGCAATGTCCTAATTGATGATGCAATATAAACAAGCACTTAACATAGTTCATAATGAATACTTATCCCTCTTCACATTTGCTGTTATTTTGTTCAAATGACCTGGCTATAAATGTTTATAATTTTATTGATAGACAAGGAACTGTTTGAATATGATTTAAACTATGTTGTATTTTGTTATATCCAATAGAACAAATAATATATCTGAATGTAATGCATAACATGTCTTTTAACTATAGTATGAAATAAAATTGTTATATATTACATTGTTTATTTCGTAAATTATTCCTCGAAGAATTACATTCTTTCTTTAAATCTGCTATTCTATACATGTATAAATTTTGATTGCAAAGCAGACTGCACTTAAAAGTACCCAATCCTCCAAAGTCTTTGTACCATTTTAAATTTCAACCACCAATATGGTGGTCCATTTATTCAACATGTTATAGGTGTATGAGGACCAGGATGTAATACAAAAGAAGTATATATGATTATGTTGTAATAGAGTAAAACATGTTTACATTTCATTTATCATTCAAATAAGCTATTGTTTTTTCTTCTTTTCCCCCTTTTTTCTTATGTGTAGTGTTATCTAAAACAATATTTCTGAAGTTTTTTAATCACATAATTTAGATATGTATTATACTAAAGCATAAGACAAAATAAATATTTTGTATCGGTTGTTTCCAGTTTACATTCTTTTCTTATACATATATGGAGAGACAAAGATTTTTTTATTTATTTTATTTATAAATGGTATCTATGTATCGTACATGTATGAAACATGACACAAAGATTTTTGCAAAATGTGTTTCATTGTAAGATGGATTAACATACAAGGAAAACTCGGCATTATTGTGATTTTGAAAAAATCTATTTGAGTTCCAATCAAGTGTATATATGTTGTTTTAAATATATTCTTTTTTTTCATTTTTTCCCCTACTTCAAAGTTTAATTAATTATTGTGTATGATATATAAACTGAGAGTATGAACATAAATCAAATATATTAAAATAATATTCTATTTGCACTTAACTCCATCGAACCAGTAACTCTGGTCATTATGGCATTAGTTCTTAATTTTAGCAGATAGATTGATATCAAAATAAATAGATAGTATCAAAACAAAAACCTCCATATCAATTTATATTATCTGTTGATATCATTTGTAACCAATATCGTTTCAGTATGATCTATTCATTAGAAGCTAATTTTATATTCATTCAAATCAAACAGCT
This sequence comes from Panopea generosa, assembly GCA_029582155.1. Lineage (NCBI taxonomy): Eukaryota > Metazoa > Mollusca > Bivalvia > Adapedonta > Hiatellidae > Panopea > Panopea generosa. The sequence continues at coordinate 38,569,331 of CM055907.1, forward strand.
TTATTTGATCCATGCATCGTGCATTTGGATTTTTTGTTTGATTTATATTATCATATTACAGGGAAAGTATCCTACTAATTTTGTGCTAGGATAGTATTTGTTCATATTTTCGTTTATATATTAAAAGGTCGTCGTACATTTTTGCTGCATTCCGTCACTTGTTAACCTACTGAAACAGCTTGAGAAACAAAAATCAAATTAAAGAGCTCACAAAATTATCTTACAGATAAATCTGATGCTACTGACTGAATTCAGCCAAGCATATTTTACAGAAGAACGATATGAAATGTATAAAATACTTTCCGTAGTTTTCATGATGTATTGTGAGATGCCCAATACTGACTGAATTCAGCCAGCAAGCAAAATGGTTTCCTTCAAAAGCAGAAGTTGCAAACTGACTTCTAAATATAAAGTTTGGCTGAATTCAGCCAGTGAAGAGCTGGAATGGCAAATATCGATTTTATGCGCGAGAACAGAAGTTACAAATATCAATAGTTTTGACCTTTTCAGAAAAGGGTCAATCTGAATCAGAACGTGTTTATTGTGGTTAAATTATCAACCCCTGTGTGGTTCCAGGGAGTCATGAGTGATGGCAAGAATAGAATCACTGTGGCCTATGCATGTCGTAAGAAGCGACAAATAGAATAATATGATAAAATTTGATGAAACTCTGCATGTATCAAGGTTCTAGGTTCATTCTGCATATTCATTTGTTAATGTATTTTTTTTTAATCTGTATGTTAATTTAATGTGTTTGTGCATGTAGAGTGAACCGGGAATCTACCTTCCTGTTGGCATCGAATAACCTATAATGTGTTGGTACGCCGTAAAACCCTATCCATTCATTCAAACAAATTCAGAGCAACAAAAGATTGTTGGCCTATTGACATCTTACCCCACATGCAATATTAGTGATTACATAAATGTACCAAACTACCATTAACGAATATAAAAACCGATGTTTGAAGATGTATCATACATAATTATTTTCTTTTGTTTCATGACTAATCCAATATGTACATGAACCATATTTTTCTCAGATATTTTAAAGAAGGTGACGCTCTAGCCTATATGCGCCTTTTTAATTTTCAGGTTTTCATGGAAAAAGTTGTGAATTTGAATACAACGAATGTCTGTCGGGTCCGTGTAAACATGGTGGCACGTGCATAGATAAAATCGACAAGTATGAATGCAGATGTATAGAAGGTCACACTGGTTACAACTGCGAGGTTAAGGTCAGTAAAAGTCTGGGTCATTATTTATTTTGCAATTTCAAAAATAAATCATCGCATAATCCTCAATCTAAAATAAATTACCAGTTTTATTCATAGTTTCCAAACCTATGTTAAAAATGAAAATCATTTAAGCCAACTGAAATATGTCCCTTTTTCCTATAGATAACTACCCCTCATAAAATGACAGAGACCTAACCCTTTTATCAATTAAATACATACAGGTCATTCGTGTGCAACTACAATTCATTTTTAAAGAAATTAAATGGTTTAGTAATAAAAAAACATAATACTTGTAAAAAGCGACAATAACAATTTGTCTTTAGATGCATTTTTTTCTGTTATCTTATTCGTTATTTAATCCGTTATAAAATGTTGTATGTACTGTAGAACGTATGTTTTTATTTTGTTTATAATTTGTATTGCTTTTTTCTATTACCCTGTTTGCTATCTGATCTGTTATCTTATAGTTTTTGTGTACACTAGTTATGTCTGCACTTTGTCTGTTATTTGTTTTATTAATGCCATTTTTTTTTCAATTATACTCGTATAATTTGCTACAATTATATGTAATCTGATATTTTATGTGTTTTGTGAACAGTAATTATGTTTATAATCTATCATTCTGTCTGTAATCGTCTTCTACATCCTATTATTCTTTCTAGAATGCACATTTTGAAAACAAAGTCATTTATCTGTTATTCAGTAATCCAAGAGACACCTTATATACATTACTTAAGCATATTTGTAACGCTATCTGACTATATACAAACAAGACGGTCATTGTGCCTGTTATTCAGTTATTTGAGACGCGGCCGTCTCACATTTTCGTCACAGAGATATCGGCTTTGCTTAATAATCCGGGTTGTTGACACACTTATACGTACAACCGTGTCCTAGATATAAAGCTCTAAATGTGTTTCCTTGGTAATGTTGTATCACTTACAAAACGTGTATAATATACACACACACACACATATATATATATATATGTGTGTGTGTGTGTGTGTGTGTGTGTGTGTGTGTGTGATATACAGTGAATAATATGTTTTGACTACGGTGTGACTACATATGAGGAAGAAAATGAGTTTCCTGTTTAACACTTATTTGAAATACTCATATCATGTGTACCGGGTTCGATTAGCTCAGACGGTAGCGAGTCTGACTATCAATCCAGGGGTTCTGAGTTAGAATCCCCGCCCGGCCACAGTCTCCGTGATTGATATACGAAATTGTGTCTCATAATCATTCGTCTGTCATCACTTATTTCAAGTGGGAAAGTTATCAGTAACTTGCGGAGATGGGGTGTGCTCGAGTACTGGTTTACCTTCCAGGATCCCAGGAATCAGCGGTTAGGTTAACTGATCATATTAAGCCCTCAATGGCATGAAACTGACGCTTAATATTCAATCATACCATGTGGATACTTTGATTTACTGACGGTGTAACTGACACATTAGGAAGCAACTATTGTAATTCAGTAACCATCAATTATTCAAAATAAACTGAATTCTAATAATTTGATTTGATAACTCGGTAACATTCGAAGTTTTTAAAATAAATTGTATGATACGGATACTAGAATATAAAATGATTTAATAACAATATAACTAAAAAATATATTTACTGGGAAACACTCATTTATTTAGAAATAATAATTTGCAAATAATAGCGAATGTGATCTGATAAAGGAGTAACTGACATATTTAAAGGGATTATATTGGCAAGCAACACAAATACGCTGTTAATCCAGACTGTTCCTCTATGCAGTGTGCACAAAATAATGCTTATATATTGACGTATAACCTTATTTACTTGAAAGTTATCAAATTAATAGTAATTGAATATTGGCCAAAACTTTAATACGTCCTGCAATAAAGTATTGCGCAATGTTTACATTGAACTCCGTAAACCTCGAAAACGAGTCTTCACGATATTATCCGATGATTGATCGGAAACCCGAAAGTGTTTCGTTGAAATGGCGAATGTATACAAAAACAAAAACGTGGCTTCATAAACCCGATGTTTGTTATAAAGAGGTAATGCAATTAGACACTTAATACGCGTATATCTCTAAGTTATAAGTGTATCTTTATGCTGGGCGTGTCTATGTAGGACAGGGAATTGACGGTAATATGCCAATATAACCACTTTAATAATAGGAAGCAAATGCGTTACCAGGGTAACACTCAATTTTTTAATAAACTGTAAAACACGGATAGCAATGAGTATGATTTGATAGCAATGTACTTTGCATACGAATAAGCAAATATGTTTATTGGGTAGCTCAGAATTATTTTATTGCGGATAATTTAGCGAATAATATGATTTGATAAAAGTATGAGTGACATATTCATGAGGAAGAAGTAAGAAATGTTTTACATGTAAATTGGGTACTCTCAATTGTATTAAATAAATTGTAATGATTCGAATGATAGAAAATAATTTAATTTGCTAACTGTTTTATTGACTCGTGAGGAAGCAACTGCCTTAATTCGATAACACCAATTGTTTGGGATACATTGTATTACACGGTTAGTTAGTTTTAACATATTTTATTCGCAAATTGTATACGTCAATTACATTGAAAATATTACATATTAGTTAACACATGTGTATACAGTTATTAAAGGGATTCAGAAGAAAGCTTACAGCGTTTGTGAATCTGTCTCCCAAACTGTTAGTTGTGGGATGTATGACTTAATCTTGTTTATGCGGATAAGTGGTCCAGTGGTTAAGGCCTTTGGCTGCGAACCCATGGGTCGCAGGTTCGATTCCCCGCTCCTCCCACTCTCAATACTTATCAGTCTTTCGGAAAAGACTTAACAAAAATCGAGGTCCCATGTATCAGTGCTTTACATCGGGCATGTAAAAGAACCAGGAACTCTGCAAAAAAGGTTTTCTGTATCTCTGCAAATTCCTCCAAAAAGTTAAAATGATAACTAATATTATTCTGGTGGCATCGCCCACATGGAAAACCGATGGCGACGATTAATAAAAGTATCACCATCATATATTATCAAATGACGATGTAAATGACACATGAGTAAATACATATGACGTAACATATTATAATTTCACAACTTTTTTGTAAATTTAAACCAAATAAATAACAATTGTTGCGGTTCCTTTTTATTTTGTTTCAGGCCGGATAAAAGTACTTTAATTATTTGTTTACAGGTAGATATGTGTCGCCCGAATCCTTGTTTTCAAAACGTTTCCTGTACAGACCTTGGAGAAACTTTCCATTGCGCATGTCCATCGGGATTTACAGGTGATACTAATTTCAAAGTTTTTTACAGCGACGATCGATATTTCTCACAATTTAATATTTGTCGATATTAACTATTCTAATGCTTCTAGAGCGAAATAATCGACATTAGTTGACATTTTTGTTTGTTTTGTTTGTATTCTCTTCTTGTATTTTGTATTCTCTTCATTTGTTTTGTTTAGTATTCTCTTCTTGTGTTTCTTTTGTATTCTTTTCCTGTGGTTTTTGTTGTATTCTCTTCCTGTTTTGTTTTGTATTCTCTGCCTGTGTTCTGTTTTGTATTCTCATCTTGTGTTTTATTTTCTCTTCTTGTGTTTTGTATTCTCTTCCTTTGTTTTGTTTTGTATTCTCTTCTTGTGTTATGATTTGTTCTCTTTTCCTGTGTTTTGTTTTGTATTCTCTTCTTTGTTTTGTATTCTCTTTTTGTGTTTTGTTTTGTATTTTCTTCTTGTGTTTTGTTTTGTATTCTCTTCTTGTGTTTTGTTTTGTATTCTTTTCTTGTGTTTTGTATGCACTTCTTGTGTTTTGTATTCTCTTCTTGTGTTTTGATTTTATTTAAATGAATTGTTGTGAATTTCGACAATTATGTTAACAGTTATGTTTACTGTATCGCTTCGTTTTTGGGGTTTTTGTTCACTTGGTTAAATCTTTTTTGAAATATTGATTGGTTCATTGATTGATTCATTCATTGATTGCTTATATATTTAGCGTTATTTTGTGCCATTGAGGGCTCACAGACTATCAGTTAACCTAAAGACTGTTTCTTGGGATCCTGAAAGGTTAACCAGTACTCTAGCACACCCCATCTCCGCAAGTAACTGATATCTTTCCCACTTGAATCAGAGGTGAAAGATGAATGATAATGAGACACAATGTCTATGTCAATCATCACAAAGACTGTTGCCGGGCGGGGATTCGAACTCACGACCCCTGGATTGATAGTCAGACACGTTACCGACTGAGCTAATCCAGTCCGATTTTTATTAAATAGCGCTTTACTAATAACTTGATAGAATACTCAAAAAAAAAAATAACGGAATAATTTGATATGTAAGACATGTAAAAACGTAATATATATCACCGATAAATACAACAGTTATCATGTGTTTAGGGACGTTATAAAATGGTTCGTATTTTATATATACAACTATTATACATAATATATAAATATAAATTATACTTTGTCGTTTTTTGTAAGGCCACACATGTTCATTTTCAATCAACGAATGTTTGTCCAACCCGTGCAAAAATGACGGCACGTGCAGAGACCTGTATAATGGGTTTGAGTGTATATGCCCCATCACGTTCGCTGGAGTACATTGTGAATATATGAGTAAGTGAATAGTGTTTGTTTTGCTTGATTTTCAAAATCTTCATTTGTTTAAATAAAAATATACTGATGTTTTAATAGCGAATTAATAATTACATGTACATGTACTTATTTTCATATAATTATTATGTCTAAATATTGATATACTTGTGTATTTAATCTAAATAAATTGATCAATGGACAAATTAGAACACATAGTATTAAAAAAGCAAAATTGATATGTTATTAAATATGACCTGTCTCTGTTAACTATAATTCATAATTAAGGCTTCATTAAAGCCACGCCTTATGCCCGGTACAACATATGAACAAGTAACTACCATAAAATGCTATTTAATTGTGTAATAAACATATTTCAAATACTTTTAGATTTTCAAATTGTTTTTATACAATATTCAAAAACCTGTATGAGGCGCCAAACGTCAAACGTGACTATATTCAGTGACATAAATATATATTGTTGTTTGTATATATATAGTCACGTTTGAATAAACAACCTCGACAAATAGATATGGTAAACTTACTCTCTCTCTCTCTCTCTCTCTCTCTCTCTCTCTCTCTCTCTCTCTCTCTCTCTCTCTCTCTCTCTCTCTCTCTCTCTCTCTCTCTCTCTCTCTCTCTCTCTCTCTCTCTACATTTGCAATTATAAAGATTCTAGACCAAAGAACTTTGATATATTTGATATATTTATTTTATGTTTAAATGTGTCTTAAATAACATGTATGTTTTAGAGGTCAATATGTCAGACTAGCTATATAGCCAAATGTGTTAGCTTTAAAAAATAAAGATTTTATTATTAATATTATTATTTTATTTTTATTTTTATTATTATCATTATATTATCATAGTCTTTATAGTCAGCGTTAAATTGATGCATACCATTTTAATATGTTTTTTTATTGAAAATGTATAATATAAACTATGAATTGAAGTCAAATGGTTGGAAATTTTACGTCTCATACCACTATAATATTTCCCACAGGGTTCGATTATAGTGTAACGCCCACATGATAGTGAAACCTCAAAATCTACAGCATGTTTTTTTGTTGAAAGCCTCCTTTAATCGAATATCTGCAATTATATACAGAAAAAAAAACATACATTGGAATGATGTTTGTTATTTTTCTTCTATATACCATGGTTTTGTGACATCTATCAATTTGCAGAGTAATAATCAATATTTAATTCTATTCACCGAGTCTAAATTGAAACTGAATCTCATAGCAGTATCTAATTTTCTGTGATCACTTTCTAAAATCGATACCATTACCTTTCGCATAGGGTTCCATTGTAATGTTAATATCTATCTGACAGTGGAAAATGAAGTTCTACAGTATGCTTCCTTACTAAGTTCTTTGTAAGATAAATATACGCAATTATATAGATATTTCAAGTAAGAGGAAAATATACATGTGCCAGTCTTTTTAATACTATTGTTTTTCTGCCTATCAAAATAATAATATGTAAACAATCTGAGACATAATTGGCAAGAAATCTCATACCAGCATTATACTTCCAGTGGTCACTTTCTAAGATACTGGCTAAATAAATCACTTCAATTCTTAAAAAAAGACAACTATCAGTCCTCTATTTTATATCCAAGTCCATCAGCTATAGGCCCAGTCAAAGATTATCATGCTGCAGTAAGTATTATAGAAAGTTTTAAAAACATAAAGGGAGATTATTACGTAAATGCAAAGAACGGATATTACCATAAGGTAGTTCCTTCTGGAACCACACTAATAAAACTATTAAAAAAGTAATAATAAAATGAACATTTGAATTTTTTGTTTATACATTTTCAGTGGACGTTTTTGCTCCCCCTCTGGAAAGTGCGGAAATGTCAGGACTGTCACATAAGCACAATTTATATATTGTGGCGGGAACCCTGAGCGGCGCAATAATTCTCGTGCTTATCGTGCTGGTGGCATGCTATTGTAAGATGCACGAAACGTACAAACAGCTGGCATGGAGACGCTTACGTTACAAAAAAAGATCCCTTTCGTGGTAGTTCTTTCACTTAAAATGAAATATTACCTTTATTGTAGATTCAATTAGTTTATTGCGATTAAGTTTAGCTCGATTGCGATGAAAGCTCAAACAACTTAATTAAACTGCTCTCCGAATCCTTTCCTGCGTAGACCCAATATGAGCGTTGTCTTTAAAACACCGGGCCGAGCTATGAATCGAACCTGCAACATCCAGCATGAGCAGCCTACACTCAATCCATTACACTTAAATTCTAAATTGATGTTCTATCGTATAAAATTAAAATGATATAAAACATAAACACTGTTGCCATAACACTCTGAATCATTAATTTGAATAAATTTGAGTTTCTATTTTAAACGTATTTTGTCTTGCCATTATTTGTCTTGCCATTATTTGTTTTGCCATTACAGCCCTGACCTTGAGAGTTACAGTGAGATTGCAACAGCCAACAAGCCTCGTTTGAGTGTGGACGCCATTTGGGAAGCAACGAGCCTTTGCTATGACAACGCCACTTTCGACACCCCGTTACAGCAACATCGCATTTAAAAACAAACAAAATACAGATGAATATAAATGGATTGTTACAGATAGGGGCGATAACTTTGAACTTATCTTAAGAAATATCTTTAGATGTTTTTATAGACTTATAACATGTCTTTCATTACATAATCGTTTCTTTATTTTGAGTTTTCACAACGATAATTACGTATTGTATTTATAACAGAATATGGTTTGAACTTGGATATACATGTCTAGAGTTAACTTTTACAAAAAAAAATACATTATTGTTAACTAAAGTGAAAATGGGTGAGATACTACATACTTCAATGAACTTTAAAAACTTTATGAATAAAAATCATTTAGCTTGTATCCATACACTTTTCATTGTTTAATTGTTATTTCAAGTTTCTTATTAATGTATTCATTAATGAAGTAAACAAGGAAATGCCATTCTAGAACGGTATGAACACATGTGTATATCCATTGGTCTTGCGTATAGTGAAAGGAGCTGTTGCTTCCGAGTCAAGCCTAAAATGGTGTTTTAAAAATAATATCTAATGCAAGAAAACCAAGAAATGACAATATTAAACTCGGTATTATACAGTCGGAACACAAAGGATAATGATTCAGGTCTCACAACATTGTTTGTTCTTATATATAAATAATGTCTAGGATTTCCATGGACTGAAAACCCACATCATTTTTTTTTCAATGAATTATGCCATAGCAAGAATGTATCTGCACCTAAAAGTGCACTATGACTGGTAGGTTGACCAGCTTTTTTTAAGACAGAGCAGTGACACCCCACACTAAAAGTTTTCTAAAAAAAAGTTCCCAAATGTTCATTAATATATGCATCTGTTAAAATTCTGTTAAAGTAACTTTTTAGCACTTAGTTTAATGATGCGTTATTGAAGTTTATGCTATGCCCGCTTTTGCTCTACTCATCTGCAGCATGAAATCACAGCCTATTTGATTTAATTTCAAAACATTTCAAACCAACGTACATGGTACTTTTTTGATGTGCAAAATTCTTGCTACCGTTACAAACATAAGGGACGCGACTGTGTTGAGACGTATATACGACACCCGCACCGGATTACGCGGCATTCTACTTTCCAGCAAAACGGAATGAGGTCATTGATTCGTAGGAATCATTTTTTATAACAACATAAGAGTCATAATTTATTTTAAGACTGTCACACAGAACACAAGACTGGTGTTGTGATAATTAGTTTATAACATCTGATAAATAACGTTACAATCACAATGTACTAGTATGTAAGAAGGGCAACTCTTGCTGCTCTAGGTATTCGTCCGAGTAGAGTTATATACCTTGTCAAATTTACTTTAATTTATATTAACTGTCTGCCATAAAATAGCAATGTGTAATTATATGACAAAACGTCGGGCAGCCGTTACCAACACTTCATAGCAAATTCTGTATGACAGCTTGTATTAAAATTTAATGAACATTATACTACATATTGAAACATCGTTCTCATTATGTTTTTACTTAGCTGACATTTTAGTTGTTTGGTTTATATGAAATATGAAATGTTATTACATTGTATTATATAAGGGGTCTATCTTACTTGATCACGTGGTTGTATTTGTAGCCTGGTAACCTGTACATAATAAATGTTACGATTAATCTGGGTTGTTCTTCTTTTTCATTGTGTTTCTATATACTAGAGCCAAAATAACTATGGTTTTTAACACAACTTCATAATGTATTAATAAAATTGATTTAATTGCATTTTCTGGTGAAAAAAAATGACACATCTGGAGTCTTCGATCCTGGATCCGACGCCCTGCTACTGGAACATGCGAAACAATGACGTCATTGTCTATAACGATGCTAACATTTGCAGAAATACCGAGACGTTATTTGTGTATTTATACGAAATGTAGGTGATTTCCGATGAATAACTGCGTAAAAACTATAGATAAATGATAATATGCAAGGATAACAAAAAATAATACATTAATATATCGGACGTATAAATAGCTGACAGCTGAAAAAGGCGACTTGCATAAAACTTATGAGGGTATATAATAAAATAGTATATATATAATCGTAGTTGTTATGGTTTATACGGCTTATAAATATGTGTAAGACACATCTCGTATAGCTAGATAATTAATAAACTAACACTGTGTAATTTAAGAAAATGGGATTTGACATATTCGTGTAGCTAGTGCAACTTAACACATGCCTATGTCCATTTATGCTAAGTTTTGATACAGAAGTACCAAGACTTTTGTTGTTCAGCAGTAATTTAGATTAAATGCATGCACCTCCACAACTATGCTACATGATTTGTATTAAAAGGAATAACGTAAGTAAAGAACGGAGAAGATATTAAACAACTTTGTATTTAAATGATTACGTAAGATATTTATTCAAGTAAGCGAACTATACACAGATACTAGTATATATGTATGCATATATATATAGATTCGTATATGATTCAGTTGTGTCCACATTAAAAAGACCCATTATAAGTTGTTACGTCAAAGAAAACATCGTAGATGAAAACAAAAGAGCAGATTTTAGGATGTCGTTTTCCCTTTTCTTGGCTATCAATGAACACAATAAATTACCACACAGAAGAAAATGTGTTTAAATCATCATCCCAATAATATATACCACTTTTTAATATTGATTTATTTTATAAAAAAACGACACACTGCAGTATTGATAAACTATTCACTAGGGTCCATACAGCAAATCGACCTCTAAAGGCATACGAGAGCTAAACCTTAAACACCGCGTACTACCATCAGTAACATTCGTAACTATATTCTTTTCGTTTATCAACAAATTTCATAAAAGAAATAAGCTCAATCTGGTGTTAAAATTTTCTGAGAACCCTTTAAGATTAATATATAGATATAAAGATAGCTTGACATTTACATATATCCGTACGGTTTGTTGAGGGACGGCCCACCCCGACCCTCATAAACCTATTGCAGTGTGATTAAATGGGTAACTTTTTAATGATTGAAATTAAAAGCTAAAGCAGAAAGTACAAAAAATAGTCACTACAGTATACTAATATTGAATTCACAGAATCATTATGATCATAAAAAGTGTAGAATACAAACAAACACATATGTTATCACACCTTTAAACAGCACAGGAATGTATGGTTTCATTCAGAAAGTACTGCAAAAACAATGTACTTATCAATCCAAAGCAATTCAAAAATGGTACGGGGTCGCGTTTGTTTAAATGATAAATTATCAAATTAATCATTTCTTGGACAGCCAGATGTCCGAAGTACAATCCCCACCGGGATATCGCATCTCGTGGCACAGAACAGGACCGTCGGGTTCCTTGCCAAGGTCCACCAAGAAGTCCTCGTTCAGTTTCATGCCTCCGTTAACAGTGTCTACATCTATCTGTAAAATGACCGAACCCTTCCTGAAATTAAAAAAAAATAACATTTTAAATAAATATCAATCAAACCCTGTATTAGGAAATGTAATATCGGTTCGATGCAAATATATAAGTTAAAACACCGCAATATGGCTGTAGATTTTGCTTCAATATAGGCAAAGTTCCACCATTGGAAACAGGAAATGCTTCCGCGGGTAGTCGCATAATGGCGGTTATAAATAATACTTGATTCTTTTTCTTACAAAATGCATTTTCCTTATTTAAATGCTCATTTTTCATTTAAATGATATTAGTGATGTATTTTGGAATATTCTGAAAGCATTGTCATGTTTGAATTGTGAATTTAGAATATAATTTCCCTGCTTTTTCATTAGGGGTTAATAAATCCGAGTCGGAAGATATCAGGTTCTGGAATATACTAAACCATATATACATTGATAACAATACTGAACCAAAGCATGAGAACTAAAAAAAATTGAAAAAGAAAACTGGGCGTTCAGCAAATTTTTGTAATCAAATGATTAAGAAATACTAGGTTTAACGTCAACTCGGAACTTATTCCCGATGCAATTTAAGTAATACGTACTTGCACACATCTGGGTAGAATTGGTTGTCCCAAACGGAATACAGAGAAGTGCCGACATACAGTCGTTTACCGTCTAAACTAATCTGAAGCATGTTGGGACCTCCATGGACTGGTCTCCCTTTGACCTCAAGACGTTTCGGCTGTGTCTGCAAAAATGTGTAAAGCTGCATATAAATGATAATGGTACATTTCGCATGTTTCCAGTTGTTTCGAAGAAAATCATAGAAAAATGTCACATTTTAGCATATCGAGGTTTATTTCTTTTATCTAAAAAACTATAAGAATTACGTGGTTGTATTTTGGCGACTGCAAGAAAAGTAATAAATCCGAGACTCCAGGACTGGTTCAATATTGACCCCATGGTCATGACTGACGGCAAGCCTGGAAGAGTATATACTACATGCAAAATATCAAATATACAAGTCTTCCACTTTCGGAGAAGAAGACTTTTAAATTTTTCAAAAAAAATATAATCCCCAGGGTCATGATTTGAACAAACTTGAGAGTGCTTCACACAAAATTTAGTGAAAATTTGTTAAACGGTTTCAGAGAAGAGGTTATTTGAAACAAAAGTTTACGACGGACGACGACGGACGGACGGACGACGGACGACTGGCACAGGTAGATCACAAAAGCTCACCTGTGAGTCTTCGACTTAGGTTAACTGAATAAAGAACGCGGAATGATTGTTTCGGAAGCGCCCACAATTGTGTTGGTGTTTACATATACTGTAAATGTTCAACTTAACCAGTAAAATCTATAAGTACATTCATGAACGCGGATTATATCGTCAAGCAACACATTTAAACTTACCTTCAATTCTGTATCTTCCGTTACTTTAACTATACCATCCTCGCAAACACTTCCTCCGATAAAAATCTAAATAGTTAATATAGAGAGAGAGAGAGAGATTAACAATTGCGGAAGATGTTTAACAAAATAAACACATTACAGTAAATGATCAACCTAGACAGTTGATCGAAAATAACCGTCTCATTACAGAACCCTTTTTGTAGTGACGAAGGACAATTCTTTCAAAGAAAAATCCCTACTTAATGTGGTTTGGAATATTTTGAAAATAGAGATTGTAATATTTTGCTGTATGTAGGTAGAACAAAAGCTGGCATAACATATCTGTAGCTATAACATATCACTGGTTCATTCTGAAGATAAAGAGTTGTATTGAGTTTTATCAGGCGGATATTTTTAGAGAATTTTAAAGAATGAATGAATGAACGAACGAACGAACGAACGAACGAACGAACGAACGAACGAACGAACGAACGAACGAACGAACGAATGAATGAATGAATGAATGAATGAATGAATGAATATCACTTTTTGTGTTTTTAAGTCGAGATGCCGCTGCGCTGTCTTCAAGGACTAGCTAACATGCCAGTTAGTGTGCATTTTATGATTGGATAGCTTCCTGTTATGGAGAAACTACCTTAAAATGTTTCTTGTGGAAAAAGTCAGAGTTGAACGTACGAACAGTATTATATAGAACACAGAGGAAATATCAACTGTGTAGTAAGACTTAAATGTATATTACAACTTGTATACGAACCATGAACATTAACTTTTCAAACAAAATGTTACAAAGAATCATACAGTTATTTCCCTTTAAACGCTTTGAAGAATTTAATTTAGTTTCAATTGAAATATTTCATTTACTAGATTCATAACATATTCAGAAAAGCAACAAATCTGTTCTTTGTATAATTAAAAAACGCAGAAGCTGCAGGCTGTTTTCTTTTGAATTATACTAAGTACTAGTTTGTTTGTTCGTTCGTTCGCTCATTCTATCGAGGGCTAACAATTCAATACTTTATTTCGGCATATGAACATACATGTTCGTCGTCTTGACATATGTATAGATGGCGGTTACAACAAATGTGAGAAGAGCATGATATAATCAAGTAATGTACAATGTACAATATAAACCTAACAATATATATAATTGATTCATCAAAATAAATATATCAATAAGTTAAATCAACCTGTGCGTGCGTGCGTGCGTGCGTGCGTGCGTGCGTGCGTGCGTGCGTGCGGCACATGAATTAAGGATGTTCTACATTTGTATTCATACCCTGGACGCAGAAAGTGTGTTGACTATCACCGTTTATTTGCACGATTTAATTGAACCACGGATTATCCCTTTTGTGTACAGGTTTACTATTTCTGTAATGTTTTATATGCATCGCTATACAGTACGTTTCCAAGAGTTGTGACACCTTCGTCTAATGTAATATCAGATGAAACAATATTCGATACAATATTATTCAACTTTTCTCTTTCATTCAATAATAAATTGTTAAACCTGTCAACTTCATTTACATTCCAAACAAGCTTGTTAACAGTACCTATATCATCACTACTGAAATTTTTATTATGTTTTACATGTAAATTTAATTGAATTGGTACATGTGTAGAAAATAAGTAGCTATCGTATATATAATAACTCACTAATTATTGGAAACAAATAATACGATGCGATGTCATAATCAATAACACTTTTACCAGTATTTGATAAGAATGTAAAACGTTCAATGTTTCTATCATCACCGAATCGGTCATTTCGTACTTTTATATCAGTACTTTTACACAAATCTAATAATTTTAACCCCGATGAGTTACAGACATCATCACTTTTTCGTGAATTTATGTTAAAAGGACATTCGCCGGCTTCTTTATCAATAGTATTAATATATTTGTCAATCAAAGTCGGAGATTCTGTGGAATCATCTCGGGAAGCAGTGTGGACATTTAGGTCACCAAGTATGCATATCTTACCAATATCACAATGCTGTCTTATACTCGATTCAAGCTGCTAAAAAAAAAAAACTATTTCATGAGATTTAAAATAAACGGCCTCGCTTGGAGGGATATTTGAAAACATATACATACATCAAACTTAAACCGAAAATAATCTTGTCTAACTTGACCCAAATAAATCCATTTTGATCACACTCGAGAATAGCTATACCAATAGCAACTGATTCTCTTATAAATAGACATATACCACCATGACCTCTAAAACATCTTCTATTTTTTGCACTCTCTTTTCTAGGTACACACACACTGTTGTAGCCTTCAAGTATAAATGTACCATTTTTGTATTGCCATGTGTCACTACAGAAAACTAAATCGAAGTTATTTACAAAATTTACAAAATCAGTTTCCGTTAAACAATTCTTCAGGCCTTCAACATTCCAGGCAATTACCGACAAATCAAACCCATCTCGCCCGTCCTACACAGAATCGTGACAGACAGTACGTTAACTTAACCACTCTTACCTAGATCTTTGAATGTAAACCAGTACTCAAGCACGCCCATCTCCACAAGTAACTGGTAACTTCCCCCCCACTTGAATCAGCAATGAGAGACAAATTACAATGAAACTCAATGTCGTATATTAAACATCGCAGAGACGGTAACCGGGCTGGGATTCTAACTGACAACCCCTGAATTGGTAGTCAGACGCGCTACCGACTGAGTTAATCGGTCTCGGTGCTTATAACTGTTAACAAAACTATGTAAACAACACGTATTTTAAGTATTTTACAATTCGTCAAGGATTCGGTGACAATTGTAAACACACCAACCATATTTAACTTTACAAAATCAAGAACTCCGGTAAAACATGTCGCAATACTTTATAAATAACGTATGCTAAAACTAACAAACCTGTCCAGTTAATTTCGGATTGCTTCGGTCTGTGATATCATACTGCCTGACATCTCCATGGAGCCAGTTGCTAATGTAGAGGAATTTGTCGTCAAGGGGGAGTATGATGTATGTTGTAAGACTTGGCATTTCAGGTTCGGCCCAACCTTCGACCTTTTTGCTTGGAATATCGATAAACTTGTCTGCGCACCAACTGCCATCCTGTCAAAAAAACGTAAGGATGCTCTTTAAATATACATGTACGTGACCACAAACAAGTTCACATATTTCTTATAATTTCAAAAGTATTTCCAAAGAATTGTTACTCAGACTGTATTGCTTAGAAGATACTTTTTAATGATTTATTTTACATAGATTGTGAAACAAGTTTTTACAACTTCGACAAATAATGCTAGAAGTCTTGAAACTTGGGTAGAGTCAGTACTTAGTATATGCAGATAAAGTGTCTTGCTCAAGGACACATCAAAAAGTCTTGGTGGAGGATCGAACCCATGAACCTCCATTCCTGGAGCCAATGTTCTGTCGCTAGACCAGGCACTCCGCCCGAAGCACACTTAGAAGATATCTCTCAGATTAGCCTAAGGCCATTATAAATTAATTGCTAGATTATCATCTCCGCACCCCCACCCCCACCCCTTATTTTCATGCCGCCCTGACCCTTTTTTATTTTCATTAAAAAAAAATAAAAAAGGGGGGGAAAAGTGTGTGTTTTTATTATTGTTAAAAAAACGACAACATTTTAAAAATGAAAATAAAAAATAAAATCCTCCCGCCCTTCCCATTTTTAAGAAAATTTTGAATGATAATCTAGCAATTAATTTATAATGGCCTAATTGACATTGTTTAATAACGCTTCGCTTAACTGGATTTTTTTTTAAAAAATAAAACACATACGCCTTTTTGATAATATCTAAAAATATTAGAGCTGAGAGCACAAGCGACAAATCCCTCTGGGGCGTCGGGGTTATGAAGGAATCTTATCTCCATGGGTATTTTGCCTTCTGGACCCAAATTAAGTTGTTGTGCCAGTGTGTGGTCTTTCCAGTTCCATATGTAAAGATCGTTTCCATAGAGACCTGTAGTATAAAACAGTTCGTCGTAACCCGAGACATAGATGCATTTTGTCTCTGGTCGTAACTATTATAAAATGTATTTTACAGTGAATGCAATTCTTATTTCTTTTAGCAAACATTCGTTGAAAAAAAAACATCATTATTTTATGTTTATCAAGATCACTATCTAAATACATACATTTATAATATTTTAAGTCCATGCACATGTTATGAAATTAGTATTCAGTTCATTAGTATACCCTTTGGAGAACACAAGTGAAATTTTCCAGAATATTAATGAAATAGACATATGCAAGTTTTTTGCTAATTAATACGAGCTTCACTTACTAGATGGCACGTCTTCTATATGTGTCCTTATTTTAATTAATGTATACATTGTTGTCGTATCTGTGTCCGTTTTTAAACTTATTTATTTTACATTGATTGTGAAACAAGTTCTTACAACTTAGACAAATCACACTCGAAGTCTTCCAAATTAGAACCAATACTAAGTAAATTTTATAAGCAAATAACCGTTGCAGAGGTGTGTTTGTTTCAGCCAATCAGATTTAACGTCCAAACGTTTCTTCAGCACAACTTGACAAGACGTTTGTCTTTTAGAAAAATAAGCGTCGCAGATGATCAACACTAAGTTTGTCAACGATACCTTCTTCGACGTGTTTGGAATCGTATCCTTTTCTCCACACCTTCGGTGCCCCAAACCCAGTACTAATCATGACGTTATGTATGGGCTGGTACCAGAAGTCGTATCCAAAATCTGCACTTTTTCCGTTCTCCCATTTACCCTTGAGATCGAACGTGGTACCATCCAGAGTAACAAATCCCCCTAAAATGTACAATGTGGTATCAAATACTGTTTTCAGTTAAACTGCATACGTGAATTTGGTACCAGTCGATGATGCAAA
This sequence comes from Panopea generosa, assembly GCA_029582155.1. NCBI lineage: Eukaryota > Metazoa > Mollusca > Bivalvia > Adapedonta > Hiatellidae > Panopea > Panopea generosa. The sequence continues at coordinate 38,587,315 of CM055907.1, forward strand.
TATTAAAGCCTCATTGAACTTCCGAAATGAACAATCTTTTATGAAACCCAAATTGATTGTAATTAAATGTGTTGATAGAACTGTTAAATCCATTCCTATAGACCAAGTAAATAAATATCTATGATCGAAATGGTTTATTTCTTAAACGAGCGATCCGAGTTTTTCACTATTGTTTACATGTTTGATATTCCGTAATGACTCGATTGTTTTCCGCTAATATTCGGAAGTATCGATATGTGCATAAATAATTGTTCGTCGCTGTTCCGAATGGACTCTTGGTTACCCGTTTTGTGCAGAATGTGTTTATCGGAAACAAACGACGATTGATTTGTAAACAAACACCTGTTTGCAGTTATTTTAAAAAAATGTATCTTTTATTTATATCTTTGTTTGCATAGTTTCTCAGAGGTCAAATACACAGGTGATCTATGAACTGGAATAGTAAAATCTACTGAAATTATAAACAAAAATCGGTAATTTCGGAAGTTTAATGAGCCTTTAAAATAAACAGTTACATCGTTTTATGAAAATTGCAGTCCACAGGAAGCCAAATAAATGAGTGTATACTAGTACTCGTTTTTAGTGATGATTCAAGGTAATTATTACGGATACATTTATGCGAGATTGTATTTTTGCGACGATTTGAGATTTTTAGCGAAATTTGTAAAAATTACCACATCGCAAAATTAGCCATTTATACAGTACATCAAATGTCGGTGTTTACCATGTATACATCAAATAGAAACGAATGTAATTTGGAATACTACTGATTTAACATGAAAACATGCATCCTCTTTGAAATATAAGAGGTAGTAGTCTTGATCATAATTCGCGACGCTTGCTTTAGAAAAGTAAGCATATCCGACGTTTGCCTTTTAGAAAAGCAAGCGTCGCATATGATCAAGACTATAGAGTGAGACGAATTGTCTTTACCCCTTCACTGTGTTGATGTTATTAACGAATTGTCTTAAAACAGTTTTAGACTATTTATATATTTTACCTTTTTGGTTTTCTTCGGGATCACCGACGCAGCTAATCATAACTTCACCGTTTGCCAGACAGTGCGGTGTGTGAGGGGCACCAAGGCCAGTTTTGGCATGGAGCTCAGCTGGTTCCAGAGTCTGTGTAATATATGACAACAAATGACCTGCATTAGCAAATTTTTATTTATTGCAGTTCGATTGCAAAGTATGCGCAGAGCTTTCAAGAATCGATCTCTCTCTCCTTCTTTCGAGTCTTTTCTTGGTTAGTTTCAGTACTGGGTGTTGTTTTTAAGAGGTAATCGATTCGAGCATGGTATCGATCCAATGACCTCTCATGTGAACAACCAACACCAGACCAACTGCACTATCCTACAGCTTTTTCATTATCTGATATATGTACGTGAACTGGTACAAAATTACAAGGGGTCATATTAGATGTGTTCTTAACGATGTTTACGATTAATATCAGTGCAAAGGCAATAGAGTTACTGTTAAAGTTGATATTTCACAATCAGACAGTAGGTCTATAGAATCAGAGTATACCGTAAACTAACATTTTTCGGTCAACTGTGTAATCTCCAGGGTCCTTTACTTGCAAAGAATGTATTCCTTAATAGACTTATCCGATATAACGATGAACCCTTGTATTATAGTCAGTCACTCTGTGATTATCGTACTTTTATCAAATTAGTTTAATAGGTTTAATATTGGAAGCATGATTGGATATCTATATAACTTTTAAAAGAAAGCTAAAATGGTCACTCTATGAGATGTCCTGATGATTTACGGCAGTATTTGTAAAACGATATAAAGTGTATTCACCAAATACAAATGTTATGTTAATATACTGAGTTCCAAAGTTAAGTCGGAATTTTCATGCAAGTTAAACCATTTTACAAAAAAATGATTTCGATATTTTTTTATAGTTTAACTATGTTTGTCGAAGTATAAAGAGCAAAATCAACAGAATTTGGATTTATTCTATAGTCTGGTTGAAAGTTATTTCTCCTTTGTGTAAAACAGCATTTTGCCAAATAAAAGCACTATTTGTCTAGTTAAACAACTGAAACTGTGTAAATGATGAGATAAAACACCACAAAATGTAATACTTGTAAAAAAATGTATAACATGGCATCACTGTACGTGCATTCTCTTTTGAAAGTTATGAAGCCGGTAAATTACCTCCCTTTACATTGAATAAAGAACGATTTGTATACTTTATTTAATCACCGATTCTGTTTGTTACAAACCCAAATTCAATTTCAGACTGCGTCTTCAAAATATCATTTCCATATCCAGGCCCGCACCCGGCTTTAAATGTACCCTGTGTGATTTCCCATCTATTTCTACTGACAAAACGTTTGGTTTCAGTATATATATGGTACTCTTCATTGTAGCAAAATGACCAATGGCTGACAACTCACGAGGGTAGAATACAAGTATACTCAAAATAAAATTTACAATTTACAATTTTAATTTTACATGAATTAAATTTCAAATATACAATTATACAATATATTCATTTTGAAGCGAATAACTCAACAAAAACACACTTGGTTTAAAAATGTCGTATGATTGAATTAACACTTTCTTAATCACGAGTTCTTTCTCCTACATGTTCCGTATATCTATATCGCGATCCAAACTGCTTACATCATATAAATGTTATTAAAATACACTGATATTGTATTTAAGATACTACTACTGCGTCCGGATTATCGTAGATTTAGCATCAATCGTCCCTCATGGCGATGGCTATATAAACAGGGTTATCTTCCCTAGAACTCTGTACTGAGTTATCTGGCTTTACGTCGCCTCGTACCGACTATTTTCGACTGTACTCCGACGCCAGGATCATCAAGTCTCCATATAACGATTATGTGGGTTGCTGTCCTTATGTACTACCACCAGCTGACTTCCTGTCACGTCTCGATACGTCGTTAAGGTAGTGGACACATACCACGCGTACGTCTAAAAACGGCTACAATACATATACTCAGATTTACTAGTTACTCAATACGTAATGACATTGCGTCTATTACTTACCATCTATCAATTTCATGGCATTTTTATCAATATATGATAACAGTACATTCATTTCTTACCATCTAACAGTTTCATGGTAGATTTATCAACATATTATAACAGATAATTCAATTCTTACCATCTAACAGTTTCATGGAAGATTTATCAATATATGATAACAGTTCATTCAGTTCTTACTATCTGTAGTTTCATGGTAGTTTAAACAACACTTCATATATGACCTCCGTCAATCCCAAAGTAGCAATTATATCGCTAACTAATTTCTCATTTATAATATAAACAATCACGGACCAACTCTGTATCTGTCTATTCACTTTATGAATATCAGAATAAGCAACCACAAACTTTAATTACGCATATCAATCAATTCTAACATGATGAATTGCAGTACTTCATCGTAAACACGATATCAACAGCTCAAAATACGTTATCAGATTCTTCGGCCTATATTCTTACCAAACAACTCTCAATACCGCGGATGTGAAATAGAATTACAGACATTCTTGTCGGAATGGATATGAGCAATTTATACAACTTTATTTAGATCTGATTACGTTAAAATATATCTATCAGACATTTAAATAACTCCACAATTTACAACAGAATATAAAATTCACGTACCCATCTGCCGTTATGAAATGGAACAGTAACAAGCTGAATCCTCGTCACACCGATTCCGAAAGATGCTTTCTGCTATACTGGACGGAGTTTCCATAATACAGTCAGATATACATAGTAAAACACTAGACATACCTTAGCGAATTTCGTGCAAATTATGAATCAACAACTTTCAAAATATCGTACGATATGCGACGGTGCGGCTTTTACGCTATTATGCCAAATGTAAACTTTAATTAGTTTTATAAATAATAAACATGTTTAATTGTTCTAACTTTCTGAATACTTAATGGAATTTCATGAAATAAACATCAAAATGATTTATTCTTCGCTATCAAAGAATGAATATGTTAAAAGATCTTAAAAACGGTACTCCTATCGAGCTATCGATACGTTTTAACAAGCCCACGCTACCTGCTCTAAATATAGCCTATATCATTCCAATAGACACGTACTAGCTGACACTACTAAATTAGGCCACAACAACCTAACTATTTTGTTGCACCCGTGGCTGGGTGTATGCAATTAGAGAGTGACAGGGTGGCCAATTCGGAGACTTTTACATGTTGATTATTAGGCAAATTGTCCGCATTCAAAGATGTGAACCTGACTAATGTATTTTTAATGGCCAAGTTGTGACTGTATAGGATTTTAGCAAGTCCTTTAAATAGTCCAAGTAAGATGAGTTTTTGGTTGGGGTGAGGGGAGAGAGAGTGAGAGAGAGAGGGAGAGAGAGAGAGAGAGAGAGAGAGAGAGAGAGAGAGAGAGAGAGAGAGAATACTTTGAAAGGCAAGGAGGTTAAGACGTGTTTAGTATGGTTGGGTTTTGAGTAGAAATGTGTTTGTTAAGATCTGAGATGGGGACTTTGTTTGAACTATATTTAGAAGCGTGCATATGTGGTAATAGAAGTATGTGAAGTTTAAATGACATTTGTAATAATGTAAGAAATAAATATAAATAGCAAGTCCTGCTTTCTGTGTTAGTTTGTGTGTGATGTTTGAAAACCATATCGTAAAAGTGGGATTCATTCCTGATATTTATAGGGTATATGAAAAATATCGTCTTCAACATATATAATACGATAATTTCTTACAGGATGGAAATTTCCCATCAAAATACTGTCACACAACCTACCCGCTCATACGACAATAATGTTCGTCAAATAGCCATGCTAGACGATCCTCAACTCATCGTTTTCTCCGTCAGCGCTATGGCCGTTTGCTTTTGGGTGAATGCCAGAGTAACATGAAGTTATCAAGTCATTTGTACTCCTGTAATTCTTATTTTCAGTATTTTAATTATGTGTCGCAGTTGTTAACCCGCCAGCAGTACACATTGTGTTAAGTGTGGTGCAGTTGTAAATCCGCCAGCAGTACGCATTGTGTTAAGTGTGGTGCAGTTGTAAACCCAACAGCAGTACACATTGTATTAATTGTGGTGCAGTTGTAAACCCGTCAATAGTACACATTGTGTTAAGTGTGGTGCAGATGCAGACTCGCCAGCAGTACACATTATGTTAAATGTTTTGCTGTTTTAAACTCGCCAGCAGTTCATATTGTTTTAGAGTGTATAATCAATGTAGTTTATAAATCTTAACATGAAAAGTCAAATAACCATCTATGTGTTGGTCCACCTCAATTTCTAAGATGTGACGAATTACAAGAAAAATGTGTAAAGATTACAAAAGGTATTTATTACCATTTCTCCTCTTATTTTCTTTTTTGTTTTGTTTTGTTTTTCATTGAAGGTTTTCCGTCTGGTAATATTTGCATTGCTTTTGATTAATTGTTTTGGATTTGATTTGATTGTGCCACGTACACAAGATAAATTCTCTATAGTTGTCTTCTACGTGGCCTTTCGTTTTCGCATCAATATCTATTTAGGAGAGAATTTGATAACATTTACATAATATAATATGTATATTATTATATGTATTTTTTATTGCAATGTAATTTTTATATGTGCTTCCATGACTACGTTTGAGCTTAATTTGCATATAGGATGAAGGAAAAAAACGGTACCATAGGGACAAAATGACGCATTGATAACGAAATCAGTGCCATGGGAAAAAAATGACGCTTTGGAGATAAAAACAATGCCATACAGGCAAAACAACATTTTGACGACGAAAAAAGTGCCATTGGGACAAAACGACGCTTTGACGACGAAAATAGTGCCATGGGAACGAAATGTCGCTTTGAAGTTGAAAACAATGCCATGGGAACGTAACTAAGAATTGTTGCTGAATCATTGCAAAAATAATACGATGTGCGGACGAAACAACGTTTTGAAGACTAAATTAGTCTATCCAAGGGCCTGATATCTCCCGAATCAAGTGTATTTACCCCCAATGGAAAAGCAGGGAATTCTATGCTTGTCCCACAATTCATAGCAATAGAACGCTTACAAATATGTGACGGTATTCAAACTTTCAGTTGAAGCCGCTGACTAATCAACGTGCTTAAATGTTGCTTTCCCAACATTACAATTTAACGAATCCAATCCGGAGAGTTGATCCGTTCTGCAGACTAGGAACAAAAGGACGCTTTGGAGATAAAAACAATGTCATGGAGACGAAACGACGCTTTGGAAAGCAATGCCAATGAGACGAAACGACGCTTTGGAGATGAAAACAATACCATAGAGACGAAACGACGCTTTGGAGATGAAAACAATGCCACAGAGACAAAACGACGCTTTGGAGATGAAAACAATGCCCCGGGGAAAAAAGGACGCTTTTGAGATGAAAACAATACCACAGAGACGAAACGACGCTTTAGAGATGAAAATAATGCCATGGAGACGAAGCGACGCTTTGGAGATGAAAACAATGCCATGGAGACAAACAACGCTTTGGAGATGGAAACAATACTATTGAGACGAAGCGACGCTTTTGAAATAAAACCAATGCCATGGAGACGAAAAAACGATAGTTTGGAGATGAAAACAATGCCATGGAGACAAAACGAAGCTTTGGAGAAAAAAAAACAATGTCATGCAGACGAAACGACGTTTTAAAGATGAAAACAATGCCGTTGAGATGAAACGACGCTTTGGAGATGAAAACAATGCCGTTGAGATTAAACGACGCTTTGGAGATGAAAACAATGCCGTGGAGACGAAACGACGCTTTGGATATGAAAACAAGAACTGTTGCTTAATCGGTGTTAAAGTACAAAATAAAATGAAGTTTGTAGTATTTAGCCTTGTTTACTTAAAAATGGAGGAATAGAGGCAAAACTGCAAACAAAAAGAGGTTATGCTATTAACCGGGAGCGAATGAAGCAAAATAAATCGAGCGGTGCATGTATGTATCATAGATGATAATTGGTACATTGTAGTACTATTCGTTATTTTCAAGGCCAATGACTCGCGTGATGTTGACTCTTCGGTTTCGATTTTGAACACAAAACTTGAATAATTAAGTGACACCATATGATTTACATGTCGATATAGACCGTCATGCACATGCGTTTAACCAAGTTTACGAATGCGTCTAAGGCGTATTTTTCCTATTGTTATATTAAATTGAAATTAAAATACTTTTACCGTTTACACACAATTTCATCTTCGTGCAACAAATAACGGTATCCAATTCTCGAGCAACACTGAATGTTCTCAATGATTCCAATTGATTGAATATTTGGCGTCAGTTTAATGCCATCGTGGGCTAACAGACGATCAGTTAACCTAACTATTGTTTCCTGGGATCCCGGAAGGTTAACCGGTACTCGAGCACACACCTCATCTCCGCAAGTAACTAATAACTTTTCCACTTGAATCAGCGGTGAGAGACGAATGATAAAGAGACGCAATGTCATACATTAACCATCAAAGAGATTGTGGACGGGCGGAGATTCGAACTCACGACCCCTGGATTGATAGACGCACTAACGACCGAGTCAATGATTCCACTGAATTAGAAATAATAACAACCCTGATGACAAACCCTCAGACATCGTGGCTATACTTTAAATGTTAATATATTTTTACAGGGGAATGATAAAATCTCAGACAAAATACTTTTTTTTATATTTGACAATGTCCAAACTTATATCAAATACACTAAACGTTTTGATAAACAATATATCAAGTTTAACTAGTTAGCTCACAACAGTTGAGTCCCCATTTTAGGTAGGTCAGCATCGGATGCGTTAATATGCCCTACCCCAACCACCCCCATCCCGTATATATGCCCCCACCCTCTTTCATCCTAAGTTAATGAATATATGAATATGTTTTATCGCCAGTTTGGTTGTTTAATGTAAATAATGTTTTGTTGGGATAACCTATGACTCGACCCTAATGCTTTTTTTATGTATACAAAAAAGTAATAAAATATGTTTAAAGTAACGTGGCTATTTATTTTTTCTGCTCAATTATATCGACCGTTAACAGGAATAATACTTATAACAACGTAAACTAGTCTATCCCAGAACCTGATATCTCCCGAATTAGGTTTATTAACCACCAATGAAAAAAGCAGGGAATTCTATGCCTGTCCCACAGTTCATAGTAACTGAACGCTTAATAAATTATGACGCCATTCAAACTTTCCCTGAAGCACGTGACCAATCAGCGTGCTAAAAACAATTGCTATTAACGGACCCAATCGGGAGAGCTGGTTTCGTTCTACAGACTACAACGTAAATGCTATAAAATCCAACAAAAGGAATGTTTACTAAATTATGGATGTATAACTCTGACCCAATCTACTTGTTATATGCTATGATGCATATATATCTTGAGATACAATTTCGTACGCATTGAAGAATTTGTTTCATTGAGATTGGTGTGATACATAAAGTAGACATTAAATATGATTGGTATAATTGAACGAGAAAAACTTTAATGCATGGATAACTCTTTTAGGTGCGAACACATATAAAAATAATAAATGTCACTGATAAGTGTCGCATGTACTGGTCTGTGAAAATTACGATACATTTTACAATAGGTAGCGATGCATCCATGAATATCAAGAGTCATTGCTGCGTTCAGCACCATTAAACAGCAAACATGTTTAATGCCTGGTTCCCTAAAATTGTTTCGTACTGTGTGCTAATTTGAGGTTGAGCCAGTGTCAAATAAATATGTTAGCTAACGTTACCAAACGTTTAACCGAACTAAACACAGCCATGGACTGACTAAACACGCATTTTCAAGTTTTGTTTACATTAAAGTGTGACCTTGACCTTGTGTAACCTTGACCATGAAATCTAATGTAACGGTCTAGGTATTTCTACAGGTAAATGCAGGTGATACATCATCATGACATGTTGATCACATGTATCAAGCTATTTTAAAATCCCTCCATGTAGACCAAAAATGAAATATTAAACAAACTGAAAGTGTGACCTTGACGTCTGAGGTAAGGTTTTGGGTCTTAACGCAACACTTCGTCATATAATGTTGATCAACTGATAAATTGAGCCAAGTGCTTTTTTAAATCCATCCATGTATGATAAAGTTATTGGCTGGACTTGAAATCTCAAACAGACTCAAAGTGTTGTTGAACAAACTCAAAGTGTGACCTTGGCCTTCGAGGTACGGGTCTGGATCTTGCGTGCGACACATCTTCATGTCATCTTAATCAAATAAGCTAAGTCAAAGACAAAGTTACAGACCAGACACAAAATATCAAACAAATTGAAAATGTGACCTTGACCTTCAAGGAAATGTTCTGGGTCTTACACGCCACAATTCATCATTTCATGTTGGTCAACTCAGCCAAGTGTTTTTGAAATGTATCCATAGGTGATAAAGTTACAGGCCGGACATGAAATTTCAAACAGACTGAAAGTGTTGTCAAAAACAGTTAAATTGTGACCTAGACCTTTGAAGTGGGTGGCTCGGTGTTACGCGCGACATGTCGCCATGTCATGTTGATCATTTATAGCAATATTTTTAAAAATCCATCTATGCATGACAAAGTTATAGGCCGGGCAAGAAATCTCACATAGACTCAAAGTGTTTTCAAACTCAAAGTGTGACCTTGACCTCTAAGGTACGGGTGTGGGTATTACGCATGACATGTCGTCATGTCATGATGGTGAATTGAGCCAAGTGTTTTTTAAATTGATCCATGGATGACAAAGTAACAGACCGGACACGAAATCTCAAGCAGACTAAAAATTTCGTAAAATAAAGTGAAATTGTGACCTTGACCTTTGAAGTAGAGGTATGGGTGTTATGCGCGACATGACGTCATGCTATGTTGATCATTTGTAGCAAGTATTTATAAATTTTCTTCTATACATGACAAAGTAACAGGTTAGACACGAAATCTCACACAGCCTCAAAGTGTTATTAAACAAACTCAAAATATGACATTGACCTTCGAGGTACAGGTTTGGGTCTTACGCGCGACATGTCGTCATGTCATGCTGATGAAGTAAGCAAAGTGTTTTTAAAATGTATCCATAGGTGACAAAATTACAGATCGGACACGAAATCTCAAGCAGACTAAAAGAATCGTCAAATAAAATTAAATTGTAACCTTGACCTTTGAGGTGAGAGTCTGGATTTACAAGTGACACGTCGTCATGTTACGTTGATCATTTGTAGCATGTATTTATAAAATTCATCTATGCATGACAAAGTTACAGGCCGGACGCGAAATCTCACACAGACTCAAAGTGTTGTGAAACAAACTCAAGTATGACCTTGACCTATGAAGTACGGGTGTGGGTCTTACTCGCGACACTTCGTCATATTATGTTGATCATTTGTAGCAAGTATAAAAAACAAAATCTATTTAGCATGACAAAGTTACTGACCGGACACGAAATACCGGACGGGCGGACGGATGCTGCGATTACTATATGCCTCCCCAAAAAATTGTGGGGAGGGCATAGACATATTGAACAAATTACGTAGTTTAACATTACGGCATTGTGTACTAAACATTTACTTCTTTGTTTTATGTTTACACATGCTGATAACGTTCTCAAAGTCTTACGCAATAATTAAATAATTGATTTCTTACTTACAAACTTAATTGACTTAATGAAGACGATATATGTAACATGAAAGGCGAACATAATGACTGCCTAAACTTGTGTAGCTCATCTTACGCATGACCACAGTTATCTATGTGCTGACCTACCTCAATTTCCAAGAAGTGACGAATTACATGAAAAATGTTTCAAGATTTTTATAAGGTATTTTCATCGCATGATGGACTGAATGACGAATCCTTGATATTTCTTAAGTTCGTATGTATTACCATTTTCTCCTCTTACATTCGTTCTTTTTTCTTTTTTTTTTTTTTTTTTTTTGAAGGTTTTTTTTTTGTGATAATATTTGCATTGCTTTTGGTTGATGGTATTGGATTGGATTGTGGCACGTACACAAGATATGTTTTTGTCCTGCGTGACCTTTCGTTTTCGCATCTTAATCTACTTAAGAGATAATTTGATAACATTGACATAATATAATATAAATATTGGTTTAAACTGATTTAATAGTACCCTACTTCGATAGTCAAACAAGTTCTTACAACTTGGACAAATCAAGCTCGAAGTCTTCCTGGGTAGAACCAGCACTAAGCAAATGCGGTAAAGGTGGCTTGCTCAAGCACACCACACATAGCTGTGGTGGAGGATCGAACCCACGACGCTATGATCATGGGTTTGATGATCTACCACTGGACCACGCGCTCCACACTGTATAGTTTTGTATGCATGTGATATGTATTGCAATGTAATTGTTTATGCGCTTACATTTGTGTTCACATGAATATGTTTGTGCTTAATTTGCATATAGGATGATCTTAATAAAATGATTTTTTTTTTAAAAAAATAGATAAAAAAAAATGGGATGACGATTTTTGAGCGTGTATGAACGGATCTGTGTACATACGTACGTGAGTGAACGTGTGTGTATGTGCATTTGTTCGGGCGTGAAAGCGTGCATGCATGTGTTACTTTATTCATGGAATGTATTGTTGTTTTTTTTGTTTTGTATAAATGTATGTTGCTTTTTCTATGTGTTTTGTTTGTTACTCTTTAGTATTGGATATTAATAAAGATCATATATATCGATAAAATATAACATCTTACAAACATAAAAAAAAGTTTTTTATTATCAAGATTATGTACATTACTTATTATTTTATCGTCCTCTGAAATACAGTTACCCATTGATGCAAAAACGCCATTTCTGGTGTCGCCTGATGTAAAATGACGTTGCATTTCTATCCATATTAGTATCGATTTTTATTGATAACAGGGGCGGATCCAGGATTTCAGTTTAGAGGGACACCGATTAGCTCATGGATAGCTTTATTTACATGGGAAAACATATAAATTTATTGTACATATTTCGTAGTTTAAACATTTCATTATTAAATACTATGCAATCGAACTTGTCTTCAGCAGCCAGTCAATGGATGGCTTAAAATTGACATCTTAAGACAGGTTGTTGTTTAATACAAGTTAATTTGCTCTGACTGCATATAAATCGGAAATCACAAATGTGGCTGCTTAAGACAAGTGACGGCTTAATAGAGGTGACCGCTTGTACAGCTTTTACTGTACATTCCCCGCTATATGTTATATTCACCCATACTCTTAATGGTCTTAAAGCCTTTCACAAATTTTAACTAATTTATTTCTCATTTAAAGTATTAATCTAATCGATTTAATGAACATGAATGATGAACATAATGACTGGTAATGTCGTTGGTGTTCATCTTGCGAATTATCTCACTGCTTTGTGACGGACCTAAGCGAGTATAGGCGGGACACATAGGGAAGTTTCGTTTAAAGACGAATGACTTATCATGTAAATCTCCCTCGCAGCGCCACTATATGACATAGTGTAATAGGATTGGCTGGGAAGGCTTATCTCCCTTGACTATCTCTCCGCCATTTGCTTTGCATTACACATTGTGTTTATTTAACAAATAAAGAAGTTCGTCGTTTCGTCATAGTTGTTCCTTTGTTTGCTGGCGCAGAATTATCGTTCGTTACACTCATTCGAATGTAACGAGCCGAATGCGTTAGAGAGTGTTATTATGTTAGTCTAAACAGTTAAATATCCACATATCCGCAGTTTTATTTTGACCTGACACCAAAATTGGTGGAGAATAGTAAATTTACCTTCATTAGTTTTGGCGCCAATTTGTCAGACAAATCAGCTACGTATATCCGGTCGCTGTTAAAGCACGTAATGACTAAGCGGTTTCTTGACTTTGATCCGTCGTCATGACAACTAGAACATGCGTTCCATCCAGTGTGGTGAATTTCATCTCCATTGTTCGGCAATGTCATCCTATGTATTACCTATATTTAGAAATATACAAATTATGGTTAAGCTTATGCGGGCGTTTAATTATGGGTAAGATTCAATCTAATACATACATTCAAACCTGTATAAGTGGTCACTTCTATTAAGCAGCCACTTGTCTTAAGCCGCCATATTTTCTATTTCCCATTTCTATGCTTTTCATAGCAAATTAACCTGTATTAAGCGACGACAACCTGTCTTAAAAGGCAACTTTTCCTACCTCCTTTAACTGGCTGCTTAAGACAAGTATTGACTGTGTATTGATGTCAGCAATTATTTAAGTTTACTAACGAATATTAGAATGCAATTACACTTCTTCAATGGGAAAGGATGTCCAAGTTTGCTCAAGTGAAACTTGAGATACATGTTTGTCTGACTTTTTTTTCTAAACTACACAAAACCGGGTTCGGTTGGCTCAGTCGATAGCACGCCTGGCTATAAATCTATGGATCGTGAGTCCTATCATACAATTTACGATTTTATTTGACTACATTGTTAAACGGTTCGGGTCGTACCAGATACTTGAAAAATGGTACTGGAAGCGTCCTCGCTTAGCGCTCAGCATTTAGAGGATAGTTCTAGGTCTGGTCTACCCGGTGTCAGTGTAATATGACTCGGTGGTGTATCATACCACGTGTCTGTGGCGTGATACTTTAGTGGGGCAGCTCTTACAGTACTGATTCAAGTAGACACCGTAGCGATATTACTGAATCATTGTTGAAGCGACGCTAAACATCATACAATAACAACAACAAACAACAACAACAGCGTTGTTATAAGCTGGAATATTAATTAAACTGATGAGGGAAAAGCACAAATGGCATTCCATAATATTTCCTTCAATCTGTTTAATAAATACATTCAGTGTTATATATAACTGTAGTGTTCGGATAGGGCCGATCGTGCCATCGCAACATTGTGCTGACGCGGCCATATCTGAGATAGATGTGTGGCCCCAACTGAACACCATACATTATCACGCACCTGGCAGTATTTTTCTGATTTGGGATTTATGTCTATTGTAGCCAGGTAGTCAGGTCGGTCGGCACAGGCATGAGGAGGCACGACACACGGAACGTAAAGAATCTCCTCTCGTGGTCCCTGGGACATCGCCTCCAAAGGTGATGCATAACCTGGGCCTTTCCTGCAGCAATCTGTAACATGGGATTTTGATCATATACTTTTCTTATGATTATTGTTTAACAGTATCATATATCTGACCGCTGTTTCATGAACATATTTAAGTTAATACTTAAATATTTAAGCTCTCAATTTATAAAGAAAACTTCCATGTGATCATGTTTTTAGGTTGGCTCTAGAAGAACTGGAGTTTGTTTCATTGGTGTTGATTAAAGAATATTAAAGTAACCAGTCAAAATTAAGTTGTTGTTTTTTGGGGGTTTTTTTGCTGTTTTTTTATGTTGTTTGTTTATGGCTTACAACTACGCTAAAATGTCGCTTGTTTCCAACAATTCGAAACCTTGCATTGTGATACGATGTACAGTGTAATTTAAGTTTTTATTCGGAGACAGACTTCATGCAAACGGGAAGCTGTGTGCTAATTTGTTTTGTATCGAAACAAAATCCCGCAATCAAAATATACTAAACGCCAAACACTCTGATAAAAACAAAGTACTGACAAAAAGATATTTATTTAAACACGCCAAATGATATATTGAAAAGGGATTTCCTTACTTGGGATGCACGTCTAGGTTAGAAGAAAATGGGTTCCTCGCTTAAAAATGACAGCATATTTTGTAACGTATTAATGAGTCACATGGTTTCATTTTGATTTCAATTTGATCCGTTTTACAGGTTTACATGTGATAAAAAATGTTTCATCTTAGAAAAAGTCCTAATTACGACACGAAGGTCGGTAAGCAGTATTTAAGTTCAGTCTATTTTTAGAATGGGAATTTCGTTTCAAGTTTACCATTTAATTTCAATATCGATATTGTCACGTTTTGGTGGGTTTGACATACCAAACCATTCGGATCTTATTTATTAATTATAATGTAACTGAGATGCTTTTTATCAATTTTAAAAATAAGTTTACTGTTAAAAACATTTATAGCGTTTTCACCTCCCCATTTTGAAGAAAATTTGGATGATATTCTAGCAATTAATTTATAATGGTCTAATATATATAAATTATAAAATAATTTTATAATGGGTAATATTTTAAACATTTGTTTGGTATTACTTAACATAAGATAAGGTTACCCAAATTTATGTAATGAAAATAGATACTAGATCAGATTGAGAAATTACACGATTGCGTATTACTTATAAATAAGTCGCCCCACAATAAAACCTTCGCAGAAACGGAAATATAACACAAATCAAACATTGTGTAAACACTATAGAAGTAGAAACGTTTCATCGTTTATTTTTATTTTTTGTTTATTTGACTGTCATTTTAGTTTAAGACATAAAAATGTTTCAAATAAATCAAGGAATATAATGAAATAAAATAAACAAACCCATGATCAAACTATCCAAATACGTTGTACACTGACTGATGAATGATGTACCACCGTGTAGAGCAGATGTTATCACTTAAATTTGCCGAGTTATACTACACAGTGAAGCATTGCATGAATGCTATTCTAGTTTTTAGGTAAAATCGTCCAGGTATCAACTATTTCTTTTTTTAAATGGGTTTAACGCCATTTGCAACACATGACCAGGTTTTATATGGCATGTCCAGTTTTATTGCTGATGGAAGACCACAGAATGAATCTGAGCAGAACCACCGTCATTCCGCATCGCATTACTTTTTTGAGCGACAGCAACTGGAACTGAAAGCCAGAGGTGCTTATGCGACGGCGCGTTGTCCGTCGTGGGTCGTCTGTCGTCTGTTAGCAGCACTTTCTCTGAAACCACTAGGCCAATTAAACTGAAACTTCACATGGATGTTTTTATTGCATAGGAGACTATACAGAAGATTTTTTTTTCGATCTAAAATTCAAGTGGCCGCCGTTACTAAAAATAGTCCAAAACTAAAAAAAAACTTCTTCTCATTAACATCCTAACAGACTTTCCCTAGGGTTAAAAATGACCCCGACCCGAGGATTCAGTTCTAGAGGACACATGTCATTATAATATGTTTTTAAATGGAAATGATTTTGCCTATTATATCTTCACAGAAGCATTGCTTGGTGAAGGAGGTTCAGATTTGTAAAAATGACCGGACTCCACTGTCTTAAGGAATCAGGAGGGGCCCCAAAAGGGTAAAAATTTGGAATTACTAAAATCATTTTCTTAAGAACCGGTATGTCAGATTTGTTCATATCTTGCATAAATCATCCCTATGTGTAGTCGTTTGATTGCAGATAAGATTTTACGGGCTAAAATGTATAGGGGCCCTGTAAGGGGACTTAGAATTTTACATATGGATACATATGGATTTTTTTCCATCTGAAGTTCAAGATGGTCGCCGTAACTAAAAATACCCTAAAAGGGTAAAAATTTGGAATTACAAAAAATCGTTTTCTTAAGAACCGGTGTGTCAGATTTGTTTATATTTGGCATAAAGTATCTCTATGTGTAGGGGTTTGATTGAAGATAAGAATTTAGGGGTTAAATTCACATAGGAATATTGTAGAGAAAACTGATTTTTTTTCATTTTGCAACCATGTGTACAAAAAAAACTTCTTTTTGAAATTTGAATCATTTCTGCTCATATCAAATCGCCAAGAGTGGGTGACTGAAGTTCTGAAAAAGTAAGGGGCTGGATTGTATAAGGGTTCCGTACAGGGGACTATATTTTTTTACAGATGAATGGTATGGGAACTTAAAGTATTTCCTTTTCATAGCAATTCAATTTTTGTTCAATATGGGTGTGGTGTGGGGTATTAATCCACAAGTTGTTATTACGACCCCCCAAAGAAGGTAAATATTGTGAAATTTCAAAAAGTGATATGGCCACTATGAGTAAGTATAGCGTCCTCATGCCCTCTTGGGCCTCTGGTTTTAAAATTCATCTGTCTTTCTATTCGTCCGCTATGAATGAGAGATAGTTGTTGAATTAATTGCACGTACACAGGGTACTTACGGGGACAATTGATAGTTATGGGTTGCACCCCACAAATTCACCTGTGGAACTTCGAAATTAGACAAAATAGCCCAAGTGGACTACACTTCAGTTGCAGCCCACACGTTTTCAGACAATGCGGACGAAATTTACATTTTCCAAAAAAAAAATCCTTTTTGCCTAATTTTCTAGACGTCTCAATATATGAATATTTGGTAATTAAGTTTCAAGGCGGTCATGCAGGGTATAAATTATACGATTAGGTCATCATTAAAGAAATGTCTGTTTATTGTGCTCCAACTCAGTGTTTTTCATGCCAGTAAGGATGTAGCTTTTTTAGCCAGATTTTGAATTGGAATAGTCATTAAAAAGAACAAAAATGAATAGAAATCATGAAATAAAAATATTTTTAAAATCAATAACACGTTGGCTTGTTGCAATTTTGAGTGAGTAAGTAAGTAGGAGCACAGCAAACATATTTAACGGAAAGGCCTGTTATGACATTTAACAAAGTATACTCATAAATGCATAATTTATATTTGCAGGTGTCTGCGTCCACTATTGATAATTTTGCACAAAGTACTTGTATTTTTTTTAATTTAAGAATTGAAAAGAAAATCGCTAGATATGGTGATTCTATTCACACCCAGAGAGGTTGGGGTAATCCTAACCATCAGCCGTAATCGAATGCAAAGAAATCAGTGGACAGTACAGCTACATTGAAATTATCTTAACAGGATATCTGTTTGAGGCTTCATACATGTACTGTTCATTGTAAATCGGTTTTGAATTTATGAAATGAGGGTAGTGAAAAATAGTTTTATTGGTAAGTAAGTGTGTGTTTATTTCAGGAATTATGTCATAATTTTGAGTTTGATCCGGTGATAAAAAAAACAGGCTAGTTTAATGTCTGAAGTCTGAACAAGACTAGGGAATGTTTCTCATCTATCGATGAAAACTAAAAATTGTACTTTCCATTCTTGTATAATTTACAATATAACTTCAAACTATTTCAGATGAAAGAATATTAAGATGTTATGTTCTATAAAAAAAACGAGAGTATACATGTATCTAGGCTAGCTAACAATTTAATGTCATTGTTTGAACACCAACTTTGTCCACAATCATGTTGAATAAGCGCAGTCGTGCATATTTTCGTGGCTTCCCAGGCTACATAAAACATTGCATGAAACGTAATGTCCTACAAGTAAAGCAACATCATGACGCAAATGAAATGCAAACTGGTACTTTTTAGCACTACCCAACTTCAACTGCTTTTCATAGAGAAATGAAGTGCAGTTTCTATATAGTTCATACAGACTGAATGATTGTATGCAATTATTCAAATATTTTTCATTTTTATTTAAATCTACACCTCACTGAATGGAAATTATATGGGTTTTAGCTCAAGTTCAGACGTGGATGAGTTGTTTTAAGAGTTTAAAAAAAATAAAGTAAAATTTGCTTAAAGCAGAAAGTGCCCGTGTCACATAACATTTCAAGCTGAGATTTTCCTCATCTCAAAAATCTGAAATTTTCTAATTAATAACCTGAATGAATTACACATAAAATAACCACGCAGATTTGAAGTCGGAACATATTTAACAATACTATTAATGAATAAAAACTTTTACTAACAAGAGAATTCATTTGAATAAATTCAAACTTTCCCCGACATATTAACAAAGGAACAAAATGTTGGCTCATTGGTAAAGGATGACATGCAAAATGAATAATGTTTATAAAGTTATTGTTTTTCAAAACGTTGAGTTGAGTTTAGCGAAACTGGGACCCATTCATCGGTCCGCGTTACGGCAACACGGCACACTTACGGCTAAGCGGCGGTGCATTCAACCAACGGGGAACCTGCTTCTACTAAAATCGAAGATATAAACTAACCGACGTTCAACTTTAATCACCGATCTACATCTACAAGAACCGACGACTTCGGCTACTCAACTTTGATCATCTATGAATCTTCTAATCCAACGGTGGCGAACCAACGTGATTTTATGCTATGGAGTGGTGCAAAAAATCAATAGAAAGATGCCCGCTACAGGTAAAAAGAAATAACAAAAAATCCTAGAGCTACGTGAGAGGGTAAACAGACGCTTATTCATTCGTATGAACGATCAATGGCTAAAGGCAATTAATGATGGCAAGTTAGTTGGGGCTGTCATGGTCGATTTTCGGAAGGCCTTTGATCTCGTAAGTCATACTATTTTACGAGCAAAACTAAAGTGCTATAAATGTAGTGATGGTTTTTTGATGTGGATGAAATCTTACAGAGGTCAAGTTGTGTCTTTAAATTCAGCAACTTCAAAAACTAATTGTATAACATCAGGTGTTCTAAAGGGTTCTATTTTAGGTCCATTGTTATTTTTACCTTTCATAAATGATTTACCATTGTTTATAAATAACGTTTCAACAACTGACTTATATGCAGATGACACAACGTTATATGACATACAAACAAATACAGAACTTTTAAAAGATAACTTGCAAACTACAATTAATCGTCTTTTTTTAAAAAGATAACTTGCAAACTTCAATTAATCGTCTTAATATTGGTGCATTCAAAATGGTATGGTATTGAATACTGACAAAACAAAAGTAATGTTAATCACCTCTCGTCAGAAACGACAGCATTTAAATCAAATCAATTTACAAATTACGTACAACAGTACAGAATTAATTACAACAAAAGGCGATAAAATCCTTGGAATATTTATTGCCGATTGCATGCTATGAAATAAACATTTACAATCTCTCTCAAAATAAAATTGACGATAACAAATAAGTTTTCATCGAAGACTGGCTGTACTACGTCGAACGAGAGAAAATCTCTTGTGGTAAGTTTGAAAGAATGGTTGATTTCATTATTTGCAATAGTTTATTCGGCGCCAAAAGCTGTAACGAATGCATTTGTTACATGTTTTTGCATGCGTATTTACAACCAGATCTAACGCGATCGTGTCCGACCTGAGTTTCTTCGACTTTGTCTGCCTGTTGTGTCAAAGCCGTTGATAAAAGGTTGAAACCGATGTTTGTCTGTGTTTCTGTGAACTATCCCGTAACAATTAAGACCGATATGGCCGAGATCGAGCCAAAATTGAATGTGCTACGATCGCAAATGCACTTGATGTCGTGTTTTTGAGAGAAAAGTCCCAAGTTTGTTCAAAACCTTTATAAAGGAAGGAAAAATGAAAAATTGCTGGACTAAAAAAAATGTTATTTTCTGTTTGGATTGTTGCTATTTGTAAGTGTTTAATATATTTTTGTGCCATATTGTGGGTTTTCGGGGTTGTAGACTGAGGTTGGGGGTCTGGCGGGGGTCACCCCATGGGAGTCCAATCAACGCGTCTAGCACCTGTGAGAAAAATGGTATCAGCATCTAATTTTCAGTGGTGATTACTAAAATACAGACCATTTAACACATGTTAGGAAAAATAAATCACTGCAAAACAAAGACCTGAGAGAAAAAAAGAATTAAAGTTTAATTTCTACCTCCTTCATCTGTAGGTCTGGAGTAATAAAGGGAGATAATAGTGGTGCGAGTTCTTTAGCGTTGGTGTCAACGTTGCCACACATAACGTCGGTTGCGACTTTTAACGTTAACACAGAGTGATCTACCCTAGCAACAGTGCTTGTTTAATACAACACTCATTGTTTATGTATTCATTGTGATCATATATTTATTATTGCGCTCATCAGCTTGCGTATATAGACAGTATCGTAATGTTCACTGAAATGTGTAATGTATATTTAAACAATACGAATAATGTCCCGTGCAACGAACCCGTGAATTATGATTATTTCATTTGTATGTTGAATGGTGTTTACGGTATGATATATACATTCATTCAGTCTTTAAATGCTTGCAAAAATACAGTTAAATTTTAACATTAAAAAGGTCACTATATTGGTGTATATTGGTAATGTACCGAAAACACGCGAAAGGTAAGACATATGAACGGTTGTGTATCGGAAAAAAAGTATATACATAGAAGATGAGTAAGAACAGTCAAGACTGAACGATGGTTAAACTTAAAGAAACAGACTAATACGGGAATGTACAGATTAAAAAGCTTAAGGAAGAATAAAGAATGTTTTACCAGACAAATCTAAAATCGGAACGGATAGTAATAGTGTTTGAAAAACCAGTTATGAAAATATGACATCAATATTAAATATGGACTCAAACCGTTTTATTCAAACAAAAGAAAAAGAAAAGTATCTTATTAGACATAAGGACGATGAAGAGAAGACAATCAAAGGTACTCAATCCTCCACGACCGGTGATTGTAGCAAGTGTAAGACAACCATATCCCACTGGATTGGTTGACCTCAAATTAATGAGGAGTTCAAAATTAGGCTATTTGCTGTACCAACAAACCACCAAAACGTTTGGATGCATCGTACCCATTTCGAAGTATATTATATTCACCAGCAAAAACTTTTAGTCGGTTACAACGATTTGCATAACATAAAACGTATATCAAAAGTATGAATTAATTATAGTTCCGGTCAACTAGAATGACGCCCCTTTCAAGACATTATAGCTTTAAAAGGTGTTAACTCTTACACTCATGATTAGGTTCCAAATGGGTCTAGTGGTGTACGCCTTTGACTGAGGATGTCGTATGTTCACACCGCATTCAAGCCTTAAAAAATAATAAGACATTAATTTATTTATTCATTCATTCATTCATTCATTCATTCATTCATTCATTCATTCATTCATTCATTTATTCATTCATTCATTCATTTATTTATTTATTTACTTATTTATTTTTATTGAAACTGTAACCAAAATCACAATCTCTCTCGCAATCCTGTGATGAAGAAGTATACATGTTGTGTTTGTATGAAAAGCAGTATTATTATACTGAGGTATCGGACATGTTAAACAAAATATGTTGAAGAAGTTATTCTATTATATTGTGCTGTTTGAGTTTACAGGAGTCACAATCCCAACTTTGCTAGCGGTGCCCATGGGCATGCTGCCACGAAAAGATATTTAGCTTATGACATGCATTTCCTACATTTTTCTGATATTTCATACATTTTAAGCCGTTCAAATCTATAACAAAAACTGCATTTTACACTATTGCCCATTTTTTCACTATTATCTTGAATACATATGGGTGGCTTTTTAGACCCGGCATAACAGCCCAATACGCTATTTTAAAACTACGTCATTCTATTTTTCTATTTTAGATGTAACCTTCGTAAAAATACAATACCATAGATTCAATATAATAATAATATGTTACTTGTATTGGACGAGTCTAACTATAAATAGAATTGACGTAGTTTCAAAATAGCTGTAATACACTGTGCTAGGTATTATGATACATTCATACTGCATATAAAAATACTGCCTAGTGCCGTCAGTAACAAAGATACATGTTTTATTAATAGGCCTATATAAACAAAAAAAAGACAATAGGCAATTCATTTTGAGAAAAACAGAATGCTCATTCTTAGATCCTGTACGGAAACAATTCGAGAATACTTAGTTCCTGAGGGATGAATTACTTGGAAGAAAAAGAAGAAGAAGAAGAAAAAGAAGAAAAAGAAGAAGAAACGTTAACAGGCACGCAGATAGCTTTACGGCTAGTGTTTTATATTTGTACATCAAACACAAAACAAAGTTTCTTGTATCTTGTGCAACAAGCCAGCCTCTCCGTGTTCCAAGATCGACTACTCGTGTAATATAGGGTGTTACAGAGTTAACTTCCATGTAAACTGTCAAAACAAGTATTGTTGTCATGTTGTCATGCATATTCTATACCTGAATGCTTTAATGTTCGGCGAAAACGTGGTAATTTCTGGTTATATATATGAAGTTTAGATTCTGATAATTAATTTAACAATATGCATTCTTTAGAATTAACTGTTATGTGTATGGAATTAATGAAAACATATGTGTTATTGGTTTTCGCGAAAAGCTCTTTCGCTGCCGAATTTCTCGGAGCACATACAGTAAAACCCTAGCCTGATGAAACAAGGCGTGAATAGACAGCTTTTCTATTATTTTGATATCTGATCTGCTGTCTCGTGAGCTGCAAAATAAAAATCTTTAAAAGGAGACGTGCAATATGTCGCACCATGTAAAACCCCTTTAATAAGACCACCTTTGGGACCGGGCAAAAGTAGTCTTAATAGCTGGGTGGTCTTACTATCGAATTTTATAATCATTGTCAAAAGTTGTAGGCCTATGAACCCTTAAAGTAGATTGATATATACTTTAGTATGTATATGTGTACATTTACTATTATACCAATGATAATAATAATAATAAAAAATAAATCCTTTTTTTCCTAATTATGGATTTGTTGCTGTTTTTACTTATTGTAGTGAATGTACATAGGTCACTTACTACAGCCTTGCTGTTAAGCTAGCTTTTACAGCGACAGGGTTGAAGTGCACTGACTGTATTGGAAGTTAAGCAACGAAATACAGGGTTAGTACTTGGATGGGTGACCGCGGTCACTTTAATGGCGACGAGGATTAACTTTCGAACCTACGTCTGCACAAACCTCTCTTCCCTTGGGATGGGGCAGGATATGGCCAGGAACTGCGGGAAGCCACAGGCTGTGCAGTTGGGGCTAAGCCCTAAAGGTTAAAGAGGGGAGGAGTGTAGTGAATGTACATAGGTCACTTACAACAGCCTCGCTGTTAAGCTAGCTTTTACAGCGACATGGTTGAAGTGCACTGACTGTATTGGAAGTTATGCAACGAAGTACGGGGTTAGTACTTTGATGGGTGACCACATCCACTTTATTATTATTATCATTATTTTAAATGTATGCACATGTAATATTAAGGGGATAATTAAAATTGATATTGTGTGCATATGGTTTATTTTTTATTTACATATATAAAATAATAACAGCATTATATATGAGTAGATATAGTTCTTCTTGTGGGGTCCTTAGTAGGTCCTTAGTAGGGTCTTTTCCTTCCACTTCTTTTACCCAACATTTTCACACGTTTAACGACAACCACAAATCAGCTTGTTGATTATGTCATTAATTTTTCCCAGAGATGTTTTTGATCATACAAGTGGTCATAATTAAGCATGTGAAAATGGAACAAAGACAACGATTGGGACAGATTTGGTGGTCATAATTTACTGGATTAGCGGGGTGCCCGTATTATCAGAGTTACCGACCATTAAATAAATACGGAAAAAATCTGTTCCTAAAATAAATGCCCATAATAGTGGGGTGGTCTTAATACCGAAGTTGTATGGTCGAGTTTTACTGTACTTCTCAAGTCATCAGTAACTTGGTAAGATGGGTGGCTTGAGTTCTGGTTAACCTTACAGGATCCTAGATAAAAGTTTTTGTGTTAGCTGATTTTCTGTTAGCCCTCATTGTCTAAAAACACACTAAATACTCTAACAAACAAAATATACTGATCTGATAGTCCTGTGTCTAACTTTAATTTGTAATTATTAAAAAAATCACTTTGTTTTGATATTTATGGTTATGTTTGTGTGTTTCTTTTTCTTTTATAGAATCAATGAATCATCATGGGAAACACCCTTGGTAGAATTACCTCCCTTCTGTGGGATACAAATGCCACAAAATACATCAAACATACAAGATCATCTTCAGCATCTATCATTAAAAAGGAAACCTTCTCAGATGAAAATATTCCAGGATTTTGCCACAACCTTCATTTGGATAATAAAAGAAATTCAGATGACAACTCTGTTGAAAGTGCATTAAATGGATATGGAGTTGATGGAACATCAGTGGATAGCATTGCACTGTCATACAGTGATGCTGCCATGGTTACAGAGGTACTGAAAAATCTTAACTACAGACGGTTTGAAATAGCTTACAACCAAGCTCTGCTTTTGAGGGAAGGGAAAGGTGATAATTATATTTTAGTTGGATTTGAGTTTTTATGTCCCTCTCCCGCCACATTTAATTGATTGATTTATTGATTGATTGATTGAATATTTAGTGTCATTTTTATGCCATCGAGGGCTAACAGACGATCAGTTAACCTAACCACTGTTTCCTGGGATTAACCAGTACTCGAGCACACCCAATCTCCGCAAGTAACTGATAACTTTCCCACTTGAAGCAGTAGTGAGAGACGAATGATAATGAGACACAATGGCGTATATCAATCATCACAGAGACTGTTGCCGGGCAGGGATTTGAACTCACAACCCCTGGATTGATAGTCAGACTCGTAACCGACTGAGCTAATCGGGCCCAGCGCACCATTTGAAGAATGGTACAAGGGCATTAAGTGTTGGTTCTGTCCTTCTGTCCATTCGTCCGTGAGTCCAGTAAAAAATAGTGTTTGCTTAATAACTTCTGATGGGATTTAGGAATTTAATTAATATTTTGTGTGTTCTTGTATATCAAGTTCAATATTTGTCAATCATGTTTTACAGGAGTTATGGCCCCCTTTTGACTTAATTTTTTGTAATTTTTTTTATATATTTTGGTTTCTGATCAATAGGTGGGTTGGGGTGGTATTTGTGTCAAAAGATACATTTTTACTTTAAGAATAAAATGAAATTATGTTCCAATCTGAGTTTAATCAATATTTCGCAAAATGATCCTGCCCAGCTGGTATGATTCATTCTGTTCTCAGAAGACGGTAAATCAAAATGTTTGTTGATAAAAAAATCGAAATGATAACGGTTCGCAAGAAAAAAATCAATTATAAGATTATTTTATGTTGCATATGGTGGAATACCAACTTAAGCTTAAATATTTTCATAGGAACTGGAGCTCTGCTAAGCTGAGGTTCAAATCAAAAGTGATTCTTCTTTCAACCTAATACACAGGCAGATTAGTCTAATACACATGGAAGGTTGTCATGTTTTATAATGCAGTAATACTTTGTAATTAAAAAGATCATGTGAGAAAACTACAAATGAATTGATAATTTATACATGTTCTTGTGTAAGTAGTTTATTCTCAAACTTAATATTGACTCGGCTTAAATTAAAATATTCTTTGTTTGCTGCTTCCGGCTGACCCAAAACAATCCTGCCCATCCGGAAAATTTTTTGGGGGTGTTCATTAAAAAAATAGTCTCAGTCATTACATGTCATTAAAACGATTCTCCGATTGATTACAAAAATAAAAAAATAATTTATGTACCTGCTTACCCACCCTTAAATGGTATAAGAAGTCCGGGCAAAAAAAATCTAGAAATTGGGAAGAGGCCCAAGTGTTTGAGATCAGGACAAAAACAGCACGATTTAGGGGATATTGTGAACTTTTTTTAAGGCTTTAGCAAACTAGAAAATAAAGCATACCACTGTTAAGATCATGTTCTAACCAATAATTATTATATATTACAATAATACTTCATTTCCAGTTGTGATTTTTTTTTATCATAACCCTAATGTAAAAAAAATTATTTTTTTTTCCATTTTGGGAATATTTTGGCCTCAATTGGGGAAAAAAACATGAATTTTTAATTGGGAAGCCTCTGTTTAATAAGGTGAAAAAGCCCTCCAATATTTTGCTTTTCAAGCTTTGACAATTGTTTTTAATGCACTGAAAGGCCAGGTCTACAGAGATTTTGTTTCCAACTTAATTTTTTGTTTTTCTGGAATTGGGTAGACTTTACTTTCTCACATTTGATTGGACCAATCTGGGTTCAAACTTACAACCTCAGTGGTAAGAGGTCTTTAGACGGCGCTATAGGCTACTGAGTCATGGAGGACCCCTCATATTAATAAAATAAAACATAATGAAACTTTTTTTACAAAATAAAAGATTACTTTTCCAGCAATAACAAAAAAAAAAGACAGAGATTTTCTGGATTGGACCTTTTACAAACAGAAAGATAGGAAACAAACATTTTTTTTTTTTTCTTAAGCTTTACTTTAGAGAGCTCTCTTTAAAATCCAGGCTTTAATGCCATATCATAATTATATACAATATATACATAGGCAGATCAAGTCAGAAATCATTTTCATGTGGAGTGCTTAATTGGCCCAGCACCGAACCCGTGATAAGTAGGTTGTTGGTTTGTAACATCTATGTTACATCCTTGAGCAAGACACTTTTGCTGCATGCATATATGCTTTGTACTTGTTCTACCCAGGAAGACCTTGACCATGATTTGTATAAATTGTATGAACTTGTTTCACAATTGAAGTAAAGTAAATAAGTTTAAACTATATCATTTTCAGTCAATACAGATTTTGTAAATTTCAGGGGTGGGGTCTAGAATTCAAGAGGAATGGAATCCAAATATATGTTTTTCACCATTTTTACAGAAATTATACTAAGGTACCTTATTTAAAAATGTCAGGGCCCAAGCTAGGGGCAATTTGGGCAAAAACTTAACTTCACTCCAACTGTGAGAATGTACATGTATGTTGAAATCTCAGGGTCCAGACCCCCTGCCAATCCCCACCTTCCTCTAAATCCACCAGTGATAACTATATATACATTATATACAACAAACATTTGCAAAATTTTGCTGTTGGAGCTGCGGCAGCTGTTGTTGACGCACTGAACGTCCCAGCCAGTAGACGGCAGGGATACAGAATCTAGAAATTAATCCTGATCAATAAGAAACAATCATTGATAACAATCCTATCCTGCTACATGTAATGTTACCTACCTGGTGACAGCTGTTGTAAGCACTTGCCATGTATGCCCTGCAATACTGTTTTACATTATATCAATAACCTATTGTCTCCATCAAAAGTGAGTAAGAAAAATGATAGTAGTGTCAGAATGAAAAAAAAATCAGAAATTTTCTTTTTAAAGAATTTTCATGATCGAAACCTGTTTGTTCGGAGGTGTGAAAGTTATATTACTTACGAAAGCAGTATGTGCAAAAACATGAAAATATTGAAACCTCCATTTAATTAAAGAAATGAAGAATATAATGTTGCTTAAAATATAAAATTTATGTATAGGATCAGAATACATTCCCTGGGAACCTCCGGCCCACAACAAAAATAGACACTGTGAAGTATGTCCCCCACCATTTTCATACCTTCTATAGGTGAATAAAGTATTTCACTGATTTTTATCGGAGGATTTTATTGGAATGGGGCGGGACACTTCAGTAGGGGAAAATAGCATCGCAAAGATAAAAATGGGGGTGCGGGAAAAGGCAAATCATAAATGTGTTATGCTTACAGTTTACAGGTCAATATCCCTCGAAGTTTGACCCAAAATAAAGAAAAAACATGTATTATTCATCTGCATATTTGTACCGTTCTAGTATGTAAACATATTTCAACCAACCCAGTTGCTACATGTTTGAAAAATGAATATCTGATAGTAAAGTAGGGCATGGTTCAGGATTCTTATGTTTCCCTCCCCCGCAAATGTTTGCTGTGCTCCGACCCAGTAATTTTTCATGTGGGTAGGTAGGTAGCTAAAAAAATTTTTTTTGCCAGATTTTAATTTTTTTTTTTTTAAAGGGTGGCCCTTATCAGTACCAGACACAGCTTACCTCTATAAGTCAATGACTACTTTCTCACATTAGATTAATATAGTGTACAAAAACTAAATAGCACATAATTGAAAATAAGACTTCTGGCGATTTTTTTATATAAAAATGCTCCTCATAAAAGATAAACAGTCAAATATTTATAAGCGGTCACCTCTATTAAGCAGCAACATGTCTTTAGCAGCCACATTTGTTATTTCTTATTTACCAGTATATGCTTTCAGATCAAATTAACCTGTATTAGACAACAACCTGTCTTAAAAGGCCACTTTTGCTCCTTCCCTGGACTGGCTGCTTAAGACAAGTTTGACTGCAGTTTATTTTTATTTCAAAACTATACTATGTACTAGGTTGGAAACTTAAGTTATTTTCACAGCAGTCTTTTAAAATAATCTGATAAATCTGGCTCATTACATTATTTATTAAATTATTTTTTAATATTCCAAAATTGTAATTGACTGTTAAACATCAGGTTAAACTTTATATAATTTTTTATTTATGGAAACTACTATCCCTATTTTCTTATTTCACATTTTTTATTTCATTCTGACAATAATATAAAATATGATACAGGCCAGTTAGCCGAGTCGGTAAAGCGTTTGACTATCAATCCAGGGGTCGTGAGTTCGGATCCCCACCTGGCATTGTTACAATTTCTGTGATGATTGATATACGATATTGTGCCTCATTATTATTCGTCTCTCACCCATGATTCAAATGGGAAAGTTATCAGTTACTTGCGAAGATGGGGTGTGCTCAAATACTTGTTAATCTTTCAGGATCCAGAAAACAGTGGTTAGGTTAACTGATCATCTGTTAGCCTTCGATGTAAAGAAAAATGACGCTAAATATTCAATCAGTCAATATAATACAGTACAAAAAAAATCATAGAAATCTCAAAACTAGTAATTTTAATGACCACCAATTCAATAATTTTTTTAAAAAGATTGTAAACCAACAAGTTAAATCCTCTATTTAGTATTTTACTGATATAAAAAAGAGGTTAATTTACCAAAATAGTACTTAAGAATTAAGAAAAATATGTAAACAGTATCATACCATTTTCACTTTTGACCAACTATATATTCAACCCATTTTATATTTTGCTCGGACCTGAAAGCCTTGAAATCACATATATCGGAATAAGGCATTAACTTGCCTATGACTAACACACATATATCAATGCATGTTGCCGCGTATTGGATTTCCAGTGAAAATCTGGTTTTACATGGCTAAATGAAACAAAAAAGTGTTTTGGAATATTTTAGAACTTTAGCAGTTTTTGTTACCGTGACAAACATGTTGAAATATGTTTGGCCAAGTGAGTAAAATTTCTGTAGTGGTTAAGTACTCATAGTATTTATTTAACAGGATTGTACATGTAGTTGATATGAAAGGCAGTACCAGATTATCAGGAAAAATTGCTATGATGTCTAAAAAAATTTGAACTGAATACAAACGATCTCATTATAATTAACAAATTAAATATGAATGATTTGGAATTTCAAATTTACCAAAACATGACAAAAATTGAAAATATTGGAATGAAATCTCAGTTCTAAAAATAGATAACAGGCAAATACTGCTTGACGACCTTCACCTCGTCATTCCTCCTTTTTCTAAGATGACACAAAATCTGCAATATGACAATCAATATTCATGACTGATCAAACCACAACCAAAAATTAAATCACTTAAGTCATTTGATACCCCACAACAATTTTAAGTTGGTAATCTATTTAAGTCTGTCCTGGACGTGGAGGCCAAGTTAGGGAATCCTTTTTCAATATATTATTTTGGCCTGTTTAGATAGATCTCCTTATGGCAGTATACTAAGGGCTCAGTGAGCATATATAGGCATAATGTATATTTTGCTTCTGATTTTTTTTTAATCCTAATATATTGCCTTTATTATGTACTAATTTATTTTAGCTTGATTGTGAAAAAAAGTAATAGCTTAATATGTTGATCACTCTCAAGTCATTTTTCTCAGTCATGAGTAAAATCAGTATTGAGACTGAGTGTTGTTTTTTGAGGCCATTGCATTGAGGCTGGGATTGAACTCACGACCTATCACATAAGAATCCAACACTCTATCCACTGCACCACTGCTGTGTACTACTTGATCAATTTTTAATTCATGAAAACAAAAAAGTGATGTTTATTTGCAGGTTACTGGAGAGGAACAGGTGTTTACAAAAAAGTTCCCATAGAAGAGGGAAAATCAGAGGAAACTGAAACACCCCAGGATGCATCAGGAGATACCCATGATGCATTAAATGATGAAAACAGCAGTGACGCTACCAGCAAATTATTGGAAGATGCAGAAAAATCTGAGGATAGTGATGGTTCTGGTGATGGCCTAAATGAAAGAGTGGAATGTTTTGAAAATTCAGAAAAGGAAACTATGAAAAAGACTGTCACATTTGAGACCACTGTTCAGGAGAACTCTTCAAATGAAGATAAAGCAGGGAGATTAGATGATGACACTGTTAAAGGGAATGGGGATAAACCAAATTTGAACAAACTTCATCTAGATTTGAATTTGAATGATGAAGAATTGACCAATCAGAATGATAGTGAAGATGAACTGACACCACATGACCAAGAAGTGACCAATCAGAAAAGTGCAGCATGGAATATTGAGGTTTCTAGTGCAAAGTCAAGTAAGAGGTTAGATGCTTTAAGGCATGCTCGATCACACAACCAAGGGGAGAAATACACGCCCCCGAGGGTGCTTGTCTCAACCAATCAGATTGCTCAGAGAAAAGTTTTAGATTTAAAAAGATGGTAATTGGTATTATTTATTTTTTGCTGATAGAAATAGAACCAGAATTTAAAGTTTGGATAGCTCCAATAATGTATTTATATCCCAGTTTTAAGTAACATTGTTTTAATTTATTGTCTGATTAGATATATAATGATATCCATGCAACATAATAGGGTTTGGGCTTTTTTCTGTTTTATATCAGGTTGGGTCAGGTTAGCTCAGTTGGTAGCACATCTGACCATCAATATTGGGGTCATATCTTTAAATCCCTACCTGCCACAGTCTCCAAGATGATTAATATACAATCACCGTTGATTCAAAATGAAATGTTTTTAGTTACTTTTACCTCCCAGGATCCCAGGAAAGAGTGGTTAGTGGTTAACTGATCATCTGTTATCCCTCAATGGCATAAAATGATGCTTAATCTT
The DNA here is from genome assembly GCA_029582155.1 of Panopea generosa. Lineage (NCBI taxonomy): Eukaryota > Metazoa > Mollusca > Bivalvia > Adapedonta > Hiatellidae > Panopea > Panopea generosa. The sequence goes on from CM055907.1 coordinate 38,618,953, forward strand.
CATATGATAAGTTTATAAATGTTATAATCTTACACATGTACTGATCTGACAAATATTATAATCTGACAAAAAAATTTAATGTTCTGATCTGACAAATGTTATAATCTAACAAATGTTCTGATCTGACAAATGTTATAATCTAACAAATGTTCTGATCTGACAAATGTTATAATCTTACACATGTACTGATCTTCTAAATATTATAATCTGACAAAAAATTTTAATGTTCTGATCTGACAAATGTTATAATCTAACAAATGTTCTGATCTGACAAATGTTATAATCTTACAAATGTTCTGATCTGACAAATGTAATAATCTTACACATGTAATGATATGGCAAATGTTGTAATCTTACACATGTACTGATCTGACAAATTTTATAATCTTACATAACACATGTTCTGATCTGACAAATGTTATAATCTAACACATGTTCTGATTTGACAAATGTTATAATCTTACACATGTACTGATCTGACAAATTTTATAATCTTACACATGTACTGATATGGCAAATGTTGTAATCTTACACATGTACTGATCTGACAAATTTTATAATCTTACACATGTACTGATCTGACAAATGTTATAATCTTACACATGTACTGATCTGACACATTTTATAATCTTACACATGTACTGATCTGACAAATGTTATAATCTTACATATGTACTGATCTGACAAATATTATAATCTGACAAAAAAAATTTAATGTTCTGATCTGACAAATGTTATAATCTTACACATGTACTGATCTGACAAATGTTATAATCTTACACATGTACTGATCTGACAAATGTTTAAATCTTACACATGTACTGATATGACAAATGTTTTAATCTTACACATGCACTGATCTGACAAATGTTATAATCTTACACATGCACTGATCTGACAAATTTTATAATCTTACACATGTACTGATCCGACAAATGTTATAATCTTAAACATGTACTGATCCGACAAATGTTATAATCTTACACATGTACTGATATGGCAAATGTTGTAATCTTACACATGTACTGATCTGACAAATTTTATAATCTTACATAACACATGTTCTGATCTGACAAATGTTATAATCTTACACATGTTCTGATCTGACAAATGTTATAATCTTACACATGTACTGATCTGACAAATTTTATAATCTTACACATGTACTGATATGGCAAATGTTGTAATCTTACACATGTACTGATCTGACAAATTTTATAATCTTACACATGTACTGATCTGACAAATGTTATAATCTTACACATGTACTGATCTGACACATTTTATAATCTTACACATGTACTGATCTGACAAATGTTATAATCTTACATATGTACTGATCTGACAAATATTATAATCTGACAAAAAAATTTTAATGTTCTGATCTGACAAATGTTATAATCTTACACATGTACTGATCTGACAAATGTTATAATCTTACACATGTACTGATCTGACAAATGTTTAAATCTTACACATGTACTGATATGACAAATGTTTTAATCTTACACATGCACTGATCTGACAAATGTTATAATCTTACACATGCACTGATCTGACAAATGTTATAATCTTACACATGTACTGATCTGACAAATTTTATAATCTTACACATGTACTGATCTGACAAATGTTATAATCTTAAACATGTACTGATCCGACAAATGTTATAATCTTAAACCTGTACTGATCTGACAAATTTTATAATCCTACACATGTACTGATCTGACAAATGTTATAATCTTACACATGTACTGATCTGACAAATGTTTTAATCTTACACATGTACTGATCTGACAAATGTTATAATCTTACACATGTACTGATCTGACAAATGTTATCTATAGTCTTACACATATACTGATCTGACAAATGTTATAATCTTACACATGTACTGATCTGAAAAATGTTATAATATTACACATATACTGATCTGACAAATGTTATAATCTTACACATGTACTGATCTGACAAATGTTATAATCTTACACATGTACTGATCTGAAAAATGTTATAATATTACACATATACTGATCTGACAAATGTTTTAATCTTACACATGAACTGATTTGACATATATTATAATCTGGAAAAAAAATTTAATGTTCTAATCTGACAAATGTTCTGATCTGACAAATATAACCAACATTACACATTGACGAAAGCCTGCTTATCTCTTGACAATAGTCTTTTTTTTTGTATGCTAAATTGTTTTTGAAAAAAAAAAAAAATTCACGCTGTCTGAATTGACTTACGGGCAGATTTCGATGTCCACAGTATAAGTCAAACAAACTTTTGCCATTTTTTTTCAATTTCAACACACAGTTGCTTATGACACTAGACCAGCTCCACATGTTGAATTTTAAATGAGTTATGTCACCTTTTTCAACTTAAAATTATGTTTAATGGGATGGCCACTCATTATCACCTTATTCTTTTCAAATTTGTGAACAAGTTATGTTTATCACTAGACCTTGCATGTGATTGAATTTCAACTCTGTGTTTATTAATTTACATGAGTCTTCTTCTTTATTTAACATAAAGATAAACTGTGTTCAACATCCACTCAATAGCTCAAACAAGTATACTGGATTTTTTACAAATTTGCATCTCTAGACTTGGCATAGAATTAAGATTCAGCTCTGTACATATGTATTTACCCAAGTTATGCCCCTTGTTTTAAAGTGAAACTACGTTTTATTATTTATCCTCTCAATAACTCAATAACAAATATTGTCCGATTACTTTTAAATTTACCACAAGGTTGCTTATCATTTAATTTAGGCACGAACATTTATTTTTACATGAAGTTAGCCTTTTTTTAATGAATAATTTCATTTTAAATGCTGGATTATTTTAAATTTTTACACAAAGCTTCCTATCACTAGACATTGCATAGGATTGTATGTCATAGTTATTGTGATTGATATATGGTTCATAGTACTGGTGTGTGTGTGTGGGATGGGAGGGGGGTACATTCTCATATTGGACTCTCATACACCTATTGCAGGTTAGATTAAAACTGTTACAACCACAAATTGTTAGTAAATTATTTCAGGTACTGTATGAGTAGACCTCAGTACAAGACGTCATGTGGCATATCATCACTGGTGTCCTGCTGGAATTACTTGTTTAGTACGCTGGGACACGGCAAGTAAGTGTGTCATATCATATTACCGGTAATTTTAAAATTGGTTTAAACATTTTTTTCCAATATAATACGCCTATATATATATTTATGTATAAAAATTATGCCTATATATACTCACTGATATCCGGTATTGTCCGTCATAAAGATATCTATTTTAACATGTCAAAATAATATATTGAAAAGGTTACAATTTCCTAACCTGACCAGCATGCCCTGGTTAGATTAAAATAGGTTTAAAAATGCAACATATTTTATGACATATCAAATGAATTGCATAATTCTGTCTGATTTGGTTTTGATCCATCATACTGGTATACATATTGTAAAATATTACAGAATTTGTTTCATTTAAAAAAGAATCAGAATGATACTGTGAAGGAAGTCAAGCAGTATTAAAGTGCTGTCTGGTTTTAGAATGGGGATTTCCTTTCAAGTTTACTATTCCAATTAAAATTTCATTTGTGGCATCTTTCTTTTTGTGATAATAAGAATGTAAACTTTTACAGAAAATTTAATTCTATGCTCCTGGACTGTTTCTTTAACATTTTATATATAATCATATATTGAGGTTACTACCATGCTTGTTTATCTGAGATTGTGGGTTGTTAGCGGTTTGAGATGAAGTTTTCTATTTCAGTCTCCATCCAGTCACACAAGAGGAGGCCCTGACGACATTGACTTTCCGACCACCCTTCAGTGACATACGATTTGGACCTTTCACTGGAAATGCTACACTCATGCGGTATGTAACAATACAGTTGTAAGAGGGTACACAGGTTTCACAATGTCTGTCTGTAGGAGAAGTCTTATCTGGAACATAATTCCTTCCTAAATGCACAGACCTGTTTCAAATTATGACTTGATGCTGTGTTGCACGAAATACTGAGGCTTATACCTTATAGGTTAAGATCAAACTTAGATGGAAAAGGCCTCTTATGCTCACAAGCCTGCATTAGGTCCATTGTTTATTTATGAAGGTCAAACTTAGAGGTTAAACATAAAATATGTATATAGAAAGTGGTATTCATGTATTCATGCCTGTAAAATGTTGTTTTCCGATAAAAGTTATTACAGTGAGTGACTGGGATGTTTAAGAATAGCTTGTTCATTGAGGGAATTTGAAATAAATTAGCACAAATGATCACCTGGTAATGACAAGACGACATGCCATATACAAAACCCAGCTTAATAGCTTTTTGGGCAAAAAATAGGTGAAAATAAAATACTTGCACTGTTTGCCACAAACATTTGATTATGATACCTTAAAACCATTTATAATTGGTATTCTTATTTCATTCGCATCTGTAACACGATAATTGTAATCCATATGAAAACATAATTATCAAGGGTATATTGTAATATATCATTACACTTTTGGCATATATTTCACTCATAATATGGCCTGTCATCTTTCTAGAAGGATATTAATTAAAACAAGTCCAGTGTGAGCAGGTACTGTATGTCACTCAATAAACAACCCAGGGGTGATGGATCTTTCAAAATGAAGGTGTTTATTTGGTTCCAATTTTTTCAAAATTTTTTTTAAGTGTGTTGCAAACAATCTTGTGTTTAATAATTCACATACAAATACACATTAAAATTAGGTTTCTATTTGCTGATAACACTTTTTTTCTTACTTTTCTGACTCAAATTGGTGTGGAGGGGTGTGATTATTCAGGGGCAATACAGTATTCATATCAAGTTACCGTACAATTTATTGGAATAGCACATTCTTGTGTGTTAGATGTTTGTTATTTATTATAATTCCACTACAGCTGGTTTCGTCACCTGAATGACTTCTACAAGACACGAGGTCGCTGTTACTATGTCTACAAGCCTCAAGGAAAAAACAAGACAGTCAATGTGACGGCGGAAGATGCACTGGCGACAGTGAGGAAAGGTCTACTAGATCAGAACACAACATTTATATACCACTGCCAGAACCACTACTTCTGTCCTATTGGCTTTGAGGATGTGCCGCAGTCACCCAGTCAAGCTTACTGGTATGCCATGAAATAGTTGTGTTGTACCTTGTAAGACAGGTTAAAGAATAATATACTAGCTGCAGAAATAATTGGTAGTACTTATGATTTAGTTTATACTACATGTGTAATTTATCTTAGCTCAATTATGAAGTAAGCTCATATATTACATGAGCCGCTCTCAAGTCAACTTTTTTCAGTAAAACCAATACTGAGTGCTGTTTTTAAAGGGTCGAGCTGGGGAACAAACTTGCAACCTATAGCATGAGTGACCAACACACTATCTACTCCAATATCATCCCAACTTATTTGATAATATGATTAATTTTGAAAACAAGCAAGTGAACAAAAAATGTTGGTGAATCCCAAGTGGGAAAGTTTTCATGTTTCAATGAATAAACTTTATTGAGGCTGTTTACCTCTCACCACTGGGGGTTTCAAGCCGAGCTTAATCAAAAGTTATAAGCAGATAGATGAGTTTTTTACTCAAGTTTGTGTTGTTGTACATGGATTTGTATGTCAGAATAAAATTGTTTAACCATGACCTGTATTGATTTTTGAAATAACATTTAATATCTCATTCATAAAAGAAAAATTAAATTCTTTTAAAGAATGTTGATATTACAATTTGTAGTTGTGCTGGGGCCGATCTCTTAACATGATTAGGCAGATGTTGTAGTAAACACATGTTGTTGGTTTTTTGGGGTTTTTGGGGAAACTGTGGCGGGTTCCTTTAAATTAACAGGAGAAAAATAGGAAAAAGAGTGAAAAATAAAAAAATGCAAATCGGTAAGTATGTATGCTTAAAACAGTTTACAGGTCAATATCGCTATTTTTTATTACCCGTATTTTAAACTGCCATAAATTAACCCCGCCTACAAACAAACAATAAATAGCGGAATTTTTCCTTACATAAGGGGAAAAAACATTACATTTTTGGGAGGGCAATGGGGTCAAACTTCAGGTTGAAATATCCTTTTCTTAGTGTAATACTCAAAAAAAATTCTCATTATCTACAAGGAGTGTCCTGTTTACTATAATTGTTAAAACATCTTATGTTACAGAGGAGATGAAAATAGTTATGCATTCAAGTGAAAGAACACTGCAGCCATATAATTGTTATTTCATATTCATTTTTAGCTCTACTGGCCAAAAGCCAGAAGTGCTTATGTGATGGCGCGTTGTCTGTCGTCTGTCGTCTGTTAGCAGCACTTTCTCTGAAGCCACTAGGCCAATTAAACTAAAACTTCACACGGGTGTTTCTATTGCATAGGAGACTATAAAGAAGATTTTTTATTCAATCTGAAATTCAAGATGGCCGCCATTACTAAAAATTGTCCAAAACTTAAAAAATCTTCTTCTCATGAACGGCCCAACAGATTTTCAAAATGTTTATATAGTAATGATGACCCACTATAGTTTTGTTAGATTTGTTCAAATGGTGTCCCTAGGGTTAAAAATGACCCTGCCCCGATGTTTCTATTGCATAGTAGAATTTCAAAAAGTGCTATGGCCACTATGAGTCAGTAGAGCGGCCTCAGGCCCTCTTGTTTCAGAAAGTATTCATTTAAATACTGGTACTTTTTTAAAAATTTAAAACGTTTGTGGGTGATGTTTCTTCATTAGTTTATTGCCAAAATTGAAATTTAGTTTTACATTAGTCAGTTACTTGCAGAAGAATGATGGTTGAGAGGTCTTCTTTCACCAATAAAAATGGACATTAAGGGTAAGTGAGAAAATGAATGAAAATGCAATGTGTATATTTTACAGTACATGTTTACAAAAAGATATGTACTTCTCTCAACACATTTATGACTACTACCTGCACATTAATATTTTCTTTTTAATTAATAAATAGTTTTTCGTTTTTAGTGGTGAAGTTGATAATGCCGATACCTGGATCCTAATTGGAGACCCGAGTAGGAAACACCCCAGCGTACATTGTAAAAGGTAACGTCTCCATTTTTATGATATAAATTGTTTATGTCAAATTTTTTACATATACATGTATGAATTATTTTTTCACAGCACTAAACAAATACACAGAATGTCACAGAATTACTTTTAAGCAGACAATACATTCAAAATTTTGTTCTGGATAGTAATAACTTAATAAAGGCCTGAAAAAAAAATGTTTAACAAATACAAATGAGGCAAAAACATGAATGGAAGGGTCTCATTTAAAAACAGATTACAGTCAAACCTGTGTAAAGCAGTCATCTCTCTTAAGCAGCACCTGTCTTCAGCCACCATATTTTCTGTTTTTCATTTCTACATTTTCAACGTAAATTAACTTGTAATAAGCACAAGTTTTATTGCATGATCAACATTACGAGTTATTAAAATATATAGGGCTGGACCCCATTAGCTCAGTTGGTAGCACATCTCACTATCAATACAGAGGTCATGAGTTTGAATCCATGATTGATATACTAAATTATTTCCTTTTGTCATTCATCCCTCACTGCTGATTCAAGTGGGAAAGTTATCAGATACATGTCAACTCAAGATGGTTGTGCTCGAGTACCGGTTAACTTATGATCCCAGGAAAGAGTGGTTAGGATAACTGATCGTCTGTTAGCCCTCAATGGCATAAAAATGATGTTAATAATTCAAATAAATCACAAATGTGTGCAGTAAGTGAAATACACATGTTTTAACTTTTTTCAGATGGGAAGACATTGTTACTGATCTCAACTGCCAGAATCCAGAGTTTCTCGACATCAGGAGGTTAGACAAAGGTGTGCAGAAGAGAAACACTAAAAAGGTATGGTTATATTGTTAGGCTGGTTCTGTGACAAACTATAAGACACAATATGCTCCCGGATGCTACTGTAATAACATGTATACTTGAACTGTGATAATATCACAATGAATCTGTTGTTGTATACATTACAAGGTTATTTTACATCTCCTCGCATTGGTTTACCATATGGGTGATGCTCCCAGAGGAGTGTTATTCTTTTTAGGTTTGTGGGGGAAGGTGCATGCTAAAGAAGCAGAAGAAACTCATTGTAAGTTTCTTCTGGTTCTTTAGCATGCTCAGTGTATTGCATCATCAGAAAGGCTCTCTGTTTCTAAAGTTCCATCCAAACGACTGTTAGTAATTTTAATTGTTTACTCTGATTAAGATAGTGTCTTTAAGATGTTTCGGTGAATTTGATAAATTCGTTGGAAAACATATCTTTATTTATGTTAATGAGGTGCTTTGTATCCATTTCAAAAAATAATTTTATTTTTTAAAACATTTTAAGCTTTTTTTCCTGATATACATTGTCATGTATCTTTAATATCATCTGTGTAAGTTAAGCCTGTATTTTCTTAAACTTTAGGTAGGTGGAAACCTCCACTGCATTATGGCATTCCAGAAAAGTCCCTTCATGGCCACTCGAAGGACAAATATCCCAGTACGCAACCGTACACTTAGTCCAGGACATCACAACCACACCCATGGACATGAATCCCGCACACTGAGCCCTGGGCGTGTCCATGACCATGTTCACCTTCAGCGAACTGTGAGCCCTGTTAGGAAGTCACCGCCCAGTCCAATGGTTACCCCAGAGAAACCTCCAGCACTGGAGCATAGGTGTGTATTATATGGTATACCCTTAAAAAAAAAACCTCCAGGTTGATGCAATTTGCAAAAAAGGGTCGTTTATTAGGGTTCAAGAAATCAAAATATGAATTTTGTATGAAGACTAGTGTAAAATGACATCAAAGTGGCACTGCGTGTAGTGCGGCAAATTTTACTTTAGTTTATACTAATTTATTTTAGCTTGATTGCAATGAAAGCTCAGAGCTTATATGAACTGCTTTGGAATCCGCTTCTTGGGAAGAACCAGGACTGAGTGTTGTTCTATGAGAGGCATCGTGTCTAGATCAAGCTGTGGATCGAACCCACAAGCTCTGGCGTGAGCAGCCAACACTCTATCCATTACGCTACCGCCCAACTTTACAATGTTTAAACCAGCCTTGAAACGTGCATGTATTTATCTGGATTAAAGGCACACTTCCAGAGTGGTATCATGTCATTGATCCATTTTATTTGTAACTAAAATCGGTATCAAAATTATATTGTAAATACAAATTTAAATCATTTATAACAAATATTTGTAGAAACAAATGAATTTCCACATATTTTTATGCCCCCACCATTTGGACCAGATTTACATTCATTTGAAATATGGTCAGTGAGTACCCTGGTCATATTTACCTGTAAAAACGCAGACAGAATAAAAATTTGAAATAAGGCCTTCTACTCATGTTCCAAGTCCTGTTGAATTCCTCTCCATATAGTATATTTTTAAAAAATGCTGCCAACAATAAAAAATAGTACTGAAAGGGAAATTATATTGTCATTATTCAAGATAGAATTACGGTTCTTTCGCTTTGAACTTCCAGACATTACCCTCTATTCAAGTTACAAGTGTCATTGGATTACCTTGAGTTCTTTTGGAGTTATGTTCCGAAAAGAATTTGCATTTTTATGCCTGGACAGAGGGACAATTTCTTGCTACAGACGAGTAGAGCAAAACTTGGCATAGCATATACTGCAATAAGATTATCACTGGTGTTAAAAGTGACTTTTATACATGCATGTATTTATGAGCATTTGAGGCCTTCTTATTTCAAAAAATCTATTGGTGTCACTGCACCTTTTTTAAAAAAATTTGTTATGTGAGTATATTCCTGTTATAAAAAAAACTTTTTTTTTAATATGTGGAATCGCTAGACGTTATTTTATATAGAACAAAGAGCAAAATCCAACTGTGTAGTGGGACCTATATGCTTGGGTCACTTCAATTGTTAGATAGAATCAACCACCACACACACATTTTGATCTACTTTACATTCTTCATATCATCAAATGGGTTCATTTTAACTTGTGATTGTTGAAACTATTTCAGGTATGAATTATTCCTGGCGGATGATGAAGAGGATGATGAGGGAATGTGTGACGACAGCACTACCAGCTCCGAGGCCAGTGCTCTTCTGTAACCCATATTCCTGAAACTTCCCTTTATGGGCCCCTTCACAAAGGATGGCCGACTATTGCAATATTTAGCCAGGCAGACGTTAAAAATTGGAAAACATTTGCGTAGTCCAAACTGTCATTTTGAGATGTAGCAGTTAATAGATGGACTGCTGTATATATGTAAAAAATAGTGTGTATGGATGGGTACATAAAAAGATAAAATGTTAATTTTATCTTATGTAAAAAGTGATATTACATAATAACCATACTTCTGTTACAGTGACTTTGAATACTTTTCAATAGCTAGTGTATGATTTTGAAGCATGCAGATAATAATTTAAAAAGTTGATAATAGAACTATTCACTCAAAGACTACTCTTACCGACTGTATCAACAGATACGCCATCCATGGAATTGTGTATCAAGTGACCTCATATTGCTTTCGACAGTCTGTCTTTTCTGTTTGAATACAAAGATTTTTGTTGCTACCCCTGTCCGTCCATTTGTCTGTCCGTTCATTAATGTGAGAATTGGTTTTGGATCAATAACTTTTCAAAAGGTCAATTTTTGTATATAATTAATATTTCATGAGTACCTGTGTGTTCATTTGTGTCAGAATTATTCCAGTTAATGAGATGTGGTGTATTGTATTCTTAATGAAGACAAATTGGGTCAAAATATATTATGTTCTCAAATCGATATTTTTATTTATATGGCATGGTCTTTGATAAAAAGGCAAAAGTAGTTCCTACTTCCGCTGCACATGCTAAATATCAATGCATGCAGTACGATAAAATACTGCATGCTCGTCCACTATAGAAAACTATAGAGACAATATGAAAGTATACAATAAATGTTTATACAATATGTAATACAGTTAACTTCATAATTGTATGCAATGTATGTGGCATTACCATTAGGATTTTCGCTTTGTGTTAATAAAAGAAAGGATGCAATATCGGGGTCACTTGCTAGCAATAAAATTCTGCATGCATTTTTGTTTTGGTTATGAATAAATCAATATTTTGTTTGTCATTTGTAGATGGTTTCTACATAAATATGTCTATGTACATTTTATATTTGCTTATATGCATATAGTTTTTTAATAAGCAAAGGAATCAACTTAGTTATTTTTAAAGCATTTATCTAGTTCAAGAAAAAGATGAAATTAATTGTCATTTTACATTTGAACAAGCCATGTCTAGTTAGCTCAGTCGGTAGCACGTCTGACTATCAATCCAGGGATTGTGATTGATACACGACATTGTGTCTCATTGTCATTTAACTCTCACTGCTGATTCAAGTGGGAAAATTATCAGTTTCCAGTGAAGATGGGTGTGTACTGGTTAAGTGTCTACAACCCCAGGAAACAGTGGTTAGTTCAACTGATCGTCTGTTAAGACCTCAATGGCATAAAAGTCAGTGATGCTTAATATGCTTAACAAACATAAAAACATTGGAACAATTAATCAAGTTGTGTTCTTTTAATTCTTTAATTTCAGATAAATGTATTTCTGTAATGTATAATGTTTACGACAGTTAATTATCCGGTAAATATTTAATGTCAGCTGGCCTGTATTAATTTGTGTTAATTTTTAATTGTTGTCTTTTTATTTTAACCTATTGTTTGGGCTACATGTTTCAGACAAGTTCTTTTGAGCTTTTATAATTATAATGTCAGTGTGAAAATAAATTACATATCTGGAAATTAATCTTTTAAGTGGTAAATATATTGAGAAAAACACATTTTACACCAAAATCTGATTTTAAATGAGGAAAAATCAATGCAAATTTAGTGTTGCCAATACAGCAAACATAAAGATAATTTGCAATAACTTTTGATAGGTGTAAAGAACTTTCAGCATTTCTTTGTATAGTTATTTGCCATATATTAAATAAAGTTTGAACTGAATTTCTAAAAAACAAATACATGTACAATTATTGTTTCGAAGTTTTCATCCATCAAAATTTTGCATTGAATTTTGCAAACCAAAATCATCTTTTTGTGATATTTCAAAAAGTATTAAACTCATTTTGAAAAATGAAATTAATGTGTATATTTTTATTTGCCACTAAAACTACTGTTTAACTGATACATAATTTATTTTTGCTTTTGCATTTATAAAATTAAATCTTTTTTTGATGAAACAAGTGCCCCGAACAACAATGTATATGATATGATTTGTTATGCAAATTTTCTAATTTTGCAGTTTAATACAATGTATATAATCACCTATACCATGTACTGCTTAAAATGTTTGTTTAAGGGATTTATGTTCATGCATTGAATATTTCACAAAATTAATATATTTTATAATGCTAATTTCATTTTCTTACAAAATTATACTGGTAAATTGCATTTGTAATTCCTGATTATATATATATAATGCAACTGAAAATGAGTTTTGAAAGTATTTATGCCACAACAATTTGGGAGAGAGAATCGAAATTCCCCTATGACAGCTACAAACTGGCCTAGTTTACTGGCATAATTTTTTAATCAGATTTGTGTTTTGTGCATCGTTCTCTTAAATAAATTTGATTAAAACTTCCTGCTATTTAACCTTTAATTAAAACGACAAATATATTGTGTCATTTGAAGGGTTGGTTCATTTTTCATGTGTAGCTTTGCTTCATTTAAAAAATTTGTGTATGTTAACTATTTAAGAAATAAAATGTTACATTCCTGTTAAAAAATTGTAATTCTTTCTCTTTTTCCAGAGATTTATTAAATATCTTTAATTGACTTGGCAGAAAATCTCCCCACAGAGCTGTGTGTTCATGCCCAGCTTACTTCATACATTTTTTTGTCCCTCAATTTGTGAAAAGCAGGAGACACTAACTTGAGCCCGTCCGTTCATCCGTCTGTATGTTGATCTGTCCATCACACGTTGGTTTCCATGCAATAACAAGAATGCCTGAATCAACTCTTTTGAAATTTTTATGCAATGTCTATAATGACAAAACGCAGGCTAAATTCGATTTTAGGGGTTGTGACTTTCGTCGTAGAGTTATACCCCTTTAATTTGTGAAAATCATATTTTAGAGGGTACCGTGTAATAACTTAAGAATGCCTGAATCAAATCTTTTGAAATGATTATATAATGTTTATAATGACAAAATAAAAGTTAAAGTCTATTTTAGGGGTTGTGACTTTTATCTTTGTATAGTTGTGCCCCTTTAATTCATGAAAAATCGTAATTTTTTTTTGGTTTCCGTGCAATAGCTTATGAATGCCTGAATCAAATCTTTTTAAATTCTAATACAATGGTTATAATGACAAAATACACGCTTAGTTCGATTTTAGGGGTTGTGGCATATGTTGTCCTACAGTTATGCCCCTTTAATTTGTGAAAAATCGTATTGTTGAGGTTTTCTGTCCAATAACTTAAGAATGCCTGAATCAAATCATTTGAAAAAAGCTGGGGATATAAATTGTGAGTTCTTAGTTTTTCGGATAACAAAAAATATAACAAAAAATATAAACTTTTAGATAAAATAATAAGTTCAGGACTATTAAATTTTTATTCATGTTTTAAGAGAATAAACATCACATATATTACAGTTAACAGGCCAACAATGAAGGTTAAGATATTAAAGTTTGAATACACAAATACAAATATGTCCATTGACAGAATGGCACCCATTACACCGTTATACTGGACTGATGCTGTAATGACCTCCACACAATCATCTTCAAGATTTACGTTCCTATCTATATGAAGGCATATTATATAAGGAGTGTTACTATCTAACTTGCGTAATCTGTAACTGTTAACAGATACAGGCATTACCAGTGTTTTCATTTTCTCCCTTTTGCCAAAAGGATGATATTTTATCTCTACTGATTTTACATCCGTGTCAGAAACTGTGCTCCATTTTAAATTCATATAATTATGACCAATCTCTGATGCAGATAGTTTAACTTTTACATTCAAATGTTTTATGTTATAAAGTGCCTGACTGGTTAATTTCAAATCTGCTTCATCCAAACCCGAGCACTCAAATGCATTGTCTTCTAAATTATTCCAAGTTTTTCCTCTTAAATTTTCCGGCAGTTCACAAACTGGTATAAATTTGCTTGTGTCAAGAGTTTTCCGATATTTGAGCAAATATTTTCTGGTATCATATAATTCCTTCAACCACAACAACTCACAAGTGCAGATAAATGGATTTCCACCAATCAGAAACAATGATTGTGGGAACAGTATGGTACTGTACTGTTCTGAAATACTGGATATTCTGTTGTATGATGTATCAAACAAATCCATCATTGGTAAAACATTTGGCAATGTTCTAAGTCGATTTGCAGATAGATCTAAAATTTTGAGATCATTCATATGTGCAAACATGTCATCTGGCAACACTTCAATTCTGTTCTTTGATAAATCTAATTTCTCAAGCCTGTTCAAAACATTGAAAGCATCTTTCCTTATTTCATCAATTTTGTTATTAGATAAATTCAAATACAAAAGATTGTCGAGTTGCTTAAAAGCACAATTTTCTATTTTTTCAATTGCATTCATGCTTAAATCTATATGATGAATATTTGATTCCACTTTTGCATCACAGTTGGAGTTTATTGAACGAATAGCATTGCCTTTCAGAGATAGTTTTCTTAATCTTTTACAACTATGTAGTTCTCTCATAACCAACTCTTCCATAAAATTATTTTCCATCTTTAATATTTCAACTGTTTTTAAGAATGGGGGATAGAATCTAAACAAATTATAACTCAAGTCGAGTTCCTTTAATCTGATCATTCCCATATCTTTCTGAATATCATGTATAGCAGCTAGACTATTATGACTTATGTTTAAGGTCACCAATTGACCATATAATTTACCAGCACGGAACACTGAAAACATTTCTTCAATTCTATTGTGACTCAAATCAAGGGCAGTAACTCCTTCATCAATGACATCTTCCGCAAGTCTATCTATCTCTGCATATGAACAGTTTATAATAAGTGAAGATTCGGAAGTGACAACATCTTGGCAATATTTGGAAGCTGATGACCCTGTAGGATGGTTTGGGTTTTCAGTATTGTGGGTTTCTACCAGAGATCCTGCATACGAAGCCCAAAATGTGAACATAAACCTGAGTAGCTTCATTGTTGTTGTTTGGCCCAGCTCTGTTTCATCCTGCAATATAATGTTATGTTATGTTATAAATATTTCAATATTGTTTTTTTCTCTCAAATTCAATCTATATTTAATAACAGTGACCATACTGGTTAACAGGTGGCATTTACAGGACTTCCATGCAGTGCTACATGTAAAATATCTAAGGTCTAGGCCTTGAACTTTCAGAGAAAATGTTTTTTAAAATTTCGCTTAAAATGTGCTTATAAATAAACTCTGTGGCGGGATTATTTGTGGTCGAATGACACTGGTTCAGGAGCTCGTCTGAGATCTTGTGGTTATATAACTGCTGTGCAAGTTTGGTTAAGATTAATTTAAAAATGAAGGAACTATCGCGTCTATGAGATTTTCCCTATATAACTTTATGTAAAACAGTGGCCCCTGTGGTGGTCCCAAGTTTGAACCCAGGAACCCAACTTCAACAAATCTTTTAGGAGATTCCCATGAAATGCTACATGTAAAATATCTAAGGTCTAGGCATTGAATTTTCAGAGTATTTTTTTAAAGTATCACTTGAAATGTGCTTATAAGCCCTGTGGCGGAGGAAGTTTGGTTAAGATTCAAAGGAAAATGAAGGTGCTATCACGTCTACAAGAAAAAGGTTAATGGAAGGACGACGGACAATTTACCATGACATAAGCCCTGCTGGCCTTTGGCCAATAAAGCTAAAACACTTACAACATCCTGAAGGAATTATTTTGTCTCTTTTATATAATGGTAGGTTCCTATTCAAATCAATGCAAACATTGTGACCACATGGTAGCTATCTCTTCAATATTTTGAGATGAAAAACACAAAGTTTAGGAAGGTTGACCCGAGGTCATGTAATAACAGTGGCCATATTACTATAATTAGATTTTGGGCAATGACACAAAACAAAAATGTGAACCAATGCTTTTCCAGTACATGTACCTTGTTCAAAAAGGTTAGACAGGTAATGCCTGTCCAATGGCCACCCAGGTTCAGTCATACTATAGGTTTATCATATGTAGGCTCAATTGTTATTTTAATTTTTTTCTGATTTAATTTACCATTGACGAGTATCATAGTCAATGTCTACAATCTGTGTCACCTTCCAATTACCATCTTGAATCTCATTATATGGTTGAAATATGAGATCAGACGAGATAAAGAAGAACTATTTACATTATTCCATTCTGATTCAGTTAATTTTGCTTTATAAATTTAAAATTTTTAAATAAGGGAAGTTGTAATTTAAGTTTTATATAACAGAATGTAAAATGTTCATATCGAATTAAACAAGTCTTGAAAACAGCTTTAATGCCATATATCCAGTTGTATTGGTGGAGGACGACCTGTCAGAATGCATCTGAATCAAGAAGGTGAAGCTGTTGTAGGCCTTCTTTGTGATGACATAACATGGCTGTTCCATAGCAGTTTTTAATTGATGGTCATCCTCAGATATTTTCAATACGGGACAAGATTGAAGGACTGTTCATGGATCGTGTGTGTGTGTGTGTGTATATATATATATATATGCATCTTCTATAGATTTATTAGTTTCAATACTTAATGATTTCTATGAATTTATATGCAAAAATAGACATTCCATAATGCCAGATTAAATAAGGCACTGATGGACAGCTTTTTTATAATTTGGATATCTAACCTGCAGTACATATAATACGTCTCTCGGCAGACAAAAAAGGAAAGTCTTTAAAAGGCTCTTTAAAGACTTTTTCTTCAATATACAACACACCTTCATAAATGAAAATGTGCGAATTTGACAGCTCCAGGGATAAGGGCTTTAAATGCATTCAAAGTTAACCACCTTGTACATAAATAACATTGAATCTAGAGTCAACATGAACTAGTAGGTTATTTGGTGAATTGATGGCTACTACAATGTAACATGATGATGATTTAATAAAACAATATTAAAAGCGTGAATGGGTTCTGCTGAATTCAAGGGTTTGCCAATTTAAGTTTTGTATCATTTTAGTTACAGAGCTTGTGTTATGATGTTGATTTATAACAAATCTGGCGACACATCATTGTACTTTTTCTATTTGATTTATTTGAGTTTTAGTGTGAGGGTCCCAAACAGTGGATGAATATTCAAATCTTGGTCGGGCAAGTGCCTTGTATGTGTAGCGTGCACTGAGCGGCAGTTGCAAGAACTTACTATGATAAATACAGCTAGTGTAATAATTGAGATATATATAATTTTTCTTGGGCTACTTTGCCAATGATTTGTTCCAATGATAAGATAAATGACTGGTTGGTTGCAAATAATCAATGTACAACACGTAAAACTTTTAACTATAATATATAAAGCAATACCTTGGTAGTCAATGACGCTGAGCATCAGCCGAGCACAATAAACAAATAAAGCACTTTGTCACTCAATGACGCCAAGCATCAGTTGAGAAAGACAATATATATAAATGTACTTTTTACTTCCTTACTCTATAAATCTAATCCATCGAACAACCCAATGACGCTGAGCATCAGTCAAGCCTGGTATTATCTACAAATACACGCATTTATTTATACCACTATATACCTATATCATGGAACCCTGACTATCATCGAACCCAATGACGCTGAGCATCAGTTGAGTCTGATAGTATGTATACGTAATACTTCAATGCCTGTGTCATTAAACCTAACTATCACTGAACTCAATGACGCTGAGCATCAGTCAATTCTGATAGTATATATATATATATATATATATATATATATATATATATATATATATGTGTTATATATATACTTTATAACTTGGTTCAACCTTTACTGGGGAATAACCATGCAACCTGTGCAGCTAATACATGAAGCTTACTATTGTCAACAAGACGCTGAGCATCTACGTTGCTTTTCAACTACTGTATTTTGGCCAAAAGTCCCACTGTTGTTCAATCCCAAATATATGTTACTTGATGTTATTACTCCATCAACAGCAAAACACAGACAGACTCTTTTTCAAGGCTGCTACGCCCTTTTATACCAACAACGATGGTGGCGCCACTAAACCGATTCTGGTCAATTCCGACTGATGTCGGAAAATACTGAGTCACTCCCATTATGATTATACTAGTAAATCCAAATGAACTGTTTACAACACTTAGGAACCAATTCTGCGTGTAACAATCTTGCATAATTTATCAGCCTTTATTAAAAACACAAATGCAAACTCAAACACATCACAAATATTACTTTATAAGAAAAAATTAAGATCAAATACTAACTAGAACTATTTGTTTACCAGCCTTGCAAATAGCATCAAACTAATCAAGGGGAATTACTCACAAATCAACGTATTATCTAGAGTATCTATACTTTGCTAGCAATATACGTCATATATATATGCATGTATGATCTTTTACTTAGTGGAATTTTTTGACATGCTTTGTCTCACTAACTGCACAATGTTAGGATTATATAAACCTATATTGCATTTATGTCATGCAAAAGCCATTGATGACATTAGAAACACTTTTGACAAGAATTTCTCAACTCCCTGTTGGCAAATGAGGAGCACAGGTCCAAGTATCATCCTAGTACCCCTCTACCCCACCCCCTCCCCCACCCAACACACACAATTTTTTTTTGTTTTTATGTGTTATGTATATGTTCATATGAGAAAATATATACTGGTCATACCTATTACCGCGAGTCTAAAACTTTGTTGACCATGTAAATAATGACATCAATAATAAACAGTAATGAAGTGATTTAACAGACTTAAGCGTGCTGAGTAATAAACAGTTGCCGGTACAAAATGTAAACAAATGCCGATGCTAACAGAAGTTGGAGCTTTGCACATGTCTTGGATATTGTTATTATACAGGCATTCGCGGTAATAGGTATATTGCGGTATTAGGTATACAAGGGATACATTTATATACATTTGATCATATAATACACATAAATACCATATAACATTATTTGTTGTCGGGGTGGGGTCCCCATTGTAGGGGGTACTTTTAATCTGTGATTTTGAGAGAAAAAAAATCATTCTATTTATAACCGGGAAACGGTCTCACTATTTAGCGTCAAGAACGATCTCATGTTCATGTCATTTCGTGAATTTTTAGAACTGTATCATTGGATACAAATTAATCATTTACAACATAGTGCACAAATATGAATATTAGTTTACCTGAAATATAAAATAATACCTACGAAAAAAATATTGTAACACAGCTGACTGGTCAGAGTAGTCTCCCTGTGATCGAATTCCGGTAAAAGTCTTGATGACACAGACGCTCTTTGTTTCCGGAAGAGACAAACAAACGTCTCAAACGTTCGGATTTGACAACAGCAAGTTTATATTTTCACAACCCCGCAAGAAAGGGATCCCTTATCAGGTAAGATTCTGTGAAACTTCCATAGATAAATTTAGTTTTCTTAATGAGATATATTGAATAATCACTAAAATATCGTTTACTTATTTTAGTGTAAAAAAAAAGTTGAAAGCGCATCTTGCCAAATATTTGTCTGTCAGACCCACAGCGGCTAGTCTGTAGTGGCAATACACATTTCATATGTACTGTACTGAATATTTTGTGGAAGTAGATGTATCAATCAATCTATATCCCTTTGTATAATATAATTATGTCTTAATATTTATGGATATAGATATAAAATGTGTATTGGCACCAGTCCCTGTGGTCGGATAGTACAAGAGTAATTTGACATGTTTTCATATTTCAGTGATTTGCGACTTACATTTAGTATAAGAATCAAAATATTGTTGAGGGTGTCTGGTGTTGGTAGAGATTTGGTTTCGCACTATAAAACAACTTTTATGATACTTCAGTACTGTTATTCAGTTATACTGGTATCATTAATCACCATAATAAGCGTGAGACTCTAAAAAATATCAAATTGTTCAACAACATACTTTGATATATGCACTATTCAGTTACTTGACAAAATCAAGGAATTATATAGAGAAGGAGAGGCAACTGACTAAGATTTTGTGAACACTGGCATATTCACGCAATTTCAATTATATTAACTTCCATTCATCCCAGGAACACAAATCAAAATGTATACATTGCAGACTGAAATTCTCATCAAAACAATACCATTCCAAGAAATTTGGGTTAAAAATTATTGAAGTACTTTGATTACAAAATTTGTATACTGCAGCTAAAATAATATCAAACTTCAACAATTTTTCCTTCAACCCTTAATAGCTTTAATTCAGGATCATTTTGCGTAATCAAAGCATGTTTAAACATTTAAGAATTTACATATAGCTTACAGTGTATGTACAAGAAATCAGTTGCCTGTGAATTTATGAATGATTAATTTGCCAAATAATTAATCCTTTGTGTGCTGTTTTATCAACATTTAGTGAGGCGATGCTAGTTTCCTATCCTATACAAGTCCTTGACAAAATCCACCAGGAAGACATCAATGTATTAGATAAATAATCCCACATTTGACATGACCCAAATAAGTCTGAGGCACAAAATCATTATCTCTCAATTGATCCATTGACCTTTAATCACGCTTCATGTCCAAAGTTGTTGTTTTTTTCACTCAGCCTTCAAGCTTGCATGTCCCAGTTGTACAAACAAAAGCTATTCTTGTCTGATTTAGTCAAGACAAAGAAAAGATTCTAGTATTATTGAGAGTATTTTATTAGTACACAATGAAACTATATTTAGAGTTGTCTTCACATCTTATTTGAATAAACATAGGATAAAATGATGGAAAACACCAGTTACAATTGTTTGTTTTGCTGTGTAAAGCCATATGTTTACCAGGACTAGTATTATGTATAAATAACCATATTACTAATACCAGTATTTCTGTAGATTTTAAGTGAAATGCCTGTTATAAAATAAGATTTTTACAAACTTGAGTACTAGTACAAGAAGAATTGTAAGATCTCTATGCACAGTACGTATGTATTTCAATTATATCTTCTTTCTTTACTTTCAACCACCATTTGGGAGCATTTATTGGGGAAAAGACATTTGAATCACTAATTCACAAAAGATTTTAGTTTTTTTTTTATCAGAGCACTCAAGGAGAAGTGACTTTCCATAATATGAGATAACGTTGGCAACATCTGTAACTGGCACATTCCCTCTAAAGAACAGCACTCATTCCTAAGTCATAGTTAAGGGCGTAAACATAAATTTGATATGGGTGCAGCTTTATATTCTACAAATTTAAGATAATTATGAAACAAGAAAAAAAAGGAAAATTATTGTTGCGGCATACAAAATAAACGTAAAAAAGTTTTGAACTTTAGCCATCCTTAAAAAAATGTTTGTTTGCTGTGCTCAGACCCAGTAATTTTCATGTGGGAAGGTAGGTAGTTATATTTTTTTTTGCTCGATTTTAATTTTGTATAGTCATTTTTAATAAAAAAGGACTTAAATCATGGGGGAATTTACAATTGCAATTTTGAGTGAGTAGGTAGGACCACGGCAAACAACAATTTTTTTAAGGATGGCCTTAGTTAAAAAATTGTAGAAAACTTTTGAAATGATTGGTTGTGCAGCATGGATGTGGTATAGTGCATCATTGAAACCAATGTCTACGCCCATGACAGTGAATAAGACAGGACATGACCCCATGTGTCTCTGACCAAGAATCAATTTTAGAATCTTTTAGGAAGTATTATATTACTAATCCTCTGCACCGGTGCATATACCCATACCGGTACTCAGGCATATACTGTATAATGATTGTCTATAATTATAAAGTCTTTATTCTGTTACAAGGTAAATAGGTAGTAGTGTAGTAAATAGTGTCAGGCACTCAAGCCTGAGTTTGCAGGTTCCACTGGATGCCACTCAAAAAACAACTCTGTATTGGGTCTGGCCTGGGAAGTGGACTCAAAAGCCATTCATATAAACTTTGAGTTTTTTTCGTAATTGAGCTGAATTAAATTAGAATACATAGTGAGGTAAAATTATCTTCAGCTTTGTGATTACAGGAGTTATTGCAAGGTGTAAAACAATAAACAAAAATTTTACAATCATATTCAGAAAAAACATTAAACATGTGAAATAGATCTAATTCACAGTGAAACAGCTAAATGGTATAATCAGTACACTTGTTTTAGTGTGCATCTATTAGTAGGCCATCCAAACACAGGAAAAAAACTTTTGATGGCAAATTTGAGTAGAATTTGGCATCCATGCTTAATGTCTTCCTTGGCATGTATACAAACCTGTGAGGGTGGATGCCAATCATGAAATCGCCTCATAATCTCAAAATTAGGTCAAAGGTCAACTGGGTGCAGTAATTGATATATAGAATTAAAGAAACTGTCTTGTTAAAATATTTGTTTATTTATTGAACTGAAAACTATAAAAATATGTCTCTTGTAAGCAACTACAAGGAAAATGAAAAAAAATATGTTAAAAATTGTGTTGTCAAATTGAGGTCAAAGGTCAAAAAGTGGGTAAAATTTATGAAATTTGAATTTCTTGTGAAATGCAAGCTTCCAATAATTAAGAACAGGCAAGTATTTTAAATCAAATGAAGTATATACATAAACAAACTTTATGAGAAATTAAGCATATTAAAAAGAAGGAAAGAGCTTCATGAGGTCACAATAGAAGTCGGACAAAACTATTTGCGGTATAGAAATAGTTAATATTCTCTGATATTGCTCAACAAAGAAAGCTAATGATCTATAGTCATTTTAATATACACTAGTATACTAGTAAATACGTTGTTATATAATAAGGATATTTGTTAGAATGCAGAAAGTAACTATTCGGATAGCGTGTATTCCAAAAGCCTGAATCATAGTGTGACTATCAATGACTGTGTATCATTGCAGTGAAGAATTGGGAAAGTCATCAAGTTAAAATCACTTCATATTCAGAGACATTTAATAATTCAGTCTTTGTGGTAGAATTCCTAAATCATACAACCCTAGCAACTGGCAGAGGTACCAAGGACAACTTGTGTTTCAGCACAGAACCAATTTCTACATTTCAGCTAGCATTTACAGCTGACAAAGATATGTTTAAACACTTAAATGTTTGATAGACTCTGAAGTAGTTTTCTGTCATCTTTAACAACCTGAACTTTCTGCATGTTTGAAACATCATATATCATTGCAAATGTTTTGTTTTTTTCTTCAAAGGATCATACTCAAAAAATGTCAAAAGTATCCAAGTTTGATCAAAACTTGAACACCAGACTCATCAAGATCAGTTTCTAATGGCAGACAATCATATCTGGTGTAGGTATGGTCTTCCTCTGCATCACTTTCTCCTTATAGTGACTTTTCTAACACATCTGACTGAGTTGTCAAAGTGACACAGAATTTGTCTCTGGCTTGGTCGTTTTGTGTGATTCCTTTTTTCCTATTGTTCATGTTACAAATGTTTTCATCCAGCTTGTTGCTTGGTCAGTGTTCAGTGATTTTGCTCCTTCTGACTATAAAAATCCTATCTTTATATTTCCCACACATATCTGATGCTGTCTTTCAAGAGACTTCATATCATCTAAGTAAACAAGTCTTGATTGCCGCATACAAGTATTTTTTTTAGAATGGATGGCTGATCTGCTGTGATAAGGGTATTGCTTTGACCAATATGATTTGAAATATTTTCAAATATATTGATAACAGTAGTAAATGTGTTCAGTTCATCTAAATAGGATTGTAGTATTGGATGCATTCCTAAAGTTGTCATTGGCAGTATATCTGGACTGCTTAATTCATTGTAAGCTCTCCAAGTCGGAACTGTTTGCATATCATTTTGACTATTTTGCTAATTATCTATTCAAATATTTCGAATATATGCTATTTAACGTGTTTCATTATTGTGTGTGTACCAACTACTTGCATTTATGTTGTCAGGTCCATTTATTGGATATAGCGTACCATCATTGCTTTATCCAATTGGATAGTTTTCATAGTATCAGCAGAAGCATGTTTGCCCAATTATTAAGTTCTGGTATTAGTACCCACATAATATTCTCTAGAGTTTGACTGTATTTCCCAACCACCATATTGTGCTGTTAACTATGTTTCTTTCAGTTAACGTTGCTTCAACAGCACCAATATTATCACAGGACATAAACAGATTATATCCATTTTCGATATACATCCCAAGACTGTCATTTACAATTAAGTTGTCAATTCTATTGATAATATTTATAACAGTGTGGTTCACAGCATGGAAAAGACTGACACTTATTTCAGAACAAGCTGTCTTGTGAAGAGCATGTCCAAGGCCAACATCTTGAGATTGTGTATGCCGTTAGATACGCCAAATACTATATCTCCTGCGCTAGTATACAAACGTAACAGTTCTCCGCATAGGTTCTCACTTCAGCATTGCCATCTAGAATAATTGTCATTCCACCAAATAGCAGGCGAGATAGAGAAAGAACCTTCCAGGAATTACCTTGTCTACATAATCAATGTCTATTCCTTCCCGAAGGGAATCATGCCTATCTCACCTCTTACTTGTTGAGCAGCAGTCAACACTTTCCTGTATAAGTATACTTTCATATGGTTTTAGAATACTTGAAACATTATCTGATAAATCAGTATATGACCCAAAATCAGACGCATATGTGATGGTCTAATAAACTGTGCTTTGGGTCAGTAGCTTTTTTGACGTCTTCATAGAACGATCCTCATATTTGCTTGGAACAGTCTGATTTAATACCCGCTTCCTTGTAATAAAGCTACTCCAGTCGCCACCAATAATCACCGGAGCTAAATCCTCATAATTCTGTCATTACTGTATCATCTTTGAAAGTATTCTCATACTTCACAATTTGTTTTTTAAACTTAGACATATTAGATTGTATTTTACTTCGGAAGCAAGAAGTTTATTTACAGCCGCAATACATATTCTTGAAAACTATCACTCTTATACAGTGTAACTGTTTTACATTTTCCGACTGAAATAAAATACATCAACTCGAATCAGTTGGTAATATTTTTGCTAAAGTTGCTGAATGGACAGGAGCATCTTTCAACTCTTTTTCGACACTACTAGTAGAAGGTCCAGGAGATCCCATTTTTCTTTTGAGTTTATTAATTTTGTTTTTGGAAGTGAAAACACTATAACAAATTTTATGCCATAAAAAGTTTCAATCAAGTGTCACGATCAAAACTGTCATTTCTGTCAAGAACTTCTATACTGGAGGTAACAAGTAATTTTCTTCGAATCTCAGATACTTTGTGAGGCATATTTATATATGGTAAGACAAGTTTTACTAGTTTTACGTACAATTAAGGTAATTTGATTGCATCATAACATAAACTCTCTTTATTTTACATTTACTTTTAATCTAAGGTATATATATTCGTAATTGTTATTTCTCCTTAAATCGCATTTCAATTGGAAAAGAATACATGATAAAAAAATATGCACCAGTGTATTATCGTATTGTGAAGAACATACGGACGTCCAAGCGAACACTTAACTTTTAGAATTAATTTTAGTATTTATCTTCAAAGATATGTATAAAATCAAGGTTAATAACAAATTGCAGATTTGCAATAAACAACAACTACCGAAATTGTCTACATTTTAAATGTACTTATTGAACTTTCGACTCGTATAAAAACAAGCAGAAAGACAGACATGCTTCAATATCCTTTAAATAGATGCTCCATCGTCCTTTACACTGTTTCATTATTAACTATAACGATCACAACTATCATAATGTATATGAATTCTACAGTTTGATGAGCACAGCCAATTCTAACAAGATAATCAAACTGACAAAGTTTGTATTTGAGATGTTTAATAAATGAACTCTTTACCTCCAATCTTAAAACAAAATGACTTAAAACATAATGACTTGAATTAAATCTCGAAATTGTGTATTACTTTTTTCTTTTTTTTTCAATATTTGAAATAAGATAAACACAAACATTGATCACGAGCAAAACAACAAAACAGTCAATACATTAAAAAAATATATATATAAATAAATATATTGCATTCATTTTATCAAAACTGTATTGAAATTATAATGTTCGTATTATGAATGTTTATTTGTTAGATTCAATGTTTACCATGTGTTTAAAAATGTATTATGGGCCGGAGGCCTACATTACTCAAATAAAATTTTGTTTATTTGTCTATATTGTCTAATAGTCTATTAACAACATGTCATTACAGAAAAAATATATAAAACAACATAATTGTAAGATTAGTGACAATAATTTATATACAACACTGTTTTGTTAACTTTTGCATCTGATTGACCTTTGACCTCAACTGTGACCTTAAAACCAATTTCATGAGTGGCATCCATCATCACACGATGCTGTACATATTGGGGAATAATGTTATGGTACTAAAACAATTCTACTAAAAATTGCCATCAAAAGTTAAAATAAGGGTCATTTTGCTTTTTGGATGGCCTACTATATGGTCGCTATTGCCATATCCTGGTGAGTCATTTCACCATAAACAAACTTGATGTTGTTTAGCATCACTTTCAACAATTTGTCAGTTATATTGTGACAGTGTTCAGAATCAGTACTTTAAGTGGACACATGGTATGATACCCATTTCAGTCACGTTATACTACCACACACCAGACTGACCTGGCTTCTATTTCACCAACATTTAACTTAAATACTTAAAAACTTAACTAAGTTTTGACTGGTTATTTATCTATTATATAATCAAAATCATTGACACAATATGCAGTTTTATTGGAACCAGTCTAAAATTATGATCACATGGCTGCTTTTCTTAGATTTAAGTTTTTAAGTATTTAAGTATATGTTGGTGAAACAGGAGCCAGATCTAGAAATGTCCTCTAAAGGCTGAGTGCCAAGTGAGAAAGTTTCTAGTACCATTTTTCAAGTATTACCCGACCGGGGATTGGACCCACAACCTTTTCTGCATGCAAGGCAATCCAAACGCTATACCCTACAAATAAACTTGAATTTTAAGAGAGTTGTGTTTACAATGTAGGTCTATGTCTGTATTGTGCATTGTTACATTGACCATGCAGTCAACTTATTCATAAGCTGAAAACTTCCCACTGTATTGTGATGTCAGCCATGTATAGGAGATAATGATGTTAACAGTGTGACATTAACTAGACGTTCAAATGGCAATCAGTCATTCACAATGACAGCCTGGGGCTGCTGTGAAGGTACACAAGTTGTGAAGTGAAGATATATTGTATATATGCAAACGATAAGGCTTGTGGTGAACAATATAAACAGACATATGCCCCTTTACGTGACTGTCTGAGGTTTGTCCTGATATACGATTTTGTGTCATTGCCTTCTGTAAGCTATCAAACAGCAGGATGTGTTTTTCATAATTGTGTTTAGGTTATGTAAAATTACAAGTTAACAAAAGGGTATGTTTTAATCATTTGATCACTGACATTAAATTTTACTGTTAAATTTTTCTGTGGTTTTGTTACATGAAAATGATAACTTAGATATATAATTATATATATGTAAAGTATATATAACTTTTTAAGATAAACAGTGATATTCAGTTACTCTCATTGACTTTTATAAGCTGCATTTGTATCTGCTGGGCTTGGTAAGCTCAGTTTGCAGCACATCTTAATGGTTGTTAGTTGGAATCCCCATCCAGCAACAGTCTTCATGAATGATTGATATACAACATTGTGTAATACTGGATGCTATATTATAACCTGCTGGCCCCAATTAGCTCAGTGGGTTACATTTCTGACTATCAATCCAGGGGTCGTGAGTTTGAATCCCCGTGCGGCAACAGTCTCTCACCACTGATTCAAGTGGGAAAGTTATCAATTACTTGCGGAGATGAGATATGCTCCAGTACTGGTTAACCTTTCAGTATCCCAGGAAACAGTGGTTAGGTTAACTGATGGTTTGTTAGCACTTGATGGCATTATAAAAATGATGCTAATTATTTAATCAATCAATTCAATCAATCTTTATTATAACCTGAAATATGTTAAATATTTCATTTTGAAACACTTTTTCTGTCCCCATTCCACAGTCTGCTTTACATGGTATTTGGGGACCGCGGCGTGGTCTAGTGGTAGAGTGTTCGCCTCGCATGCGGAAGGTTGTGGGTTCGATCCCTGGCTGGGTCATACCAAAGACTTTAAAAATGGTACTAGAAGCTTCCTCGCTTGACGCTCAGAATTTAGAGGAGAGTTCTACGTCTGGTCGGCCGGTGTCAGTATAATGTGACTGGGTGGGGTATCATACCTTGTGTCTGCGGCATGATACTCCAGTGTGACAGCGCTCAGAATACTGTCTCAAGTAGACGCCGTCGCGATATGACTGAAATATTGTTGAAAGCGACGCTAGACACCATACAACAACAACATACATGGTTTTTGATAGCTGAACCTAATTTTATGAGATCACATAAATTTTTTTATATTGCAATATTATACAACTCTTTCATCTAGGTTTCTGCAAAAAATACTTTACAATAAATTGATGTCATTTAGTGCTCAGTCCAGTGCTAGAACATTAGAGGGATCAGAGGGTCTTGGGTTTGATCCCCTGTCACTGCTATGTGTGGTGTTCTGGGCAAAACATTTTATCCACATATACTTAGTACTGGTTCTAACACAGGAAAACGTCAAAGTAATGTATCCAGGTTGTAAGAACTTGATTCCAATCATTGTAAAATTTATAAATAAGTTTTATCTTATACATTGTTTTTACCCCCATCTTTTTTAGGAAGATTTCCATTAATCTTGGAAATTGGTATTTTAGTAGTGTTTCCAATAGAATTGGAAAAAGTTTTGCGTTGAAATTTAAATTTGTTCCATTTTATCAAATCTTGTACATTTGCTTAACTGACCATTTAATAGAAGAGGTAATGTCATATTCGATTCAGAATGGGAAAAACTTTGTTTATTGCATCAAGGAATTGCTGCAGGTTTCACTACAATTATTGAAGCTTTCAGTTGGTAATATCTACCACCCATTTGGGGAAAAAAAGATACTATTTACCATTGGGAATATGACCCAATAACAGCTATAAAAATGGCCGAAAAATCACTGTTATATTTTGTATAAATTTCACTTTCACAGGCAGCAGTTTACAACATGCTTTAATAAATGGGACCAGGTCACATGGTAATCATCAATCAGTTACTTTGACAACCACCCAGATATCTTCCAGTCCCTATCATGTCATCCAGTACAATAACAGTGAAGCCTCAGAGAGGTACAGCCAGATCCCCACCACCAGGGGCCGTCAAATCTGAAAATGTGCCAAAAGGAACAATTTTGCTCAGGAATCCTTTGCCAAAATATAGCTTCGATTCAAAATTGAAAAAGGGAGTAAAGAAGTCAAGCGTAAAACAAAATACAGACTTGCCGCCAAATAACAAAGTTGAAAACAAGAATGGTGCTGAAACTGGTAAGAGGGATGATTCTTCAACACCAACAACAACAGCACTAAATAGCAATATAATGTTGACAGAACCTACACAAATAGGTAGACTTGTTAGCTCATTTCCGCAGTCCATGGCCACTCCTGAACTGATAAAAGCTGAGACTCAGTCAAAAATTGAAAGTGGTGATAAAGATGTAGAGAAATCAGACATGGATGGAGACGTGGCAGATTCTGCATCCATCCAAAAAGAGAAACCTGTGAATAAGGTTGATCCCTTCAGTCAAAACACACCAACAAAACTGACCCACTCTGTCAGCGAATCATCTCTCAGCCGACAAAGTGTCATGAGGAGTTCTTATTCGCCATCTGTCGAGAGCATAATGCCACCTGAAACTGGTTCACAAACACAGCACATTTCAAATCAAAATGTATCAAATTTGAATAACACTCAGGATGACAGTGTTGTCTCACAGAATCAGAGTGTTACCAGTCTGGATGTTTCAGGAGTGACTTCTGATGAATTTGCAGAGACCCAGTCATTTCAGTTAGTGTCTGGTACCCGATCTAGCATCTGCAGCTGCAGGGAAAGAATTCAACAACTGGAAGAGGAGAAACAGCTTCTGAAGAACCAACTTGAAGTACAACACCAGGTACATTTTAATACTATTTTAGTATCTGTATCTAACTATTGATACTGTTACACAACCTTGTGTTTCCTGCATCTACAATAAGTTCAAATTGCTTCAGTAGAAACTGGAAATCAGATTCATCATAACCTATTGTAATATTGCAAAAGCATTTTTATCGAAAATATATCGGAAACTAAAAATACCATTAATTGATTCAATGACATAACTGTATATTTTGTATAAAGGTTCAATGAAGGAGTTATTTTATGAATGTAACTGACCCAACGCGAGAGTGAAAAGAAAATGGTGGGGCTTGAAACATATCAGTCAGTGATTGGAATATTGACTTGTTTGATTGACAGCCTACATACAATCATTATATGGATACCCATGGTTTTGTACTGCCACAAGTTTTGTCTCATCTGTCAAAATTAGTTTTGAGATTAAGATTGAACTATAACTGTTATGGTAAAACTCTTTTAGAGCTAATCGTTGCACAGTTTATTTATGATATTTTACATCTAATATTCCTGAAGAGCAATGTCATCTTTAATCTATTTGGTAACCTGTGAGAAAACTCATCATTCCTTTTTTTGAAAACCAAAGTTCCCTCTCACTTTCAATGAGAATTCGACAGTTAGTCAAGAAATGAGAGCACTTCTGTCAGACGGTCATTTTTTTCTTCCTATTTCAGTCATTTTTTTCTTCCTGTTTCAGTCATATTTTCTTCTTCCTATTTCAGTCATATTTACTTCTTCCTATTTCAGCCATATTTACTTCTCCCTATTTCAGTCATATTTCTTCCTTCCTATTTCAGTCATTTTTCTTCCTTCCTATTTCAGTAATACTTCTTTCTTTCTTCCTATTTTAGTCATATTTTTTTCTTCCTATTTCAGTCATATCTATTTCTTCCTAATTCAGTCATATTTATTTCTTCCTATTTCAGTCATATTCATTTCTTCCTATTTCAGTCATATTTTTTTCTTCCTATTTCAGTCATATTTATTTCTTCCTATTTCAGTCATATTTATTTTCTACCTATTTCATTCATATTGATTTTCTCCCTATTTCAATCATATTTAATTTCTCCCTATTTCAGTCATATTTATTTTCTCCCTATTTCAGTCATATTTATTTTTCTTCCTATGTCAGTCATATTTAGTTTCTTCCTATTTCAGTCATATTTAGTTTCTTCCTATGTCAGTCATATTTATTTTGTCATGCAGGTAAATCAAGAACTGAAGAAATTGTTGGTGGCATCAGTTGGTGAAGATCTTCATCACAGGGTGGAGAGACTCATGAGGTATGTAATGATGGTCGTATAGATAATGTGATAGCTATGCCAGAAGTAGCCCATGATTTGAGTGTCTTTGGTGGTAAAAGGGTCATAATTCTACATAACATAAAGTTATGCCATTTTGGTCTGTTTTTTTTGGTGACGTTTCATTGATGTACGGGTAGTGTTTACTGAGAAATGAGCATGTCTAAAAACTTGAACTGACTTTTCTCTGTCTAATAAGGGCCAGAGGTTGCAGGTTTGATCCCCAGCTTGATTTGATGCCTCTTAAAAAGCAACACTCAGCACTGGTTTTACCCAGGGACTTTAGAGCTGTTCATATAAGCTTTCATAGCAAATTAGCTAAAATGAATTGGTATAAATTGTTGAAAGTTTAGGTATCCACGACTTATTATTATAACTTTGAGTAACTCATTTCTGATCATTAATTATCTGCTATGTTTTCCATCAGGGACAAGGCCTTACTGTCGATGGAGGTCGGTGATTACAACAAGAAAATCAGCGAAGACTATGAGCATCTTGACAAGATCTCCATACAGGCAGATATGTGGAGAAGTAAATACCTGGCGTGCAGGTGAGTTTGTTTGTTTGAATATTTAGCATTATGTTTATGCCTTCAAGGGCTAACATTCGATCATTTAACCTAACCACTCTTTCCTGGGATCCTGGAATGTCAACTAGTACTGAAGCACAACCATCTCTGCATGTAACTGATAACTTTCTCACTTGAATCAGTGATGAGAGATGAATATCACCACAGAGACTGTGGCCCGGTGGGGATTCAAAAGCAAATTGATGACCCTGGGTTTGATTTCTTATTGATATTTTTTGTTTTGATTTGTAGACTGCTATGTTGAAAACAAGCTGTCGAATCAGCAAATACAACTGTTCATGTAATATTCATGTAGTATTCATGTAGTATTCTTGTAGTATTCATGTAGTACTCATGTAGTACTCATGTAGTACTCATGTAGTATTCATGTAGTACTCATGTAGTATTCAGTCTTAATGTTGATATTCAAGAAGCACTCATAAGCACCATCACATTAGATGGCAGTTTAAGTGGGGCGGTGGATAAAGTGTTGGCTGCTCATGCCAGCTTGACCTGATATGTTTAAAAAAAAAACCTAAGTACTGGTTTTTCAATAAAGCGGACTTGTGCTGAGCTTAAATAAATTTGTATAAACTAATGCCATTCTCAACACACGTCATGTTCTGTATGGCATATTCAGTTTCATTGGTAGTGAAAGACCTCTGAGTAGAACCACTGACCATCCGCAGGAAACGGACAATTTTTCACACATAAAGTTTTTTCTACCGAGCTCAAACCCACAACCTAAATGGTAAGACATTAGGCAACAGCACCTTATGGAACCAGCAATGATTTATCTAATGTATGTTACTTATTAGAGTGGTTGGGAAGATAAACTTAATAATTTTTTATTATTCTCTTGTAACATTTTCTCTGTTCCACAGAGTGATGGCTGATGAGCTGGCCTCATCGAAGGCGTATTACACGATGCAGTATCAGGAGTGTCAGACTGTGTTACAGCAACTTCTCAACGAGAGACATGAACTCCGGGCAAATCTTTACGAAACATACAGGTACCAGTCTACCCTATACTCACAAGTTAGAAAATCCCTTTTCAGTATTTTATTTTACCGGTTTAGACAGATATCCTTAAATGGCAGTAAGGGCCAGGGAGTGCATGTAGGCATGATATATTTGGGGAAAATTGTTTTTTGCCCATACCAAAATTTTGAAAACTCCTGATATACTTTAATGAGTTTTTCTCCATAATATGTTTAGGAACAATAAATTAATTATACAATGTACTGCACATGGCTGTGTGAGTGTGTTACATGTGTTCTGAACAAATGAACATAATATACATGCAATGCTAGTTTAAGGGTCATGTTTTTTTTTATTGCAGGGTCTAGAGGGGGGTAGAGTTTCTGATGAATATATAATGTACCATGATAGTTTTTCAGCAAATATTCATAAGATCATGACTTATCAAACATGATTTGATAGGGAGCTAGCAAGCTCTGAGTTGCACCAGAGAACTATGTTGGGGAACCAGTCAGCTTTGAGTTGAACCAGAGAACTAGGTTGAGGAACCAGCAATCTCTGATTTGAACCAGAGAATAAGGTTTGGGAACCAGCAGACTCTGAGTTGAACCAGAATACATACAAGTACTAAGTTAAGGAACCAGTAAATTTATTGAGTTGAACCAGAGAACTAAGTTTAGGAACCAGCAAGCTCAGAGTTGAACCAGAGTACTTGGTATATTTAGTGGTATTTTAATGCCATTGAGGGCTAACAGACCAACAGTCAACCTAGCCACTCTTTACTGGGATCCTGGAAGGTTAACCACTACTAGAGCACAATGATCTCCGCAATTTACTGATACCTTACTCACTTGAATCCGCTTTGAGAAACAAATGGCAATGAGACACATATCATATATCAATCATCACGGAGTCTGTGGCCTGGCATTCATTCAAACTTGCAACCTCTTGATTCATAGTCAATACAAGTTACGGACTAAGCTAACCGTCCTGGCGCTCTGAATTGAACCAGAGCACTAGGTTGCAGTAATGCTAAGCATACATGTATATGTTAAATGATTCTGCAGTTACATATATTTGTATTCTTTCAGAGGTTTACAGCAGGTGCAGGAAGCGTTTGACCCCCTAAAGAGTCAAATTTCAACTCCTCGCCTTTTGACCTCCAAGCATGTGATCAGCCTTGCAAGAACCAATCAGCAACTTGTGGACACCATTAAGTACCGCCTCCTACCTAGTCATGTGACCACTTCTATGAATACCAAGATGGAACCTGACTGGCATGATTACCCAACCCAGGCTGAAGCCCATGCACAGGAGGTGAGGGCTTGTTTTGTAATCAAAACAGGCATTTTTACAATTGTTCCTCGTCAAACAATTGTGATGGGTCATTGTTACCTCTGTCCCTTTGTTTATTTGTTGGTTTGTGCTTCTGAAAAATTGATTTCCGGTCAATAACTTCTGAATGTGTCTTTATATTTAACTAATATTTTGTGTGTACCTGCATGATATACCTGCAAAAAGTACAGATAAAATTTAGTATTTTTGAATGTCCATCAAAATTTATACCAGTAATGGCTTCATTTCAGCTTAACCTTTTACTTCATATAGACACCTTTGGACACCTCTAATATTGAAAATATTTATTCATCACATATCGGCAATGGATGAATTATGTTTATATTAACTGATAGAGTGGAAAACAGTGCACGAAGTGTTCAGATTGCTCGTTTCTAGCAATCTGAACCCTTCCTGCACTGTTTTCAAAGGCCTTCTGTGATTGGTGTGGGAAAACACGTATCTATGGAGTAAAGGGTTAAAATAAATCTTGTTTTCAATCAATAACAAGGGCATTCATGTTGATAGGCACATTTCACATTTTAATGCAACTAAATACATTCCAGGTTATATTTGGCAACCAGTTTTATGAATGAATCTAAATAGAACCACTGTCACAATGCTTCAGAAAGTCGCCGGCAAACTTATTCCCATAAAGTTTTTGGACTGAGTTGGGCTTATACCCACAATCTCAGCAGTGAGAGTTAAAGTATCTTGAGACAGAGTGCCTTAGACAACCCACTGACAGAGGACCCCAAAAGTACTATGTGGTTCGAATTTGTTCATCATTGAGTTTACTTTATGAAAACTGTGTAGAATTTCTTATGATTAATCATTTTAATATATAGAATGCTGATATTATAAAAAAAGATGAATACAGTAATGGCTAAAATATTTCTTGTAAAAATGGTATTCAAAGTAGGCAAAGATCATAGTATTGTGTTTATAGTATACATAAATATCTAGATTATTTGATCAATATCAAAAAGACTTAAAAGCATTAAGAAAACAGCTTTAAAAATAACTTTTAAATGTAAACAGCTCATAGAATGCTCTCTAAAACAAGACAACATTGTGTAAAAAACTATTAACTCCACAGTGGCTTACTTTAAGCGCATGATTTGTCCAAGTTCCAATAACTTCTTTCACAACCGAAGTAAAATTAATAAGTTAAAATCAGCAAATAACATAATTATGTTTAGTTATGTTCTATCCAGGAAGATATCAAGTATGATTAGTATGATTTGTAAGAACTTCTTTGTATTAAAATTAATCAGTGTTAAATGAATAAGTTTAAAACAAATTTTTTGTTTCTATATTTTCAGTTACTGTCACGAGAGATGCGTCCGGAAGACTTCCGACACCTGACAGTGAATCAGTCGTCAATAGTTGCAGCACCCGGTATAATGTCAGTGGACAGATATCATCCCTGCACAAACTACGACAATCTCACCTTAAATGTGTGTTGTAAGTGCAAAGGAGATATAAGTGTTGTTTAAAATGAATGTTTCCATAGTGTTAACAAGCTGGCTGAAAAACAACAACAGAAAATTTGCATGAATATCGGAGTATAAAGATTCTAATGGGCGGTACAGTTTTTAACTTTTATAGACACTGTGACCTCAAACACTTTATAACAAAACCTGGAAAAAATGGAACTTTCAGCATGCTGACTAAGGCTCTGTAATTAGAGGTTTGGACAACCTGGGTCGGTATTCACCAACCATTCTTAAGAATATTCTTAGACTTTAACTCAAGAATAAAATTGAAAAACACACTTTGAGACCATTTATTGAGGCCAAAATTTGCAAGGATGAAGGGACACCTAATATATAATAAAAAAAACTCTAATAATTATTCTCTCTGTCATGGTGGTAAACTTGATATCTTAGGTCGAAATTTGGAGCTTCAAGCTCAAGTCTTAAGAATATTCTCAAGAATGTTGGTGAAAACGACCCCTGGTGTCAGTATAATATATTTGATCAGATGGAGTCTAGCTGGGTCCAAACACTTTACTTTAGTTTTTTAGTTATTTGTAGAAGGTGGTTTTTCAACTCATATTCATTCTAAAGTCTTCCTTTGTCAATCAAACTTAATCAATCAATTGTGGAGCACATGTGTCTAATGGTAGAGCATCAGATTCAAGAACAGATGGTCCCAAGTTTAATCCTCTGCTACTGTCTACAGCAGCTATGTGAGGTGTCCTTGAGCAAGACATTTTATCCTCATATGCTTAGTAGTAGTAGTACTGGTTCTACCCACATTGAGTGTGATTTGTTTAAGCGGTAGTAATTTGTTTCAAAACTGAAGTAAAATAAAAAGGGTTGGTGTGCCTTATATAATCTGTAATGTGTTGAAAGTGGAGTTGGACCTCCAGGCTATTGACTGAATGAGGACCGGACTGTGTTTTGACTCGTGACCCAGAACTATTACACTAGCAAGTAGTTACCACCTAAAATATTTTTGAAAGAGATGCTTACCACAACACAATGTGTATGCAGTGCATTTATAATTTTGTTTGTTACTTTCAAGTTCCATGCTGGTACTGATGTGTTGATACAGTGGTTAAGCATCAAAACTGCAATATTGAATATAAATTTGTCAGATGTCAAATTATTTTGACCATACTAGCCTATTGTGTTTATGCTGTGTTCACTGACATTTGTAACTTTGTAACTGAAAAAACATGTTTGGAATTAATTAAACCATTATAAATTAATTGCTAGATTCTCATCCAACTTTTTCTTAAAAAGGGAGAGTGGGGAAGGCTTTTTTTTTCTTTTATGAAAATAAAAAGGGTCGGGGTGGCATGAAAATTAATGAGCGGGTTGGGATGATAATCTAACAATGAATTTATTATACCCCCGACAAACGAAGTTTTAAGGGGGGAATATTGGAGTCACCCTGAGGTCGGTCTGTCGGTTGGTCTGTCTGTCTGTCTGTCGGTCTGTCGGTCTGTCCTTTGCAATTTTCCTTGTCCGGAGCATCACTTGAAAAGTACTGGATGGAATTTCATCAAACGTCATACAATGGTAGAATATAATGAGAGGAAGTGCAGTGTACAAGAAACATAACTCTATTCTTGCTAATTACAGAGTTATTGCCCTTTGATATTTTTTCTTGTCCGGAGCATAACTTGAAAAGTACCGGATGGAATTTCATCAAGCTTCATACAATGGTAGAATATAATGAAAGGAAGTGCAGTGTACAGGAAACATAACTGTATTCTTGCTAATTACAGAGTTATTGCCCTTTGATATATTTCCCTTTGATATTTTTTCTTGTCCGGAGCATAACTTGAAAAGTACCGGATGGAATTTCATCAAGCTTCATACAATGGTAGAATATAATGAGAGGAAGTGCAGTGTACAGGAAACATAACTCTATTCTTTCTAATTACAGAGTTATTGCCCTTTGATATATTTCCCTTGTCCGGAGCATTACTTTTAAAGTACTGGATGGAATTTCATCAAACTTCATACAATGGTAGAATATAATGAGAGGAAGTGCAGTGTACAAGAAACATAACTCTATTCTTGCTAATTACAGAGTTATTGCCCTTTGATATATTTCCCTTGTCTGGAGCATTACTTTTAAAGTACTGGATGGAATTTCATCAAACTTCATACAATGGTAGAATATAATGAGAGGAAGCGGTGTGTAGAAGAAACATAACTCTATTATTGCTAATTACAGAGTTATTGCCCTTTGATATTTTTTCTTGTCCGGAGCATAACTTGAAAAGTACCTGATGGAATTTCATCAAGCTTCATACAATGGTAGAATATAATGAGAGGAAGTGCAGTGTACAAGAAACATAACTTTATTATTGCTAATTACAGAGTTATTGCCCTTTGATATATTTCCCTTGTCCGGAGCATTACTTTTAAAGTACTAGATGGAATTTCATCAAACTTCATACAATGGTAGAATATAATGAGAGGAAGTGCAGTGTACAGGAAACATAACTCGATTCTTGCAGAGTCTTACAGAGTTATTGCCCTTTGATATATTTCCCTTGTCCGGAGCATTACTTTTAAAGTACTGGATGGAATTTCATCAAACTTCATACAATGGTAGAATATAATGAGAGGAAGTGCAGTGTACAAGAAATATAACTCTATTCTTGCTAATTACAGAGTTATTGCCCTTTGATATATTTCCCTTGTCTGGTGCAGTACTTTTAAAGTACTTTTAAAGCCAGCAGTGATAACAGTTTAATAAAGTTCATGAAAGAACCAAGTTGATGAATACATGGAGTTCGAGCAAATCAGGTTCGATATTGTATTCCTAGTGCTCTTGTTTGTTTCTTATCCATAAAATTGTTGTCCCTCAACATAACTCGAAAAAAGTATAACATTTATTGATTGCCATGAAAGCTTGTACACTGCACAATAATTAAAAATACCGTTTTTAATTTTAACAAAACCATAAAAAAATTAACAATACAAACAACTCAATCCATAACATTCTCTTTTATTAAGAATTTTTTTGTCTGGAGTATAACTTTAAAACTATTGGATATAATTTAATAAAACTTCATACAATGGTTAACCATTTTCTGTCATGGCGGCGTTCGGGGGTATTCATCACTACAGTGATAGGTCTAGTTATGGCCCTATAGACCTGATGTTATTTATTGCATCATCACATGAAAAAGTACTAATAGTTTGAACTTTATTTAACATGACATTCAAGA
The DNA here is from genome assembly GCA_029582155.1 of Panopea generosa. Classification (NCBI taxonomy): domain Eukaryota; kingdom Metazoa; phylum Mollusca; class Bivalvia; order Adapedonta; family Hiatellidae; genus Panopea; species Panopea generosa. Next base: position 38,658,041 of record CM055907.1, read on the forward strand.
TGATATTTTTGTGCCTTCATTTTGTAAAAAAGTGTTCAAACATTTGTTGCCTGTTATACTGGTAGTGGTAGATGGTGTTCACTGTTAGAATTGAAATAGACCTTTAAACATTTTTTCCAGATTCAAAGAAATATTGCCTGATCATAAAATAAATGTATAATTCAATAAAACATATAGTAAGGTAGTCTATATATAGGCATAAACACCTGGGGAAACAAATTAAGTCATTTAAAGACCAAACTCTCACCAAAATATAGTACATTTGTATAATGCAGTAAACATTTACATAAACATTGCATGTTATCTTGTTTGATTTTTTAATCTTCACAATACTTCAGTATTAAAACAGTTGGAGATATTACATTGCTCACACATTGCAAGTTTCTATTTTTGTCACCCGGCCCGATGAGCTCAGTTGGTATTATGTCTGACTATTAATCTCAAATTGTATCTCATTATCATTCGTCTCTCACTTCTGGTTCAAGTTATCAGTTACTTGCAGAGATAGGATGTGCTATTGTATTGGTTAACCTTTCAGGAAACAGTGGTTAGGTAACTGATTGTCAATATATTTGTGTCAGTTATTACCACCTCTGGCAGAAAGCAATTATTGTTTTCAGCACATGTTTCTACCAAATTTTTGTATTCTTTTATATATACAATTTCAGTGGAATATAATATATAAGGTATCAGAAGTTCAATATTTTTTAGTGGTGAATAAAACAACCGATTTTAATTATGCAAGATCAGTGCAAATTTAATGTTGCCTCAAACATTCAGACATTTTGCAATATTAACTTTTGATAGGCATAAAATACAGTAAATTTGAGCATTTTTTAACAAAGGCATTTGACACATTAAAATATTACATTGAAATGGGACCACACAAATCATCTTTTTTGGTGTGATATTCCAAGGAATGAAAATGACACATAATTTGTGTTTTTTCTCTATTCACAAAAAAAAAAAAAAAAGTTATTCCTATACACTATTGTCTGGGACATAGGGAAGAATGATATCAACTATATACATAACACATTTCGGCTCACTTCAAATATTATATTTGATAAAAATATTAATTCATTTTAACTGTTCATAGGAGGGAAATGATACATGAAGCAATGATCATTTAATTTGTCATGGATTTTAATAAAATGTATAAAGAATAGTCCGACTTAAACATGTAGCTCTACCCACAGGTGTTTAAACTCACTTATTTGTAATAGTATTTTATTCAGTTGTTGCGATTTTCTGTGTTATTTTTTTACCACTATCTTAACTAATGACTAGCTTGTGTCATTTGAACATACAGCCCATCTGGAGAAGGACACGTAAAACATTATTTATATGGTGTTTATACGATATATGTAATATGTGGGGTGGGGTCCTCTTTAACACAGTAATGGGTACTGATCCATTTTAAAAATGCCCTTCATCTTTTTTATCTTGAGTACTCATAAAAAGAAAATGTAGAAAATCAGAGTTTGAGGTAGCTTTTTGATGTTTTATTTACATTCACAAATTCAGCTACAGATCTCTTGTTTTATTTAATTGTAGATCTTATATTTCTATTCATTAATTCTGATTAATTCTGATATTAGCCATTAAATCGGCTTAGTTAACTTTTCTTGCTCTATCTAGTAGTAAATTCAGTCAAGGACTGGTTCCAGTCATCAACTCTATCATTTTAGTTGCAGTTGTTAATGTATTATGGGTTCATATTTACACTTCTGTCTGTTTTGTTTTTACAACACACATTTTTTGTGTTCTACCCTATAATTATTGTTCATATACTAGTAAATGTTTTGTATCCATCATACTCTATAATCTTGTTGATGAAATAACAAGTAACTATTTTGTATCTATCATACCCTATAATCTTGTTGATGAAATAGCAAGTAACTATTTTGTATCTATCATACCCTATAATCTTATTGATGAAATAACAAGTAACTATTTTGTATCTATCGTACCCTATAATCTTATTGATGAAATAACAAGTAACTATTTTGTATCTATCATACCCTATAATCTTATTGATGAAATAACAAGTAACTATTTTGTATCTATCATACCCTATAATCTTATTGATGAAATAACAAGAAACTATTTTGTATCTATCATACCCTATAATCTTATTGATGAAATAACTAGTTCTACACTATAATTATTGTTGGTAAAACTAGTTATTTGCATTCATTACACATGATTTAAAATACACATTGCTTTAGTGAGTTATGATGTTTACAAGTCATAGAATTTTGTTATTATTCTGGAAAAGGAGTTCATTTATCATTAGTTATTTATTTAGATCTTACCTTAACCGACTGAGCATCAGGAAAGGGTCAAAGGGTCGTGGCTTTGTTGAACAAGACCCTTTGTTAAGCAGGGCAGAAGTGCAGTGGATAAAGTGTTGGCTGCTCATGCTAGAGGTTGCAGGTTCAATCGCAAGCTAAACTCATTGGCCTCTCGAAAACAACATTCGGTACTGGTTTTATCCAGGAAGTGGACTTGAGAGCGGTTCATATATGTTCTGAGGTTCTACTAAGGAAGATTTCATGCATGATTTGTCTAAGTTGTAAGAATTCGTTTCACAATCGATGTAAAAATCTACATTAAAACCTAACCCATTGATTTGATTTATTTGTCGGAGCAGGGGTGGGGATATAGTGATACATATAAAGGGGTATTGATATTATGTATTGATATTAAACGCAACTGCAATATTCTTACTGTATAAAAGGTAGTGTCTTGATGTCAAAGTATAATTTATATGGGCAGGTGGGTGGGTGTGTGTGTGTGTGTGTGTGTGTGTGTGTGTGTGTGTGTGTGTGTGTGTGTGTGTGTGTGTGTGTGTGTGTGTGTGTGTGTGTGTGTGTGTGTGTGTGTGTGTGTGTGTGTGTGTGTGTGTGTGTGTGTGTGTGTGTGTGTGTGTGTGTGTTTGTGTGAAATATCAGAAAGTATGCATAATGAAAAATGTTCCAAGTAGCCTTTGTACTTTTAATATATGTATATTTTGGTGCTTGTTTTCATTTACCAACGGATATATCTAAACAGTTTTAACATTTTCTGTAATTGTACAATCTCGATAATCAGATGTTATTTAGGAAGTGGACTCAGTCGTAAGTGTGTCTGACTATTAATCCAGGGGCCATGAGTTCGAAACTCCGCCCGGCCACAGTCTCCGTGATGGTTGATATACGACATTAGGTCTCATAATCATTCGTCTCTCACCGCTGATTCAAGTGGGAAAGTTATCAGTGACTTGCAGAGATGGGGTGTGCTCAAGTACTGGTTAACCTTTCAGGATCCAAGGAAACAGTGATTAGGATAACTGATCGTCTGTTAGCCCTCGATGGCATAAAAATGAAGCTAAATATTCAATCAGTCAATCAATATCAAAGTTTAATAATGTAGATTTATACTTTGCCAGATATATATATTACTTTTTATATGGTTGTTAGGAAAATTTTCATTTAAAGACAGTGAAATCTGGATTTTGTGTGGCTAATGTTTTCTTACTTTTTACTCTAATAGTGATCGGAATTTAGATAACTTTAAAAATTATTTTACATAAATGTTGATAAAATGATATGTACGTTCCTGTTCCATTCCTAAATCTTGAAGTCTTGTAAGGAATAATTTGTTATCTTTTGATTGGATAAAGTGCCATACATGCTCAATATTGAAGTATTGCCAAAGATGGAGAGAATGTAAGTATTTAAAAAGAAATTTGAAATGATTTCTTAGGTTATGTCAGCTTTCAATCTGTATATCTCTGTGTATTTACTTCATACTTTGATTTGAAAGCATCAATATTTAATATGTAATGTGGCAAAATTTATAACCGAAGCTCATAAGCTTTAGATACTTTACTTGATACTTGAGTAGGATTTAAATGAATTTGTAATTGCTTCAGTTGATTATGTAATATATGTGTATATAGTTTGTGTTATTTGTCATTTTTTTGTATGTCTATGGCATATTTAAATAATGTGTTTTGTAAATGGCCTTAGGCAATGATTTGCTGATTTGTCAATAAACTATTAAAGTTGCTCCTAAAAACAATCACTTTTTGTTTAGAACAGGTACATATGTACATGATTGTATAGATCTAATACACTATTGTTTAGAACAGGTACATATGTACATGATTGTATAGATCTAATACACTATTGTTTAGAACAGGTACATATGTACATGATTGTATAGATCTAATACACTATTGTTTAGAACAGGTACATATGTACATGTATAGATCTAATACACTATTGTTTAGAACAGGTACATATGTACATGATTGTATGGATCTAATACACTATTGTTTAGAACAGGTACATATGGACATGTATAGATCTAATACACTATTGTTAAGAACAGGTACATATGTACATGTATAGATCTAATACACTATTGTTTAGAACAGGTACATATGTACCTGATTGTATAGATCTAATACACTATTGTTTAGAACAGGTACATATGTACATGTATAGATCTAATACACTATTGTTTAGAACAGGTACATATGTACATGTATAGATCTAATACACTATTGTTAAGAACAGGTACATATGTACATGTATAGATCTAATACACTATTGTTTAGAACAGGTACATATGTACATGATTGTATAGATCTAATACACTATTGTTTAGAACAGGTACATATGTACATGTATAGATCTAATACACTATTGTTTAGAACAGGTACATATGTACATGTATAGATCTAATACACTATTATTTAGAACAGGTACATATGTACATGTATAGATCTAATACACAATTGTGAAACTCTGTCTGTCTATTTTTAGATGTAACCTACATATTGGGGTGTTTTGTAGTATGATAGCAGATTTATCTAGTCATTTTTATATCTAGTAAGTGCACAACTTACACAGGGATCGCCTGCTTCATGGTCCCAAATTTATAAAACTGCAAAACACTCCTAATACATAGGTTCCATCTAATAGAAGAATGACTAGTTTCACAATAACATACTGAATTTATAGTTAACATGCAAAGATATAAATTTGTACACCTAGTATTGAATATGTTGAATACTAAACAGTATACTGTAACATAATGCAATTTGTTAAATATTAGGTAATAAAATTAATTAAGTTTAAAACTTGTTTTATTATTTTTTCTCCAAAATAGCGAATACAATTAATTCATTCATTTTACAGGTTATTGTACATTTATACAGTCAAACCTGAGTTAGTGGTCACCTCTATTAAGCAGCCACCTGTCTTAAACAGCCACATTTTTTATTTCCCATATCTGTGCTTTTAAAAGCAATCTAACCTCTATTAAGCAACAACCTGACTTAAAAGGCAATTTTTGCTCCTTCCCTTGACTGGCTGCTTAAGACAGGTTTGACTGTATATATATTTACCACAATTTTACCATAATGTTTTCGGACCAAGTGGAACTCGAACCTTAGTGGTGAGAGGTAAGCGATTTTGAGATGGCGTCTTGGACAACTCGGCCACGGAGGACACCTACATGTACAATGTCATGCAAGTGGTGATACATTAATGGTCATTGTCAGTTACGTAGCTTAATGCCTAATAAAAAATTAACTGAGATAAGAAATAAACCAATGTTTTCTCTATTCTTTTATTTTTGTATACATGACACGTAGTCTTGCGGATCCAGGATGTGTGGACAAAGAGGCCGAACTCTATTGAAATGAAAATAATAATAAAAAATAACGAAATTATTTCGGTGAAAATGGTGAAAACATTTACTTGGAATCTATCCCCTTGCTTTTGCACACCCCCTTGATATTTTGTTCATTCATATTAATTCTACACTATGGCGTTGTTTATCGGTACACAACTAAATTTTAATTGAACCCCACCCAACTTCCGCCATGATGAAAATCCTGGATCCGCCATAGTGTGACAATCACCTTGCATAAATTTTCACTTCACACAAGGTTAGGATTTTGCCTTTTGTCTTCTGAATGGTGATAGTCTGTCCAGTTAAAACGGAACCACAACTTATTTTGACATTGATACCAGCATCAACAGCCGGAGGACCTTCGAATGTGGCACAGAGTTTTTCATCTACGTGGATAGCCAGGTTGCTAAGACGACTTCCTGAAAGAAAAATTATTTTGAACATTAAAATGAGCATATTTTTATATATATTTTAATATAAAGGTCTCACATTGAATTTCGTTCATTGTTCTATATAATATAAGGTCTAGGATTTCCACAGTAAAAGAACATTCCACATATAACAAAGTATTTTTTATAGCATGATTGTATCTCAACATAAAATTCACAATAACGTGTAGGTTGAACAGCTTGTGTTTTTAAAGACAGTGCAGTGACACCCCTAAGGTTGTTTTAAAAAAAGAAGTCCTCAAATGATCATAAATACACGCATCTGTTAAAATCGTATAAAAGTCACTTTTTTAACACCAGTGATGTATGCTATACCGGCTTTTGCTCTACTCATCTGCAACAAGAAATGAATCACCACTATGAATCATTTTGAAACGGTATTTCAAACCAAATTACATAGGACTTTTTTTAAGCGCAAGAATCATGTTACAGTGGCAAAAATCGGATAACTGTAGTGTGACATCATATGTTTATTTCACATTGTAAGTGAATTTGTAATTAAAAAAAATTGTTTATATGCATTTATTAGAAAATTACAGGAAAAGTACACACAATTATATATGAAGATAGGTTTCCTTTGTTTGGTATACATATCTTGTTTCAATGTTGATACGTCAGCCGCTATTGTCCTCCATTCTCCAAAACTTACATAGATTGATTGATTGATATTTATTCAGGTTAAAACACACATATACATGTTACATTAAATATACATACTCAATTACAAACTAAAAAATAAATAATTAAATACATTAGTAAAAGGCAATTTTATAACTATCAACCATATTACATAAAATTAATTAGGTATTGCAACTTATTAAGTATCACAGAATGCAATTATATATTACTGTTTTGGCAAAATCCAGTGTAAAAAAGTTAATCTATCACAATAAAATATTCTATAGAAAACTATGGTAACTTAAATGAAATGTATGGCAAATCTTAAAGAAGTATTCAATTAATGCAACATTGGACATACATAATAGTGTGTAATAACCTTGGATTGCCCATAAAGCCCGAAGGCTTCTTTCCAATGAGATCCTTGGTATTATATTTACTAGAAGTATACATTACAAAATTGCAATTAAATTAAATAAACATAATATAGAGTTGAAGACTTTGGAATTTGGAAGTTACCACATGGAATGTTTCGATAATATATTTGGCAGTTTACAAATATGTCATTTTCATCATAAATTTTGTATAAAAAATATTACAATTAAAAACATTGAGCACATCTAGTCAACAAGTGCAATAAATAAACTATGTTTTCCTAGCTCTGCCTAATATACGTTCATATGTTTTTGTGTCTTGTCATGAGGTATGTGTCGTCTTGTCTAATCGATTTTCAAGGAAGTTTATATGCGTTCTCAGTCTTCTAATGACAAAATTTCATGACCGAGACTTGAGTTTTTTATGCTTTATTTGTCATTTTTCGAAGCTACCCCGTAAAGTGAAAATTCACAGCGTCAATAACGAGTCAGTCATAAAATTTTGACTGTAGAAGACAGAGATGGCACTCCTAACGTATATAAACATTTTCTTTAAAATCGGATGACATTTTCTGCACTGAAATTACCTGAATGTAAATGGTGCGTTTTCAAAGTCCCCGAGTGTATGCACGACATATGCTTACAATGAAACACACATGTATGACTAGAAAATGTTTTTGTCAGGCGATAGACAAGACGACACTATACCTCATGACAAGACATGAAAACACGAAAGTGTAATATGACATCTTGTCTATCGTCTGACATGAATACTTTGCCATCAAATACGTCGTCTTCCATTAGAGCATTTGACATTTGTAATTGCCATCTAGTCTATCATACAACCTCACGGTGACAAACCCACGCGACATAATGCTAAGGAGTGGTGCAAAAAAAAATCGGAGGAAAAGTGCCCGCTCCAAGTAACTAACATTTTAGCAGATTACTTTCTTAATTCTGCATGAAAACAAAGACAAACGCCGTCTGCAAAAAATTGCAACGATATGTTTTTGTAAATTGCACCAATCCATACCATAATCTTTTCAACTGAGAAACATTCGCCATTTTGCATAGCCTCTTGATAGCACCGATGGTATATATACAGAAACGACGTTCGTCCTCATTTTGTTAATTGTCATGAAGTATTACGGAAGTTATCTGCAAAACTGTTACAAGAAGCGAGCACTTTTCTTTCATTTTTTACACCACTCCATAGCATTATGTCACGTGAGTTTGTCTACGTGGACATAAAAGGTTTGTCACAGTGTATAACGTGTTACGGTGGAAGCATGTGGCATACGTAGTTTTTATTGTCCATCATATCGTATACTAAACTAAAATGTCGCCTAGTTTGTTGTGTTACACGAGCAACGTGGTATATGGCGTGAAACTATTTTCTACATGTTAATTAATCTATTGTGTAATATAGGACGCATGTTACAAGAAAAGTAGATGACAAACATACTGTATCCCTCGCGGTTTGTTATGACAAGACGTTTTACATTGACGGGCTTCTGTAGAACGAGAGTCCACTTCGGGCTCTCTTCACTGATACCGGTATGTGTACACGAGTTACCGCTCCAGTTCGGGTCATCGTTGCCATCCACGGCAAGTTTGGCATAACCAGTTGAATGCAAGCTTGACTGGGATACTTTGGAGTAGTCAGAGGCAAGATTCGCTGAAAAGATTTAAATTAATTTATTTAAAACATTTTGAGCTTTCAAACCTTACATATGCAGTGTGTTTGAGAAGTTTATAGACACCAGTTAAAAACCTGCTGTAACTAACTGTGTAACTATTCAAGCTGCTAATTTAGGCTTAGGACAGTTGGTGCACATTTTTATTCAAATTGGATACACACATTGGTGATATAAATAAATAATAAAAGGCCATACATTTTTCTTCTGCTTCCATTATTGCACATAATCCCACTAGGGGGCATTGTCGTACAATTTGGTGTATGACATAAGGTGGTTGTGAGACGATGAAACGATGCCCTCGCTCTACGGTACGGAGACAATAATATCATGTTTTGCCGTATTGTTTTAAGCGCAAATGGTTGACATTAAATAATAAAAAAATTAAGATGTCTTAGATACGGAGACTAGCTCAGTAAATATCTAGACATATAATTATTGTCAATGGGTATGTAACTAAAAGTTAATAACAGTGTTATTAAGACACTTTGTATATTTCTTAATGGGGTTTAACGCCATTTTCAACACATTTCGGTTATTTATGGCATTTCCAGTTTTATTGATGGAGGAAGACCTCAGAATGAACATTCTGAGTAGGACCACTATCCTTCCGCAAGTAACTGGCAAACTTTCTCACATAAAGTTTTTCGAGCCAGAGGGACTCGAACCTACGGCCTTAACAGTGAGATGTAAGTGATAACGAGACGGCGCCTTGGGCCACTCAGCCACGGAAGACCCTTTGTACAATGTACTTTCATAATGTATGAACCCATTCATAATCTAGAACAAAAAAAACTAAAAAGTATTAATAATAAAAATGGCACTACCCTAAAAGTTCTTTAAAGTTCCACATATATTATACATATAGTTACATAATAGCACTTTCCATATATGCCTATTAAATGTTTGTACACATTTCAATGCCCTGTACATGTATATGCTGTTTCCCTGTATTAAGAAAAAAAAATCTGTTTGGCGGTTCAGGAGAGAATATTTTTTACTATTTTCAGTAAGGAGGCCATCTTGAATTTTAGATTGAATAAGACATACTGTGAAACATCCATGTGAAGTTTGAGTTTAACTGGCCGAGTGGTTCCAGAGACAGTGCTGAAATGGACAGCAGACGACAAACAACAGACCACGGATAACAGACGACGGACAACACACCATCGCATGAGCCCTTCTGGCCTTTAGCCAATAGAGCAAAAATGCTCAATAGGGTTCAATAAGTCGCACGGTCTAGCGGTCAAACAATGTATCATTACTCACCATTTTGACAGTTGGTGCCTAAATAAAATTTAGGACAACTACATTTGTAACCCGTGACGACGTCCGTACAATTACCATGTACGCACGGCTTGGCCGAACATCCAATAATCTCTAAAATAAAAAAAGAGCACAATTAATTTAAAAATTGTTATAGCAAATAAAATCAATTTAAATTATGAAATTACATGTACTTTGTATATCTAAGCTTTATACTTAAAACGTCTATATTGTCACAATCATCAATGACAGGTCGTCCATATTTAATATTTTCAGTTTAACCCACTGTTCGGGCTAGCTTGTTAACATAGATCTGAGTACTCATTAATTAATGTTTAAAATAAGACAAGCGAAAGTCTCTCAGTATGTTAAAGAAATGTGTTTAGATATTTTTTTCAGATTATTAGTGAACTTCACGCGACCTTCAGTGTTTATTTCATTTTTAATTAATTTAATTAATTCATTTAATTTAATTAAAACTCTAACTAACATCCCTGCATCCCTGCATATGCGCTTAAATGTCAACTTAATATACCCTCAATTCCAAAGTAGTTTCTCTTTAGAACAAGAAAACTCGAGTCAAATTCTACATACACGTCTCCGAACCAAATGCAATGCACTTAACAATGACTTGTATTCAGTAAACATGATTGATTCCCCTCTTTGTATATGTGGCAAAATTGAAGACGCAGGACATTTTCTACTACATTGCATCTCATATCGCGACTCATGAACAGTACTCAAAAGATCATTACCATCCCATCTGCGAATAACTACCCATCTTCTTCTCTTTGGAGACGAAACTTCTCTTTTCGATACAACTATTATCATATTCAGTGCAGTACATAATTACACCGAAAATACCCATCGTTTCTAACGTCACATATTATATAGTTTTAACTGGCATGAATGTTAATAAATCCTCCCATCCCAATGTCGCCCATAATTCCTCCAAATATGTATTTAACAATTTGCATTCTATAATATGTTTTCCGTAAGTTCCATTTCTATTCTAATATATCTTTACAATTGATCTTTATCATTATAACATCGATGTTGTTATCTTGCATATTTAACTAGAAATCAACATTTTTCATCATGGTTTGTGTAATTGGATTGTATTTTGGAAAGGAATTCTATAAGCTTGTCAGACCGCGGCGTGGTCTAGTGGCAGAGCGTCCGCCTCTCATGCGGAAGGTCGTGGGTTCAATCCCCTGCCGGGACCAAAGACTTTAAAAATGGTACTAGAAGCTGCCTTGCTTGACGCTCAGCATTTAGAGGAGAGTTCTAGGTCTGGTCGGCCCGGTGTCAGTATAATGTGACTGGGTGGGGTATCATACCATGTGTCTGCGGCATGATACTACAGTGTGACAGCGCTTAGAATACTGTCTGAAGTAGACACCGTCGCGATATGACTGAAAAATTGTTGAAAGCGACGCTAAACACCATACAATATCAACAACAACTATAAAAATGTAATAATGTAAGACATTCGAAATAAAATGAACATAAATCAACATCCATGTAACAAATACCGGAGTGATAACCAAAGTATAGACCTATTTTCAATATTGATGCGAACAGTTTGTAGTCAAATTCAACATAATTACTTTTTCTTTTATTGATTTGTGCCAGGACCGATTAGAATCCAGGGGTCGTGAGTTCGAATGTTCGCCGGGCCATTGTATCCGTGATCGTTGATATGCGACATAAACGTCTAATTATCATTCGCCTCTCATTGCCGATTCAAGAAGGAAAGCTATCAGCTACTTGCAGGCCCTGAAGGGGTCATTGAATACATCTTGGTTAGTACATATGTGCCGTTTTGACTTTTGATCTCTTATTCAATCCGGGGTTCAATTCCCTCCTGTATAGGAACTCCAGACAGAGAACCTCTCGGCCAGAAACCTAGGACCCCGCCTGTTCATAAGACGCATTTATTTTATTCTCAATGAAATCCAAGCGCTTATGTCATTGTGTAGACAACGTTTTATTTAGATTAAATGAAGAGTTTTGACTTTTATATAATTTGTTTAAATGCAGAGTTTCGACCCTTATAGCTGATTTAAATCTAGTTTTGACCATAGAGTTTTAGGCTGCAATGTAGAGATTGTGCCTTTGTTTTGAAATTTACAGGGCACATATGTACCCATTTTAAGGTCAGTCGCTTCCCCCAACCCACCCCACCCCCGGGCTTTCGGAAATAGGGTATGCTCGAGTACTGCTTTACCTTCCAGGATCCTAGGAAACATTGATTAGCTGTTAACATTCAACTGACCATCTGTTAATCCTCGACGGCATAAAATGACGCTAAATATTCAATCAATCAATCAATCGATTGATTAGCTATATCTTAAAACATTTTACTGATAATGAAACTAAACGTTTTGAATACCTACTCTCACACTGCGCTTTGCTTACATATCCAGGATCGCAAGAACACGCATGCCACCCGTTGCCAGACAAACATATCCCGTTCTCTGAAAAATACAAACAAATGTTTCTAATATCCATTATATGTCACGGTGGTGAACCCATGTGCCTTTATGCTATGGTATAGGACAAAAAAATCGGAGGAAAGGTGCTCGCTTCAGGTAATATATTTGCAGATAACGTTTTTAATATTTCATGAAAATTCGAGAAACAAAGACGAACATCGTGTCTGTATAGTGACAGTCTATCGGTTATTTATAGTGACCATGCAAACCTTGTTGTTGTTTTTTACACTCAAGAGATATGAAAACGCTTCACAGGAAGAAATGTGAAAACTCAACACAGGAACAGATGGGAAATCTCAACACAGGAACAGATGTAAAAACTCAACACAGGAAGAGATGTGAAAACGGAATATATTGGTTCCTCCAGCATTGTTGCCACTTTTTTCCTTTTCCAGTTAAGTCCTCTATAATTCCTTTGTTGTGTTTTCATATATCTCTTCCCGTGTCGCGTTTTTTTCTTACGTGTAGACATTGAAAAATAATAAAACAATATTAGATTGATCGTTGAACTCATTTGTAAAAATCTTCAAACGAAAACACTTACTAATCATATTTTTTGTTCAGCATAGAATGGCAACAAATTTTATCATTTTATGTTGAATTTCATCCAGCATATTATGGTTATTATCACTCAATTCTATTCATGGTGACATTATTGCTAGTAATTTACACCCCCCCCCCCCCCCCCCCCCCCTCTTCTGTTCCTTTGCTAACTTAGTACGTGTCAGAATAGCATACCACCGAGCTAGTGAATTCCTATACACGCACAGACACAGTCTCCGTGGTGATTGTTATACGACATTGTGTCCCAGTGTCATTCATCTCTCGTCGCTGGTTGAAGCGGGAAAGCTATCAGTTACTTGCGGAGATGGGTGTGCTCGAGTACTGGTTAACCGTCCAGGATCCCAAAAAAGGAGTGGTTAGGGTGTCTGACTGTCTATTAGCCCTTGTTGGCATAAAGATGACGCTGATATTCAAATCTTTCATTGAAGAGTTTCAAGCAAATTATCTCAACTACTTACTCCTTGATGAAACACTGCATGTAACGGGAACCACACACAGCAACACAATGAACACAGCCAGTCTCATTTTTGGTGTTTGTTTCGACTATTGACCAATATGTCTGCAAAGTAAAATATATTTTCTTGTTTTCACAAACATTTACTATTTTACATCACAGTGGATATACCAATGCCGCTATTTATGTTTTCGACCGTACTCGCTCCCAGGTTTTCGGCCGTGTTGTACGGTGTCCGATCGAGATTTTCCGTTGTTCGGTCTTCAGACGTATTTTATGACGTGTGTAATTTGTTTTAATGTTCAAACGTGATTCTTCGTAGCTTTTTTAGGTAAATATGCATCTTATCAAATAAATAATAGTTTTGTAAAATAACACGTAAGGTAATTGCGCACAAATAGCCCGAGGTGAAATAACAATATTTCAGTTTTATATGACTTTGATTACCATTAAAATATTAAAAGTGAACTATGTTTGTTTCCGCTTACGCTAATACATGTTATTGATTTCAAAAAGTTTGATTATGTCCTAAAATAAAAAGTTAAAATTAATAATAATAAGATTTTCTTCGCTTTTTTGATAAGGGTGTCGTTTTTATTCATCTGCACAGGGTACAGTTTTTGGGGGTTGAGGGGTGTGTGGTGCGGAATGATCAATCTTGTTTTTGTTTGAAAATTGTATTTAACGTCAGGAATCATTTTTCTACTAATAGTAATTGTTTACACATGTTGAAATTAGATATTAGATTTATCTAATGATTTTCAGGTAAATAACAAGATAATTTGACAAAAGTGACCAAGATGACAGTTAACATTGCCATTCGGTTATATATGTGTGCACTGCACTGCACTTCTATATGCAAAACATAGAATGAAATATTGGAGCAGCATGTTAACAACATTTAGGACTGACCTTCCAATACAGAAAGCTAAATTTAAGTGCTGAAATAAGTATGATATTTACTGAAAGTATCTATTTTTCACTATTCAAAACGGTAATATGTATATAACCGTACATAATCCATTCAAATATGATCTAGCTTCAAATGATTACATAAACTTAATACATGACCTTTCGACATTACTTGATATAAATAAAATAAATGGCTTTAACTTAAACAAGAAATATCTTTAAAAAAGATAATCGGCGTAGAAGAAATTAATGTTGTTTGCCGTATGTAAAATCAGAATTTAACAGAAAGTAACACTACAGTTAAGCGTGAAATTAAATTTAGTAATATACTGTAGAGATGTGAATATATATCTAAGAATCATTTCTGTAACAATAGTTAACACGATCAAATTGCAAATATTTAAATTAAACTATAGATTTATCAGTTATAACGCGCCAACCTCTGCGCATGAATATTGTCAAAATGATTATTCCTACCATCAAGCAAATCACTTGACGATGGTAAAACTATGTGATCGATTTAAATAAACCAATCAGAGTGCAAGGATCGCATTTTGAAATTTGTAGATTTATTATTTCTGTATTTTTTTTACTCGTATTTAAGCTAAATATATACTATTTAACTATTTCAAATTTTCCACAACAAAAATCGAAAGTAAAAAAATATTGCTAGGCAGTTATATAATATTGAAGTGAGAGGCGGAGTGTGTATGCATGAGCGGGATCAAATCAAGTTGGTGGACGATGTAAGCTCAAGCTGGTGGAAGAAAAGGTTTCCAGAATGCGGGAGTGAGACCGCATTACAACCATAACAATGAATAAATCAATATGACATAAAATATTTACAGTTTATTTAGTTATATTTTCTTTAACATTGGTCATCTTTTGAATATTAAAGAAATCTTTTTTTAAGTTATATATTTAAGTATAATTATAGACTACAAATTTGCTATAAATCAATATGTAAAACAATCATTATTACTCGGCGTCCTCCGGCAAGCTTCGGAAGACCTTCGGTTAGGGTTAGCGAGGCGCACAACGGGCTGTCAGCGAGGTGCACAAAGAGGTGAAAAGTTTACTTTCGATTTCTGTTGCGACGATAAATCATTAAAAAAAAGTTTGAAATTGAAATAAATCTTTGAAGTTTTTGGTACCAAAAAATTAATATAATCCGATATGTAATGTGTCTTCTGTAACAGTGTTAATAAACACACAGTATCATATCTTTTCAACACGCACCCATTCAGTGCCCAGATTACATAAACATATATGTCAAAAGCCATATAATATACAGCTACGCCGAAAAATAATGAATCCCTTCCCTGAATCTTACCTTGGCAAATTTGTCTTGTGTAGTAGCCGCGTTTCAAAGCTTTGTAGGGTAGTTGTTCTATAAATAGTTACACATTTCACAAAACAAAGGACCTCCATTAAATTCTAAGTGCTAAAATAAATAGTTCTACAGTTGAGTTCTGAATCACCGATTATCTTAACTCTGACAAGTTATTTTTTTAAAACTGTTTTTGGTATTTTTCTTTTTATTGTATTTTTGATTAATCATTTTTTTTTATTTTCTCATATTCATCTGCAAGCGTAGTGGGGGGTTGTGATCCTGGTTCGTATCCTAAGCATTTTGTTTTAGGGGAGGGGTCATTGCATACCATGCTAGCAATTGTTCTTTGTCAAACTTAATTAATATTTATGCAAAATTCAACTAGGAGAATGAACTTTACTGAAAAAAAACTGTAAATATAATTTCTTGATGAGTATCGAATACCGTATCAATCAATTACGAAAACCGTTCCAACCATTTTCCAATAACTTCGAATAATGTATCATGTGACATATTAAAATGTATTGAAACTATTGCATTGATATTCAATTGTAAAACAAATTCTTTCATCTAAGACAAATCACGTTCGAAGTATTCCTGGATATAACTGGTACTTAGCGTATGCGGAAACAAGTGTCCTGCTTAAGAATAGTCTGATGCTACGCAACAGACCTCGTGTATTATACGGAGAATACGGAAATACCCGATGTTTCACGATTGATGCGACACTTGCTTTTCTTAAAACTTTTAGAAAAGCAAGCGTCGCATATGATCAAGACTAGCTTAAGGACACCAAACACATCCGTGGCGGAGGATGGACCACATCTATTCCGAAAAGCAGCGATTAAATCAATATAATTTTATTTTATCATAAATTTTATTTCAAAATAATAAGTGTGATTTCATTTATAAGAACTTTGAAATAAAGTAACATTCAAATTTTCAACAAAAAGGACAATCGGATGTAAGAAAACGATTTTTTTTATAAGAAAAGGAGTTATCCAATAAATTGATATATTATAATCATTATTATTTTAAAAGGATATTGAAACCCGTTGAGAATCGAATGTTCATAACATTTATTTGACAATATAATATTTTTTTATAAAAAATTTTTTTATAAAAAAGTGTATGCGTCATGTTAGCCAACATTGCAAATACAACTGTTGTTTCCAGCTGGTATCAACTTGGTATGGAGATCTCAAAACGACTTTAAACCAATCTTTTTCAATCATTATCATTATCACTTTATTATCTAGTCACTAGAATATATAAATACTCGGCGCTAATTAAGCAATGTGGGGATTAGTGGTCCAGTGGTTAAGGCATTGAACTGCGAACTCAGGGGTCGCAGGTTCGATTCCATGCTCCCCAAACTAGACATACTTATCAGTCTTTCGGATAGACTTCCACAAAAAACGAGGTCCCATGTATTGGTGCTTTACAAATGCTACTGTTGATAAAGGTGGTAGGCAAATAAATATAAGTACAAATCAGCAGCATATTGATTTTCAATACAGAGTTAAACAATATTTAGTGTTTAACCTCATTTGACAACCAATAGAATCGCTTCAATTTTCAAAATTGTATCGCTCTTATTTGTTAAAAGAGCCTTCAAATAACTCAATTATAAAGTTCTTCTCCGCCCTTGATTCAATTCTGAACGAGTCATGTACAAACTACAAAGCCGCGCGAGCTATGCTTAGAAACGGCTAAAGCAAACGTTAATTTTCAAACACCAATCATGTCAGCTTTCACCGTAGCTCCTGCCCAGAGTCAATCAAATGACGTTAAACTGTCAGTCAGATGACGTTTAACACTAAGCCAATGCGGTCGCTCCCTTTGGGTTTCTTAATTGTTAAGTTTTTACTCAATGAAGACAGCTATTACTTATTAATAGATAATATAATATCAGTGGATAAGTCACTGATAGTATTAAAACATTTTTAACATACAAAAACAAAGATTGCCAACAAAACGCATGTGTATTATTTGTAATGTAATATCAATAAAGGTGGCAGAGACGTCAGTGATAATCATAATAAATCGAGAGTTATACAATTAATATAATTATTATTATAAAGATTAATATTTACAATAATGTAGACTATAAACATACAATAATAATTGCAACCAAATATAATACACGACCAAGTCAATATATGTATGTCATAGTTCCTCGTTGCCGGGCGCCATTTTTGCAGGACGAGAAAAATATGCAGTCAGTTCGGGACTCGAATCAGGGACCCTTCGCTTACAGGGCAAATGCTCTCGGACTGAGCCGTAACCGGATCGCTTAGATACATTCCCCTCCTAATAGGTTACGCACACACTGTGACATCAATTTTGATAATTATTAAAGATTCAAAAGGATGTATATCAATCTATCTGTTTTCTATACAAGAAAATATGATATAATACCTTAATCTGCTGTTAAATGGGAAAATACATTTGATATAAGAAGCAATCTTGTTGAGACAAAAGTCTTCCTTTTAACATTACAAATGAACACATTTACAATGGTCTTAATACAGAGATAATCGCTCCTTCATAAAACCAATTTCCCATTTTCATAAATGGATCATTTCATTTTAGTAATAAAATATTAATTTTACAATGACACTAAGTTTTCTGAAAATTTATTTAATGTTGTTTTTAATAAGATCATAGAATAAAACATCAAAATAAATAATTATTTAATCGCTCCTTTTCTTAAATAAAAACCAACTCCTTTTAGTAAAACCAATCATCACGTTTCTAGATATGGATAATTTCATTTTGGTAATAAAACATAAATTTGGCAATTAAATTTTCTAAAAAACGCATGTAACTTCTATAAAATTTAATCGACTTTTCAATAAAATAACAAAACTGTATTATTATTATTATTATTATTATTATTATTATTATTATTATTATTATTATTATTATTATTATTATTATAAAGAAATGTTGATTTAATCTCTCTTTTTCGTAAAAAATGTCCTTTTCGCTATTTAGGGTAACCGATCATTTTTATTGGACGTTGTTATTTTATTCTGTTCAATAAATCGACGTGAAGCAGGCGTAATTTCCCACTGGTGATGGATGGAGAGAATCAAAATGGAAAACCCGTGCGTATTTGACGATGGATGAAAACAAAAGTTTTTGCAATTACACTAGTGTTCGTAGCAACATATCAAATTAAAACAGACAAACTACATAAAATCAGTACGTACAAATTTATATACATTCTTTTTAATATGCATTTCAACATGTTGTGACTACTATGGTATATAGTCATATTCATTTCATGAAAAATAGTACCTTCAAAGTCATTAACCCTGATAAATGCGTCTGTCGAAGACAGCGGTCGAATATCGTACCGCATAACTCAGTTGAAAACACAAATCGCAATCTTTTTTAATGGGGTTTAACGCCTTTTTCAACACATTTCAGTTGATATATGGCATATCCAGTTTTACCGGTGGAGGAAGACCTCAGGCAGATTCAGACTGAATAGAACCACCGCCCGTCGGCAAGTAACTGGAAACTTTCTCACCTAAAGATTTTAGGAGCGAGTGGGACTCGAATCTACGACCTTAGCGGTGAGAGGTAAGTAATCTTGAGACGGCGCCTTAGACCACTCGGCCACGGAGGACCCATAAATCGCAAAAATGGTATATCCAGTGTGTATGTTGTAGTCACATAATAAAAAAATCTATTGTCACTTTAATTCACAGACCGATTTAGTATTGGAAAAAAAACATTCATTTTCAAAAGTGAATTAACAGATCATACACTGATCGTGAATTATCTCCATAGTTTAGCTCTCGGAAATAAAGACAGTTCGCATTTTAACTATTTATTTATTTTACTTTTAAAAATAACGATAGTGTACAAGCATGGCGTACGGAGACACGACTAAAGAAATGACAATACAAGGACAGGCAGCTACATCAGCATTAAACAGTAATACAGAGACTCAAACAATGACATAGCAAACTAAAACGATATCACAGAGACACGTTTCAAAAATGAAAGTACAAACGCATGGCGCCTGAAACAATAATACAGAGTCAAAAATTGACAATGCAAAGCTTGACGCCTAAAACGATACGTCAAATGTGACGGCGACGGTGATGATAATGACGAGAGAGAGAGAGTGAAAAAGAGAAAGACTTACCAAGACAACTGGAAAGCTCAGACACGTGGCAAAAATGCACACGACAGTCGTTTATATAATAGTTGTATCCCGGCTAGGCCAAGCAAATCTAAAACAAATGTATGGTTATCATCCTCTTATCACCCATCAGTTACACATAATATTATATGTATCGTCAAATATTGCATTAATCATTAACTATCCCAGTCCCTGATATATCTTGAATCAGGTCTATTTACATTTACACTTGCAGTAATGATATAATAGATGGTTTAATCGATCATAAAGATTAAGACTTTTATTCAACGGAAAAAAACACTTGTACAGCCTCTTATTTAACTAAAGGAAGTGACGTCAGCCGACTAATTTGATTGGGCAATCACTTTCGATAGGAATTTTTCAGAGCAGGAATTAATAATATTACAACCTTATGATTATGATTTATTTATTACCCTGCTTATATTTTATAATTTCAGCACTGGTGAGAATGATGTTACTTGGATCAATTCAAATGTTTGAACAAGTTCCCATCGTGGCTGGTGTAAATTGACAACGTTGAGAGATAGACAATTTGTTCTTAACGATTCACAACATCAGACGTCGGGGTCGGGAATAAAAGTGCGCATCAGTATATATTTTAAAAACGAACACTAGTGACTGTTTTCTTCTGGATTTCCGGTGCCGAGGTCGAGACATTTGCGACAATGTTAATAACAAGTGAATAAGTAATTTGTGATAATTCAGTCGTTCTGTTTCTCCAACTTTGTCGGATATTTGACAGTTCAATTGGGCATTTGCCAGCTCAACATAGGTTACATTCGTTGTTGGGGTAACTTGTAACTTAATATTAATGGTCTAAATATCTATAAATATTCATTTTCTTAACCAGTCATGGTCATTCTTCATGCCAACACATACATATATATAAAATAGAACCTAATAAAACACAATCTTGTTCTTTTTGTATACTTTTTTGTTGTTGAATAATCATATTTACACGATCTCGTTAAACGTCTCACATAACTATTACATTTCATTGTAACGTTTTTGTCCAAAACACAGTGAAAAAACAAAATCTGCAGCATGTGACTGGGCTCAAATTCTTCACTGGTTCAAGATCTGCAGTTATGAAGGGAAAGAAAATACTTTGACAGGGTGTTTTATTTTTTTTACTCAAGGGAGGTAATAATGGTATTAAGTCATTTATGCTGTGACGGCGCGAGATAGCGCGAGGTTGGAAGTATCCACGTTTAAGCTCCCCAAGTGCCGGTTTACCAACTGACCGTTCACAGGATGTCTGTAATCGCTCACCTCTGATGTTTATGATGTTCATTTATGATATTGTAATAAATATTAATTCTGACATTGAACATATTTCACAACTGGTGATCATAATATTGTTAAGTTACCGATACATAAATCAAATCAGTACTAGAAACCTTACGTATGACCGCTTTTTGGCTCCATCAGTATGCTATAACACAAATAAGCTTTGCACACATAAAAACACAATTTTAGACATATATATCACCAAAGTTGATACGCAAGGACACTTTTTAGATTAGAGTTTTACTTAGATATCGATATGGAGAAAAAAATACACTAGCTCTTACCAGATTTTAACTATTCTCCCATAATCTCGCCATACAAAAGCGGCAGATACGAAAATATTCAAAAAAAATGAAAGGAAACGTCATTTTGTAACATGAATGTTATTGAAAATGAATATCACTTCTTATAAAGAGTTAAGACAAAACTATTTTAAACATTACTATTACCGGTGGGCAAAATTAAACTAATTCGATATGCTAATGACATCTATAGCAAAACGTTCCGTCCTTATCTAAGCGATATATATTTTGCTTTTAGATTAAGAAACATCACCTAGTGTATAGACAAAATAAAGTTAAATGCAAACAAAAATAAAATGATTTTTGTGTTTCGCGATAAATCTGATCTAGATTGATGTTATAGGTATAACTAATGATATTTTTAATTGTACATGTTCGCAATGTATTTATATTTTCATGTATTTGACGTGTAGGATATAACGATGTTATATGTTTAATTGCTGAATAAAGATATTTGTGTGTGTATTTTTGTAGTTGGGCCTTATTATGATTAAATTATTCAGTTGTTTGGTTGTGTCCAACTGTAATGTATTGTTATGATTATTGTTGTTGTTACATGTTTCCAATTGTATTAAAACAATACAAGTTTGATAATTAATGTTAATAAGGATCAGTCAAATATAAATTAATTTAACCTTGAAGCTTAAGTATTTCCTCGTATTTAATTAACAATCAGCCAACATATTTTTTTATAAACCAACAAAGATTTTCACAAACAAACATGTATTTGTTCAGTGACGTAAACAAACTGACTGACATTGAACGTTTTATATTATATACAAGTATTGTTCTATGTTTTCCTGTCTTATTTCTTTCTATTATCATTGGGTAATTTCTTATTTGTCATTCTGTTGCGGTCCGTTTACATTAAAATGCAGCAACTTGTCATTCTGGTGGGGTCACTTTACATTAAACTGTAGTGATGTGGTATTTTTCATCAAAATGCGATTACTTGTTATTCTGGTGCGGTCATTTTATATATTGTTTTACAAATTCCTTTTTTTTGTTTTGATTCATAGATAGTAATTTTGAAGGCTCTGCTGATATTCATGTATAAAATATAATATACTTAAAAAACACAAAACACCACTTTAAATGTACACACAATGTACATAAAGAATAAATAACTTTGTGCCGCCGAAAAATGAATAATAAAAAAGAAATCGCATTGTCAGTGATATTAAAACCCGGCCGCTAAAACCCTGCCATGTTCCAAATGACACGGCCAAGGAAAAGGCAAACGTGGTGTGTGTTATAACGATTGTAGTGTTGTTGATTTTTGAACTTATTTCAATCAAACTGCATTGTCCTTTGCATATTTAATAATAAAATATTGAAAAATAATATAAGAATGCCTATTTAGCTCTAGAATTTTACTCTTTTTTGACGATTTTTATGTACGTAATTTTCAAATGACCATGGTTTTAATCAACTGTCACAAAGAGTATGATATGCGGAAGCCCCATCATTGAAAATAATAACAAAAGATAGGAAGATATAATTGTTTATTTTGCTTCTACGCAGCGGTTTTGACGGTGTCGAGTGTTTTCAGCACGTAATAAAAATCAGTTGATAATTATCCCACAATATGTATTATATTTGTATAATGTGAATATCTATATATCCGTTGGCCATTTAGGTTTTACCTATTTCATATTATTTTATTCTGTGTTTTGATATAAAACCAACAACAATAACGTGTCTTCAAGCAATTTTAAGCATAATCAATTCTAAACTTATTGTTTATTTAATTTCTTGTGGTTAATCAATCTAAAGTACAACAAAATTCATTAAATATTAATTAAATGTCTAGTTGTGCAAACAACTAGTGATTGTTTTGAAGAGACACATCAATCTTAAAAACCACCAAAAAAAAAAAAATACCATAATTAAGATAAAGTTCATTCACACATCTTTTATGTTATCATTCGATCACTTGTGGAGTGCGTGGCCCAGTGGTAGGGCGTCGACCCCAGTATCGGAGGGTTTTGAACTCGATCCTCCTTCGCAGCATTGTGTTGTGTCACGCAAGGCCAAAAAAATATGTTCGTTTCTGGTTAGCCCCTGAAAAAATAGGGTAGGTAGGCTTTTTTGTATGTTTTTTCTTTCCCAATGTACGTTTAATGTTCGAATAAAACCTGTCATAGATTGTAGCTGTATGTTATATGTTAACCATTTTATAAACTAGTGATTGACATAAAATATTCATTGTACTGTTCTGAATAGCAATAATACAAATGTTTCAAACATATAAGGGCGTTGTCTACTTGGGGCAGAATCTGTAACTCCGACTTCATGAGTGGCCATATTGGATATTGTGCAGAAAACAAATTAGTGTATTTAAAACTCAACATTTCGATAGTAATAATGTAGTGGAAATCATTTTGACTCATATTCGCGCTATATACCAAAAAGATGGTTTCTTCGATGGTGTGGTCAATGGTACATACTTGAGGGAAAAAAATGTATAAATAAAAACAGATTTACTAATCTCACTTCTTTTTATGAATACAATCACAGTATCCGCTTAAGTTAAGTACAACACTACTTTTTCCTACTATATATCAGAGCAGTTAACATTGACCGCAAGAGAAGATAACTTTGTTTCAGTTGGCTCAGTCGGTAGCGCGTTAAGCTATCAATCCAGGGGTGGTGAGTTCGAACGCTCGACCAAAGGCTTTGTGATGATTCACATACGAAATTGCGTCTCATCAGCGATGATTCAAGTAACAAAGATATCAGCTACTTGTGAAGATGCACGATTATTGATCATCTGTAAGCCACCAATGGAATAAAAATGACGTTAAATGTTCAAACAAATTAATCACTGTTAAGAACGTATATAAATAGATTCACACAAGCTTCAAAAGCTTTTTTCTGTGTCTTTTCCACATAATGTGTTAGATGTATTACTTTATTGCTTCATTGTTAAATGTATGATTAATATATGTTCTTATGTGAATAAAGTATTGTTTAAACTCATATATATATATATATATATATATATATATATATATATATATATATATATATATATTGTTTAAACTAAGGACTTATATAAAAGGATAGGAAGTTTGCATCTCTCTACGAAATGCTGATAATATAGCATGCAAAGAACTAGTATATTTTGTCAAATTAAGAATTCATTTTTCACAGTCAATTGATTTCTTATAAAATGTAAGCTTTATGTCAACTTATGTGTTTTCTAATGCTTTTGAATACGAAATATGCTCTTGAACCGACATCATTGCATGGTTTTACTTATTTTTTGTGGGGTGGGGTTGGGGACGGTGTGTGCCGGATTTGGACACTTGAAATGTACACTTACTATAACCATAATTAACTCTTAATTCTGTAGAAGAGATCTTTATAAGCTTTCTAGTGAGTGGAGTTTTACTAACATCAGAAGATATATGAACACATTATATGTATATGTAGATTAGCATACATTTGTGCCTGGTTTAAATGTTTAAGTATTTACATAGCTAAGTGAACGTAGGTGAAACCCGATCCTGTGTTTATGACGTGTATTTGATTTTTATTTGATTTTCACTTTGATTGAAGCAGGGCCCGGTTAGCGTAGTCAGTAGCGCGTCTGACTGTCAATCTAGGAGTCGTCAGTTCGAATCTCTGCCCGACCACAATATCCGTGATAATTTATTTACGCCATTGCGTCTAATTGCCATTCCGCTGATTCAAGTGGGAGAGTTATCAGTTACTTGTATAGATAGGTGTACTTGAGTACAGGTTAACTTTCCGGTATTCCAGAAAAATGTGGTTAGGTTATCTAATCCTCTGTTAGCTATCAATGGCATACAATGGCGCTTACTAACCAAACATACGTAATTACTTTGATTGTTATTGTAAAATATGCTAAAACGAAAAGTGTTTAATGCCATTTCAACACATTTCAGGTTATATATGGCATATCCAGTTTTACTGTGTCAGACTGAGTATAACCATCGTCCTTCCGAAAGTAAATGGAAATATTTCTCACATAAAGGATTTTTAACAAGTGGGATTCGAACTTACTACCTTTGCGGTGAGAGGTAAGTGATATTAAGACGATGCCTTAGACCACTCAGTCAAGGAGGACCCTGTATGTTGAAACGGACACAGAGCATGTATATAATTCACCCGACAGACACTACATAATAAGAACGCTAATGTGTGTGTATTTTTAGTTTTATTAACGAGACAGGACACGAAAGACAACTCATCACAAGAATCACGACTGAGTACCACAGGATCAAACAACTTTTCCCCCGAACTTCGTAGTTTGTATTTCTCACATACTGAAACCATTTCTGAAAAGAAAGAAATGTATAGCATTAACATTAAATTATACGTTATTTAACTATAGTTAAATGAATTCAATGTAACATTAATTGCATAGAATGGTCGAAGGTTCAATAACCACTTACCACTCACCGCTGAGGTCATGGGTTCGAGCCCAGCTCGGTCCAAAAACCTAACGTGAGAAAACATATATTAGATAGCTAGCTAGGCTCGAATCCACGATCTCGCTAAAATAATCGTCAGTTTAGTACTTCACATGTAATTGTAAAAGATAAACGGTTCATTCGAGCTAAAATGTACAATGTTCTTTCCATTTCAGTCTATCCAAGTATCAAATTCAAATGTGTAATGCCCTAATATAAAAGCCAGGAATGTCCATGCTTGTCCCACAATTCTTAGCACCGTAAAGCGTATACCGAACTGTGACGTATTTCAAGTTCCGCCGAAGCAACTGACCAATCAGCGTGCTCTTCTGCCATTGCCATGTGACGGTCCCTAGTTCCATACATATAATTATAAAATACTTACCATCTAACCCTGAACAAGAGTGATGGGCGTGGTTGCGGAGGTGGTATTGAACAGGTTACCGCTGAACAGAATGGTGATCAGGAACAGGAACCCAATCAGCATCACTGAAATATGATATGAATATTCATAAGTTACAGCAAGGACTTATATGCATCTTTCTTATTCCTGGGGTTCAGATTAACGTTTAAGCGGGTCGAAACTGGATATTGACCGCTCAACCTCACGACAGAGGTCGTGGGTTCGATCTAGGATCGACTCGAATGTCTTTAAAAAAACAACACTTAATATTAGTTCTACCCAGGAAACAACTCTATAGAGATTGATTTATAAAAGATCTTGAGCTTTCTTCGAAATCGAACTAAAATTAATAAACATGAATGATATAAAGTGAATATTTTGCCGTTATTTTCAAGTGAAAAACATATTTCAAGACTGCATATAGTGTTTGCTGTAATATTTTATTACAACAGTAATCCTAAGCATTCGCGGGTCCTATCCATTAATGAGTTTGGATTGATATCCTAAAGCAATAAGTAATATTCTTTGAGAATACCACCGGACCAAATATAAATATGTATATGTTGGTTTACGGAATTGACCGTATATATTTCTTTTTCATGCGTGTGAAACAATCAAATTAACGCTTATTTTTGGTTTGTTTATTCTATCCATTATATCAGATAAGAGAAAACCTCAAATAAACTGAACATTACCTCGATACAATCAAAACTGTTCGCCATAAAATCATTATTATGAACACTTATTTCTTCTATTTCAAGTTATAAAGTCTCTCTTTTTTATACATTTCTACCCCCACCCCCCTCCCCATCTAACATACAAATCGATCGCAGTGTGGGGATCCGTATATTATCAAAGAAAAACGTTTGGTCAGTACGCGGCTCAGATCATACAGTTTAGCTCTGGTTAGCTCTGTCAAAAATGCATCTAAATATTAACCCAGAGGTCGTGAGTTCGAGTCCCCACCCGGCCAGTCACTGTGAGGATTGGTTAACATAATAACAGGATCTCAAGAAAGAATGGTTAGGTTAACTTAATATTCAAACAAATAGAAAAAAATCTAAACCAGACTTACAAAAGCCTCCATTACCGAAACCGCCTGACTGCTGGCCACCGTAGGAAGGGTAGACCGGCACGTAGTTGCCGTATCCGTAACCACCGTATCCGGCGCCGAGGGCCACTCCGAGGGCCATGCACAAGCAGATGAGGGAAAGAGCGGCGACCTTCATGATTTCTGAAACGTAAGAATAATAATAATGATGATATCAATAATAATAGTAATACTTACATAATTTTATGAACGAGATAACTTGTTTAAAATAAATTCAATCTTCCTAGAGGCCCTCAAAGTATATTGATGACAGGTACTATATATTAGTATACTATGAGATTTCGAAAAAAATAAACAGTGGAAAAAATAAAAGTGTAAGAAATCTCTCCGGTTAAATTGACGGGCGCTATTTGCGATCACTTACTGAATGTGTAATTAAAATCTTTCTCTACAATATTCACTGTCGTAGTCGAACCATTTTAATTCTATTTTCTATAATTAGATTGAACTATATCAATATCTATTGTATTTAGTTGTTTTAAAATTATTAAAATTAAAATAAAATTATATTTTCACTTACCTGTTGACTGTTAGACTACTGGTGGTAATAGTGATTTAGTAAGCTTTGCGAGCGCTTTTATACTCGTCTGATTATGTCACTTCCTCTCTCGTAATTCTACATCTGTGTATTGCACCATTGAACTTCCGCCTTTTCCATCCGCGTGCGTCAATATTCGGTAATAATCGGCAATTCTCGGCCATCATCGAGTTCTTTCAAAAACGCAAAGTTTATACCTCGGATGCAAAAACGTCGACAGTTCGTAAAGTTTAAATGACCAAAGGCGATGCTTTGAATGGTAGATGTCAAGTTCGACATGGAAGATTAAATTAATTACACATGTGTTAAATAATAAAAGAAATTTCGTTTAAGGACATATTAAGTTCATGACAATTTCAAATTGAGCAGAAAAATAACACATTGAATTTGTTCACCGGGAAGAATTACAATAAAACAAAGAACGTGTATTTCTTTATAATATCCTTGATAAAAAGAACATTTTGTTTTTCTTGTTAATTATACGTTATTTATTTACTCCTGTCGTATTAAAAATTAAAGCAGATAGTTTTAAAATTGGAAGTAGAAAAAAAGAAAAAAGAATGCCCTTTAAACTTAACATGAGGTACGATATACATGTATTACACCATCAGCTACTATAGTTTCAAAATTAATTTTATTGTATAGACAGAGTACCACCATTTGAAAAAGGAAGTACTTCCGTGGGGTAGACGCATAATGGCGGTTATAAATAATCCTTGTTTTTTTTTTTTCTTCTTTAAAAATGCATTAAATTTTTTCCTTATTTCAATGCCGCTTATTTTTTTTTATTTGAATGGCATTATTGATGTATTTGAACATTTTGAAAGCACTGTAGTGTTTGAATTGTGACTTTAGAAAAAAAATTATGCTTGAAAATTGGGTTATGAATTCATGACTTCGGAAGTCTACTTTCACTTTGTTAACAGTGTGAACACTGAGCAGGAAAATATCTCTTATATGACATATGACCCCTATTTTTCTCATCATCTTTTAATAGTGCAGACGTTGAGAAACAGTAAAATGCAAGGTTCATTTCTTTCATTTGGGTCTCTCTATAAATGACAAGCCTACAAACTTTCAAAATCAGTGGTAGGATTACTATAGATTACTATATATTTCTCATATGTGTAGGTAGCCATTTTGCACATTAAAGAAGTTGGCCGGAAGTTTTAAAACATTCATTTGTTTTTAATTTTATATCTTAAATGAAAGTTGTAGTATTTCTTTAAAGAAACCATAATCTTTGTTGCAGTCTTCTGTATATGGATACGTTGAACGATTTAGTTAACAAACGTGTCCATTTTTTAACAAAATATTTGTTCCATTTTTTCCCCTTTAATTTTTGGCATCATATTCTTATCAAGAAAAATAGTTGGTAGGGGTAATTTTTAGCGATATAAATATATTTTCAAACGAGGAAATCTTGTTTCATCTTTTCTTAAAATTGAGCAAGAGTAAGATGATATGTACAATGACCTATAATATTTATTAGGTCGCTGCTGGTAGGTATCTCAGTAGTAGACTATATTTAAACTAAAAATAACATTAATTACTTCCTAAGGTTATTAACCATTTTAAAAATAACACGAAAATATGAACTATTTCAGGTAAGTTGACACATGCAATGTATTTCTTTAAAATGCACATATATGTATATATATATTTGTATTCTTTTGTAAAACGAAACGGGCATATACCGTTGGAGTGGGTGGGGCATAGCTGGTGGCTTTTAAAGCATAAATACATAGAGAACAACTTAGTTTTCAGTGTATTTTTTCAAATATCAAAATATTTGTTATCCACTTTTATATAATGTAATTTTTATCTGCCACCTCCTTTATAAGACCTAACCATTGGATGCTTTATTGCCACCCTTAGTGTAACAAAAACCCTTAGTGTAACAAAAACCTTTAGTGTAACAAAAACTCTTAGTGTAACAAAAACCTTAAGTGTAACAAAAACGTTTAGTGTAACAAAAACATTTAGTGTAACAAAAGTCCTTAGTGTAACAAAACCTTAAGTGTAACAAAAATCCTTAGTGTAACAGTGTAACAAAAACCTTTAGTGTAACAAAAACCCTTAGTGTAACAAAAACCCTTAGTGTAACACAATGTGTTTTTGTTACATTAGAGGTTGACACCACGAGGGACTCTATGCCTGTCCCACAATTCATAGCAATTGAAACCGTACTAAACTGTGTCGTCTTTTAAACTTTCAGTTGAAGCAACTGATCAATCAACATGCTCAAATGTGGTTTTCCCGAAATTGCTAATTAACGGACCCAATCAGGTGAGCTGTGTCCGTTCTACAGACTAGGTTTCATTGGTATTAATTCAGGAAAGTTTAAGTAACCAGTCAAAATAACTGTAACCAGGCTAATTTGTACCAAGGCTGTCTCCATTTTCGGCCATACAATAGTGTGCAATGTAGTTTGATCGACTTTATTTCAATATTTTCGTGTGGTAGACTGTTCCACAGCCAGTTCATGGTAGATAAGTACCAATGTACCATATTAAAACAATATTATCTGTATAATTCTGTATGTTATTGTCATTGGGCCACAAGTTCCGTAACTAATGTTGTGAGAACTTATGGCCCAACCCCATTGCTGCAAATATAAATGCAATATAATATGATTAAACCTTGTCCTAGTACAATATCTAGCTTTAAACATTTTTAGTCAAACCATTGAGACATTTTTTTAAACACTGCCACACTGGAGTACCATGCTACATACACTTTATATGATACCCCACCCATCCGCATTATACATTATACTGAGACCAAACAATCAGACTTATTATCTAGAGCTAAATGCTGGGCATGAAACGAAAAAAATTCAAGTACCCTTTTAAAAATATATTTGATGCAAAACGGGCGCTTCATTACTAGATCACTGTTGCTGTTCACGAGTAGAAATGCATCTACAAAATAATACTAGTTACATAGTCCGCTTATCGGTACTTAAACTTCGTGGAACTTAAGCATATATCGTTAACTTATATAGTAAAACAAATGTTATTTCCAATATGTTGATTTTAAGAAAATGGTAAGGTGTTCCGAATGTGTCTATATACTAAATACAGTCTAAAGACAAACGTCGTGACACATTGTGCTAGAAAAAATATCAATCATCAAACAATGTCTGTTTTATTAAACAATAGTTATTCTAATCTAGTTCACATAGATACTGACAGACTGACAGTAATGCAGAGAGAGAGAGAGAAAGACGGAGACAGGGACAGAGAGGGAGGGAGGGAGGGAGGGATAGAGAGAGAGAGAGAGAAAGACAGACAGAGTCATAGATACAGATAGACAGACATTTTTGTATCAATGAAATTCCACAAACTGTGTAAGTGAGTATTTTCAAGATATATATATGTACATGTACTTTCACAGTGCCGGATACATTGCCCGTGGGTATTCTACGATGGTGCTTTCAAAAACAAAATCAAATGATTTGCATTATTCTTCTACAAAAATAACAATCCAAGGCTACAGCAATAATCTAGATATTATTCTGGAACGGTTTTAATCAGTCTGTTGATAATACCCTTGCGAGTGTGTTTGGGTATGATCAGACATTCATGCAGAAGTCGGGACAGATAGACAGACAGACAGACAGACAGACAGACGGACGGACGGACGGACGGACGGACGGACGGACGGACGGACGGGCGGGCGGGCGGGCGGGCGGGCGGGCGGGCAGGCAGGCAGACAGACAGACAAACGGACGGACGGACGGACAGACAGTAATATGTATATTAATTATTATTTTACACATCTTTATTTTTCGTTGAGAACCTCATGATAGGATGAACTCGGATGTACACTGAAGTTTTCTCTTGAAGTAAAATCGATATTGTCATAAATATTATAGAAAAAACATATCAGTCAGAAACTTGACATATGCCTCTGTTAATGATATTTGTTATGTGTGTGTCATGTGGTCACAAGTCAATTTTCCAAAAGAAAAAGAAAATTTCATTAAAAAATATATTTTGTTTTTTTATTCTGTTATATTTTATGTTCCCACCGCGGTTTGAACATGCGTCTTCTTGCTTGACAGTCGAACGCTTAATCCACTGGACTACGCTGGAGCCATATAGATATAATACTTTTAACACCTTTTATAGGTGTCATTCGTGAAAGGGACGTCATTCTAATTGACTGTCCAGAACGTTTTATAGTCGTTTCAGAATGCAAATGTTGGCAAGTGTTTAAAAGTATTTGCTGAGTCAGATAAAGGATCTCAAGATTCGGGGATGGATTGTATCCCGTGTTGTTTAAGGCAGTTTGCTAGTTTGGCGAATAGCCTGATTTTTTAAATCCTCAGTAAAATGGGGTCAATCCATCGCACGATGTGATTGTGTCCTTACAAATGTTCACTCACTGGTCGTAGTGACTGAACGCCTTTCTATTCTCTTGCTATCTTTCTATGTCTTCAACGTTTTAATCCCTCGTTCATGGGGATTGAACTTATCTTCTGTATTGCATGTACATTGATCAAGCGATTTCATCAATGGCTGTCATGCATCTCTATGTTATCGCAAAGTTCTGTTCACTTCATATACTTCCTTTCCTAACAGTTGATTCTGTAACATGGAACCTTGCTTTTTCTTATTTTCAGTGTAAATTTTCCTTGATCTTACTGACCAACTGCTACTTCTAGACAGCTTTTTTAATATTTCTTTTTATCTATTTTGGCCACAACGGTTGTATTGAATATTATTGTTAAATGAATGTTATGAAATGAAACTATGCAAAACATCATACCCAAAAAATAACAAATAGCATGTAAAAAGCATTATGCAAGGACTCTTCGTCACTCACTATCCACTTACAAACAGACACGCAAGGAATGATGATAATGAAAAAAAAAACACATTTATTATATACGTAATATAAATACAAATATTTGATTTCCCTCTATTCATGCATACAGTAATGCATAAAATATATCGTACGAGACTCTAACAAAAGCAGCGATGTTGTCATAAACAAGTTGAATATAATTACATATATTATGATTATAACAATATTGGTGGAGAAGCTATCTTTTTCATAACTTATCCTATTTAAATCGTACCAATATTTCTCTAACGCATATTCACATACTTTTTTAAAACACAAACCTGTGCATGCACGCACATGGTCCATGTCAACTACATGCGGAGAAATAGGTGACAGGCGACATGAAAAGATTATCACTACAGTCTTGTTTTGTTAAAATGCCGCGGTTATTTCCCTTTGCTTACAACATCAGATATAGCAACAAAAAAAATCTGATCAAATATTAATGTGAATAATTCAAAGTAAATTACGGAGTCCGTTCCTATTCCATCACGAAACTACTTTCGGATGTGTTTTTATTTAAAGATAACAAATTGATAATGCAACTGACGTTAAAAAATTCAAAACAAGTAACAAAACAACTTAGAATAATAAATATGCCGCGATGGCCCCAATTTGACACCGTAGCAATTGGCTACACAACTACACAAAATCAATTATTCAGGTATTTATAAATACTGCTTGCTGACAAAGTTCATTCCAATGAAAGCTTAGTGACAGCCAAGTCATGGAAAGGCGTCTAAATGTTCTTGTTGTCATTTACGTTCATATAAGGCAGATTCTCAGTTTCTTTTACAAATAAAATGATTTCTGGGAAACGGTTTCCTTAAAAAAACAAACGATGTTTTACAGTTTCTCAACAGCTTACCAATATGCCATTTACATTCATGGCAGCTTATTTTACAGAAACGTTGATGTCAAAGTAAATTTTTACGACAATCAATTCAATTAATTGTCATACATTTACGAAGTACATTGTTGTTGGCTAATCTGAGGCCGAGTGGTTTACGGTTCCGTCTCAAGAACACGCACCTCATCGCTAAGGTCGGTGGTTCGAGTCCCGCTCGGTCCATAAAATTATGTTAGTCTTTTTTCATGAATTACTTGCGGAACAATGGGGGTTACATGTATGTATACACTGAAGTGTGTTGAAACCCGTTTAAAAAAGTTTATGTGTTAGTTTATACTAATTTATTTTTTAATGAATGCGAAGAAAGCTAAAGGCTTACATAAATCGACCTCGAGTCGGCTTCCTGGGTAAAACCAGTACTGAGATTCAAGCTCGGGAGCGAACCCGCAACCTCTGGCGTGAGTGCTTTACTCCTTATCCACACTACCTCCCTGTTTATTTGTAATTAGTGGTGTTGTTTTACTTGTTGTTATTGTCGTTAATGTTGTTTTGGACTCACACCACTATTATCTCCCTTGATTTTTTCGGATCTACAGATAAATGAGGTAGAAATTAAACTTTAATTCTCTTTTTCTTCTTTTTTCAGGGCTTTGTTCTGCAATGGTTTGTCTTTTGCTACCATGAGTTAAATGGTCATTATTCTAGAAATCACCACTGAAAATTTGATGTTGATACCAGCTTTCTGGACAGTTCTGTGTCATTTCAGAATTGTAGGTTCGAACCGCATCTAGGGCGAATAGTTAACATATTATTACCCTGGAAATTGATAGGTCTCACAAAAGCATTGTATTTAAAAAAAATCTGGTCAAGGAATACTGTTTTTCCTTTATAATTGCATATCTTGAGCCAGTGAAGAATTTGAGTCCAGACACATGCTGCAGATTTTTATTTTTCACTGTGTTTTGGACATGTTACAATGGAGCCCTATGGGAAATGTAATAGTGGTGTGAGACGTTAAGTCGTCGTCGTCGTCGTCGTCGTCGTCGTCGTCGTCGTCGTTGTTGTTGTTTTAATTGTTGTTTTAGCGGTTGTTGTTGTTGTTGTTTCACTCCACAAAGTTACTGTTCTGCAACGAATACTTTGTTGCTATAAGTTAAAACAAAGTATAACAAGATCAAACTTTCTATGTAAACTTTTTCCGTGAAGGGGAACTCATGCTATCCCCTACATATATGGTAACCGTATAAATGTCCCCTACCTTAAAGCCCTTCGGTAAAAATATGTATATACACCGTGATTGACAAAATCCCCTCCGTGGATTTGGAAGGGTGGACAAAGTTTGAAACAGTGGACAAAAGCCCCTTGGTAACTTTAAAACAGTTTTAAGTGTCTAGAAATAAATACATATGTTTTTCAACTGTTTTTCAACCCTCAAAAAATATGACTTACCCTAAACCGTCTAAGGCGTCTGTACCATTATTGCGTTTAGCAGGCTTGACAAAGGGTTACGGTGATAACCTCTAGTGTAGCAAAAATCGATTTTGTTACACTAAGGGTTGCGGTGTCAATTGTGACACTAAAGGTTTTTGTTACACTAAGCGTTGCGGTGTTAATTGTTACACTAAAGGTTTTTGTTACACTTAGCGTTGCGGTGTCAATTGTTACACTAAAGGTTTTTGTTACACTAAGCGTTGCGGTGTCAATTGTTACACTAAAGGTTTTTGTTACACTAAGCGTTGCGGTGTCAATTGTTACACTAAAGGTTTTTGTTACACTAAGCGTTGCGGTGTCAATTGTGACACTAAAGGTTTTTGTTACACTAAGGGTTGCGGTGTCAATTGTTACACTAAAGGTTTTTGTTACACTAAGCGTTGCGGTGTCAATTGTTACACTAAAGGTTTTTGTTACACTAAGCGTTGCTGTGTCAATTGTTACACTAAGGGTTGCCACAGCGCTTTCTATAAACTTTTGGAGACGCCAATTTGGAGTTGAATGTATCTTACATCAATATTCTGGAGCAAGGAAGAAAAACATCTGATGAGTGGACCAAGGATAGTCCTATTTTATAGAATAGTATATGTGTTTGGCTTATGTTTGAGTGAATTCGGGCCATTAATTTAACGACATCACTTTGCAGTTGTTGTTTGAGTGTCCAATATACAATAGGTGCCTTTGCCTTGCAATTATATGTAAGTCATTGATAAAAAAATATATAGTTAGCGACGAGTGCTCGAGGTTAAACCACATCTGTTACTCCTCCAATCTCATGATTATAAGTTTTAGGTTGTTTTAGGATTTCCTAGGGATTTCCACGCTAATAGCTCCATCAAAAATAGTGTTTGCGTGACAGCAATTTTTGCCGTAGCTTTTGATCTGGTTTCTGTTTCAACAATATATTTAAGCATATATTTAAATTCAAGAATGGCATATAACCCCAATGAGAAAGCAGGGAAGTCTATGTCTGTCCCACAATTCATAGCAATTGACACCTTACTAAACTGTGTTGTCATTTTAACTTTCAGTTGAAGCAACTGATCAATAAACGTGCTCAAATGTGCTATTTAACAGACCCATTTGGGAAGAGCTGGGGCCGTTCTACAGACTATGGTTTTAGTGATATTGATTTACATGACTTAGGAATATTTAAGAAACCAGTCAAAATAACTGGAACCAGGCTAGTGTACTCCAAAGCTGTGTCCATTTTCGGCCATACAATGGGGTGCAATGCAGTTTGATCGACTTTGATGCTTTATTTCAATATATCTTGTGGTAGACTGTTCCGCAGCCAGCTAAAGGTAGATAAGTACCAATATACCATATATAAAAACAATATTATCTGTGTAATTATGTATGTCATTGTTTTGGGCCACAAGTTCATTGTATAGTATCTAGCTTTCAACATTTTTAGTCAAACCATTGAAACAGTATTTTAAACACTGTCACACTGGAGTACCATGCTATATGAACACTATATGATACCCCACCTAGCCACATTATACATTTTACTGAGACTAAGCGACCAAACTTGTTATCTAGAGCTAAATGCTGGGCATGAAACGAGAAAAATTCAAGTACCTTTTTAAAACTATATTTGATATTATCTGGTCGGGGATCAAACGCACATGTTCGTGCATGCAAAACGGGCACTCTATTACTAGATCACCGTTGCGGTCCACGTTTAGAAATGCATCTACAAAATAATATTAGTTACATAGTTCGCTTATCGGTACTTAAACTTTCATGGGACTAAAGTATAAATCGTTAACTTATATAGTAAAACAGATGTTAAAAGTATTTCCAATATGTTGATGTTAAGAAAATGGGAAGATGTTCCGAATGCGCCTATACCACACACACTTCAATGCTTTAAAAGACAAATGTCTTGACATATTGTGCAGGGAAAAAAGTCTGAATCAGAAAACAAGGTTTGTTTTATCATGCAATAATAGCCATTCTAATCTAATTCACATATATATTGAGAGACATACATATTGGCAGAGAGAGAGAGAGAGACAGACAGAGAGACAGACAGAGAGAGAGAGAGAGAGAGAGAGAGAGAGAGAGAGAGAGAGAGAGAGAGAGAGACAGACACAGAGAGAGAGAGAGAGAGAGAGAGAGAGAGAGATTTTTATTAGCATGATATTTTATGAATTTCAAACTGTGCAAGTGAGTATTTTCAGTATATATATGTACATGTACTTTCACACTGTCGTTTACCTGACGGAGTGGATTACCCGTGAGTATTCGGCGAAGTTGCTTTCGTTGTCAAAACAAAATCCATTGATTTGCATTCTTAATCTTAAGATAACAATCAATGGTTACATCAATATTCTAGATATTACTTTGGAACTGTTAATATCGGGCTGATGATAACCCTTGCGAGTGTGTTTAGGTATGAATACACAGGCAGGCAAGACATATGTGAAGTCGGGAAAAACAGGCAGACAGACAGGTACATTGTAGGCAGGGAGACCAGTGTGAAGTTCAGACAGACATACAGACAGGTAGGCAGACAGATAGACAGACAGACAGACAGACAGACAGACAGACAGACAGACAGACAGACAGACAGACAGACAGACAGACAGACAGACAGACAGACAGACAGACAGACAGACAGACAGACAGACAGACAGACAGACAGACAGACAGACAGACAGACAGACAGACAGACAGACAGACAGACAGACAGACAGACAGACAGACAGACAGACAGACAGACAGACAGACAGACAGACAGACAGACAGACAGACAGACAGACAGACAGACAGACAGACAGACAGACAGACAGACATACAGACAGACAGACAGACAGACAGACAGACAGACAGACAGACATACAGACAGACAGACAGACAGACAGACAGACAGACAGACAGACAGACAGATGTATATTTATTATCATTTTACACATCTTTATTTGTCGTTGAGAACCCCATGATAGGATGAACTTTGATGTTCACTGAAGTTTTCTCGTGAGGTTTAATCCCATCATTGATTTTTGTTCTTTATTCTATAGTAAATAATAAAAGTTTGAAGGCTTGTCATTCATAGGGAATCCCAAATGAAAGAAGTGAATTCTACATTTTACTGTTTGTCAACCTCTGCACTATCAAAATATGATGAGAAAAGTAGGGGTCATGTGTCATATAAGAGATTTTTTTTCCTGCTCAATGTGTACACTGGTGACAAAGTGAAAGTAGACTTCCGAAATCATATATTCATACCCCAATTTCCAAGCATCAATTTGTTTTTCTAAATTCACAATTCAAACATGACAATGCTATCAAAATGTTCAAAATACATCAATTATGTCATTCAAATAAAAAATGAGCATTAAAATAAGGAAAATGCATTTTTAAAGAAGAAGAAATGAGGATTATTTATAACCGCCATCATGCGACTACCCCACGGAAGCACTTCCTTTTTGCAATGGTGGTACTATGCCAATAAGGAAACTTTTTTTTTATTTCATTATTACCTCTTTTTTATTAAGTACTATGAATTTGAAGTAATACTGCTAAGTTGCAGGCATTAAATACTGAAACTTTTGTCAAAATACCACTTTTTACATGATCATTATATACAGGCGCGAGATGTTGACCGACATGCAATTTTTATGTGTTCGACTAATTTTACCAAAGAAATTTTTTTTTTAACTAATTCCATTAAAATTTTTACACTAAAATAGTCTCATGATACCCTGAAGACATTATCTTATCAAAATACATTATTCAATACAATGTACACGCTAAAAATTGCACATTTCAATCATCCAAAATAAAAAAAACTTCAAAATTTTGTGATTTTTCATGAAATTTCAATGTAGATATGCACATATATGCTTAATTTGAGGCATAAACTTGCCAAAATATTTTTTTTTATGAAGCAAATGTCTCCAATTTGTCATTTTAAACTATCAAAGTGTAAAAAAGAGGATATTTTACCTTCAATTAACATTTTGGAAAATCACCCCCATTTCACTCAAGTCTCTCTTATAGGTGTAATCCCACCATTGATTTTTGTTCTTTATTCTATAGTAAATAATAAAAGTTTGAAGGCTTGTCATTCATACAGAATCCCAAATGAAAGAAGTGAATTCTACATTTTACTGTTTGTCAACCTCTGCACTATCAAAATATGATGAGAAAAGTAGGGGTCATGTGTCATATAAGAGGTTTTTTCTCTGCTCAGTGTGTACACTGGTGACAAAGTGAAAGTAGACTTCCGAAATCATGTATTTATACCCCAATTTCCGAGCATCAATTTTTTTTTTCTAAATTCACAATTCAAACATGACAATGCTATCAAAATGTTCAAAATACATCAATAATGCCATTCAAATAAAAAATGAGCATTAAAATAAGGAATTTTTAAAGAAGAAGAAATGAGGATTATTTATAACCGCCATCATGCGACTACCCCACGGAAGAACTTCCTTTTTGTAATGATGGTACTATGCCTTGAAGCAAAATCGATATTGTCACAAATATTATAGAAAAAACATATCAGTTAGAAACTTGACGTATGCCTATGTTAATGATATTAATTATGTGTAGTCATGTGGTCACAAAATCAATTTTACAAAAGAAAAAGAAAATTTCATTGAAAAATATATTTTGTTTTTTCTGTTTTATTTTATGTTCCCACCGCGGTTTGAACATGCGACTTCTTGCTTGACAGTCGAACGCTTAGTCCACTGGACTACGCTGGAGCCATACAGATATAATACTTTTAACACTTTTTTTGAAAGGGACGTCATTCTAACTGACTGTCCAGAACGTTTTATAGTCGTTTCAGAATGCAAATGTTTGCAAGTGTTCAAAACTATTTGCTGAGTCCGATAAAGGATCTCAAGATTCGGGGATGGATTGTATCCCGTGTTGTTTAAGGCAGTTTGCTAGTATGGCGAATAGCCTGATTTTTGAAATCCTCAGTAAAATGGGGTCAATCCATCGCACGATGTGATTGTGTCCTTACAAATGTTCAGTCACTGGTCGTGGTGACTGAACGCTTTTCTATTCTCTTGCTATCTCTCTATTTCTTGAACGTTTTAATCCCTCCTTCATGGGGATTGAACCGATCTTCTGTATTGCATGTACTCTGATCAAGCGATTTCATCAATGGTTTTCATGCAAGCTCTATGTTATCGCAAAGTTATGTTCACTTCAGATACTTCCTTTCCTTTCCTAATAGTTGATTATGTAACATGGAACCTTGCTTCTACTCATTTTCTGTGTAAATTTCCCAGAATCTTACTGACCAACTTTTTTAATATTTCTTTGGTATACCTCAAGAGAGAGTTCTTCCCCACACCGACACACCGATCTAAACAGGGGTTTTAAAGTTTCGACATAATGTAATGAAGTATCTACAGAATATAATAAAGTGTCTACAGAATATAATAAACTATTGACAAGATATAATAAAGTTTCGACATAATGTAATGAAGTATCTACATAATATATTAAACTTTCGACAAGATATAATAATGTTTCCACATAATGTAATGAAGTATCTACAGAATATAATAAAGTTTCTACATAATGTTATGAAGAATCTACAGAATATAATAAAGTATCCACATAATGTAATAAACAGTCTACATAACGTAATAAAGTATTTACACAAATAATGAGTATCTACATAATGTAATGAAGTATCTACAGAATATAATAAAATATCTACAAAATGTAATGAAGTATCAACATAATGTAATAAAGTATCCACATAATGTAATAAAGTATCCACATAATGTAATAAAGTATCCACATAATGTAATAACGTATCCACATAATTAATGATGAATGCACATGATATAATAAAGAATGCACATAATACAAAATGTCATATAAAATGGACCACATAAGACAGCTATGGCGTTCCATATTATGGCGTTCTATATAGTAAATTTGTTTCTTCTAAGAAAGAACCCAAATGACGATTCGAATGTGTCAAGCAGTATTTATGTCAAAAAATGGGGATTTCGTTTCAAGTTTACCACTCCAGTTTAGATATCGATTTAGTCACGTTTAGTTTGATTTGACATATCAAACCATTCGTATTGTATCTATTTAATGATAATAATGATTATTTCAAAGAAAAGAGGTTCCAACACTCGATCATTGTAGGTCTTACATGCTCGCACATGCGTGACGATTGAGTTCACAACTTATTTTTTAAATCATCACGCAATTCTTCTCTGTGTGATTGTGAGACTGAAAACGCAAAATAAAAAATACTTTACGGTGCTAAAGTGTAATAAACATATGACATATTTTTTTTATTTATTTGTTTTTGGATTTTTTTTTATTTCATTGTAACAGTTTAACAATATCAAATGTAAAGAAGCACATTATGATATAGTATTATACAAAATTCAACATTTTCACATTTGTAAAATTAAGGACAAACTTTCTAAGTTCTTTAGTGAATTTGTTAACTCCCATTTATATATATTTATATATATATACCATATTGTTTCATTTTGTACTAACATTCAAACACTTTTTTTTTAATTTACAAGGAAAGTTTGCTCTTTATTCTGTTTGTGAAAAAGAAAAAATATTCACAAATCAAAACTCTAAAAACAGAGAACAGGCTTGTGTTTCATCAACACAATCGGGCATTCACAGAAGTATCTAAAAAGTATAAGAAACATAAGTTAAAAAGAATATATTCTTTGTAACCATGGGGGTTTGCACTGGATTCAGACATATATACTGTATTCAGACAAACTGTGCTACTTTTAATTCCCAGTGGTTACTGAATAGTTGAATCACCATATACAATCGGTTAAGACGGTAAACCAAAGATAATGCTGATGAAACAGATACCCGAAATATGGCAACAACTATAATATATAGTTAAATACAATGCAAATAAATATATGATGAAAGCAAAATATAAATTAAAAAATAGTTAAGTTTCACGAGTAGTTTTTCTAATGATAAATGCTTCTTTGGTGAATTTTGAAAGTTTAAACATCTTTAGAAGTTATTAAACTCAGTGCAATATCACTTCCGATTCATCGTTCGGTGTTTTCATATAACTCTATAATTTAGATAAATGGGGTTTAACGGCGTACCAACACATTATAGGTAATTTGACGCCAACAGGAAGGAAGATTCCAGGTTCAGGATACATCCACAAAAACAACAAACTAACATACAGATTTAGATTGATTGATTGATTGAATAGTTAGCGTCATTTTTATGCCATCGAGGGCTAACAGACGATCAGTTAACCTAACTACTGTTTCCTGGGATTAACCAGTACTCGAGCACATCCCATATCTGCAAGTAACTGATAACTTTCCCACTTGAATCAGTGGTGAGAGACGAATGATAACGAGACACAATGTCGTATATCAATCATCACGGAGACTGTTGCCGGGATGGGGGATTCGAACTCACGACCCCTGGATTGATAGTCAGACGCGTAACAGACTGAGCTAATCGGGCCCGGCTACAGATTTAGAAAACGTACATCAACAAATGAATATGCAGAATGAACCTAGAACCTTGATATCTGCAGAAATGCAGATTTTCAGCAAACTGTATAGTATTACTCAAACTGTCGCTTTCTACGACACGCATGAGTCACATTGATCATATTCTTGCCATCACTCATATGGTTCCCTGGAAATGTGAATTTGAAAAGAATAATATAACGTTTAAAAAGGAATAACACAAAACAAATGGCGGGGAATCCCTCTTGGTTATCATACTTTATCGTCCATCTCTATTCAAACCTTAAACGAGCCACGTGTACAAACGTTTCAAATACATTAATCAGGTTTTGGCTACGAGTATGCATGACTACATATCAAGATGGCGGCATATACATGTGCTTATAATAGACTTAAAATACATCTATTAAACCGGCTATATTTGATGATTTTTCAAAAACATCGATGATGTTATGTCGGATGTTATGAATTAATTAATAATTCATTAAAGTTTATTGTGTAAAATTATAATGAATAATCTCGATCCCACTTCAATCTGATCACCTCGGCCTTTATGCTACGCAATAGACGGAGGATACGAAAATACCCGATGTTTCACGATTGGATCCCACTTGATACATTTTACAATATCAGGTAGCAAGTGGTATTCCAATATTTTATCGAACCAAGTGTTCCTTCATTTTGAGTTTGCTGGCGGGTTGGCAAGTGCAGCAACATGGTCGGGAGCTGGAGTGTACATGGGAGGGTCGGTCACTGTTGTGCTTGGATAACTGCCACTCGGGTATGCGGTATAATATGCTGACAGCTGCTGCGGCTGTTGCTGATGATCTACTGTGGCTATAACTACAGAAATAAAAAGAGGATGTGTAAACCAAGTAGTTCTATATTGGCTGATTGTGGGTGTACGTCACGCGTACCTGGAAAGCGGATAACCGAAGTTAGAAATGAAGCCCACTTCCAATGATACAAT
>CM055907.1:38706811-38744311 GCA_029582155.1 Panopea generosa
TTGGCAATACGGAGTCGGTGAGTATATTAGGGCATGATGTATTGGAAATTAATATTTTTAGCCAATTTTAAAATTTTAAAACATCCTGCTATATTCCAAAACTTTATAGATTACGTTTAACGAACTTTTCTACCTCAAAGAAAGTTTATATTTGGGCAAACAATTGATCTAAATTTAACTTCTGGGGTCACGTACGCCAAAAAGGCCTGTTCAATGTACATGTAATAATCTATTTCAGCTCGATTGTGATATTTTATCTCTGTTTCCTTCAATAACTAATAGTTTATACTAATTTATTTTAGCTCGTTTGCGATAAATGCTCAGGACTTGTCAACCCCTCTCGAGTCCGCTTCCTGGGTAGAACCAGAGTATTGTTTTTAATTGACATTAGGTCGAGCTGGGGATCGAATCGGCAATCTCTGGCGTGAGCGGCCATTACTGTATCTATTGCACTACACAATTTGGAGTTGATGACAACTTGATATATGTTAAATTAAACAACAATTTACTTTTTTCAGAAATAGTGTATCCTTTTTGAAAAATTAAATTTTTGCAATTATATTTTAGCAAAAGTACCATAAATTAAAT
Organism: Panopea generosa; assembly: GCA_029582155.1. NCBI lineage: Eukaryota > Metazoa > Mollusca > Bivalvia > Adapedonta > Hiatellidae > Panopea > Panopea generosa. The sequence continues at coordinate 38,707,400 of CM055907.1, forward strand.
CTTCCACGAGGCCTTCAAAAAGCACTTTATTTACAAAAATGTGATAAAGAATGGAATAAACACGTGTTGAAAGTAACATTAAACATAAATAATAATAACAGCAACAGTAGTAAAAACAACAACAATAATAATAATAAAATTAATGAGAAAAAAAAAGGAAAATATAATTTACCTGATAGATAATTTCTCCAATGTGTATAGATTTATTTTAAAAACTATGTCTGTTCGATTTGCCTTTTATGGGGGATATTTGGTAGGATTGGGTTACAATATGGGACAGGCCAACCCGGTAGTACTTAAAAAGATATGTTTACCCGATGTACCCGTCCACAATACGTGGTTTGAACATCGTATATATCAATAAGACGTGTATGTGTTTTATCACGTACAATGTGTTTATGCAATGAGAACGTATTATTATTATAAATATGTGCGTTTGTGTTAATATAGTTTAATCACGTACAGTGTGATGTTTTGTTTGTTTGAATATTTAGCGTCCTTTCATGCCATCGAAGACTAACAGACGATCAGTTAACCTAGCCGCTCTTTCTTGGGATCCTGGAAGGTTAACCAGTACTCGAGCATAGTCATTCCTTGCAAGTATTTGATTTCTTTTCCACTTTAATCAGTGGTTGGAGACGGTTGACAATTAGACGTAATAGCGAACGGTCAGAGGCGTTATCGACTGGAATACGTCACATATAAATTACGCTTGAAAATTAAAACTTTTAAACAGGTTTATGTAATTTTGATAATTTAAACTTTAAAAATATAAGGGTCCTCCATTGCCGAATGGTTCAATGCGCTGCTATCTTATGACCACTTACACTGCCTCAAGGGACCATTTGTGATCGCCTGTTTGTCTGTCCTCGAGCGTCATCCGTCGTGGTCGTGCGTCCGTAAACAATTGACATTTTCGACTTCTTCTCAAAAACCGTATTGAAATGTTGCATGCAACTTTGGTAGCTAAGGTTGAATCAAAATTGTTAATTGCATGGTCCCTATTCTCTGGGGCCTTGGGGTGGGGCAAAAAAACATTCAAATTCAAGGTAAACTTTGACAGTCTTGTTGTTCATTTAGAAAGTACTGGGAAACAAATAGAGAGCATGATTATGGACGTATATGAGCTCTTTACAAAAAAAAAACGTTATTTCTTATGACTGAACATCGTCGGATACACACGGGTGTCAAGTCCGATACTCTTCATCCATCGTGAAAAAAAATGGAGAGTATCTGAATGGATAACGCGTGGGTATTCGACGATGATGACTGAATACATTTATGTGAATGTTCTTTGGATAATCAGGTGACTGCTAAGGCGCATGGGCATTTTGTTTTTCATTCCATGTTGTTCGGAATTCTAATTTAACGGACGAATATTCGGAATCATGGCGAATGGAATAACTTTCATTGAAATAAATCAAATTCCGCACCGTACGAAACAGGCGGAAATGACCGAGCGATGTTCCGATTGAGGGTTAGGGTTAGTTCAATGTGTAATACCAAAAGACGAAATACAAATATAAAATGTCTGGCTGTGAAATGGTTTTTGATTGTTTGAATATTTAGCGTCATTTTTATGCCAGTGAGTGGACACTTTATTATATTCTGTAGATCCTTCATTACATTATGTAGATACTTTATTATATTCTGTAGATACTTCATTACATTATGTCGAAACTTTATTATATCTTGTCGAAAGTTTATTATATTATGTAGAAACTTTATTATATCTTGTCGAAAGTTTATTATATTATGTAGATACTTCATTACATAATGTCGAAACTTTAGACAGCTATGGCGTTCCATACTGACGAAGTTCAAAACGCTAGTATCGCCGGTTGGAATGCTTGGAAAGCTTAGCTTTCACTGGACTCCATATAATGAGATTAAAAAAATACACTTAGACACTAGCAATAAATCAAATTGTCTTTAAAAATGTATTAAATAGACAAATAATAGAAATAAGTATAATGAATGTATTTATTTAATTATGAAATTATTCAAGCACATATGCAAAAATATTGCTTATGGTTACATGAATCGAGGTAAAATAATATGTATTGCACTATATAGTAAGTAACATATACAAGTTGCATATATCCTACCTAAATCGTAAAGGTTATTTATACAAGTTTAGAAAATGTTTCTACCCAGGAAACGGACTCGAGAGCGGTTCATATACGCTCTGACCTTTCATCGCAATCGAGCTTAAATAAATAAGTATAAACTAAATGTTACTTCTTTATTGATACTATCATGATTTTGATTGTTTTAATCTTCTCAGGAAAAGCATTCCATGTCACTATACTGTTGTGGTAAAAAATTGTTAAAAATACACTGTTGACTTTGGGAACAAAAAAATAAATTTACCTTTCCGTGTCCGAAATAAGTAAACATCTGACCGCTTCATGAAGTTTTCTGTCTATAATTTCCGTGGATAAGTTGATAGATCAACGTATCGATGTAGATGTGAACTATCCTGAAAGTCAAGGCCATACATTGATTGACTTTAAAGTGAATATATCAGGATTTTTCAAAATTTTAAAATTGACAAAAAACAATTTTTCGCAATATATCATGCCTTTATAAAAATTATACTCATTGACCTCGTATTGCCAAAATGATATATATTTAAACATGCCAAAATGATAAGTTGAAAAGGGATTTCCTAACTTGGGCTACGCGATTAGTAAGACTAAAATAGATTTCCCGCTTACAATGGCAACCTATTTTGTGACGTAGTAAACGGGTCAAGGGATTTCATTTTGATTTCAATTTGATCCATCATACAAGTTTGCTCGTTGTGAAATTTGTTTCATCTCAGAACGAGTCCGAATAACGATATGAAGATTGAAAAGCAGTATTTAAGTGCGGTCTATTTTAAGAACGGGGGTTTTGTTTCAATTTTACCAGAACAGAACAGAACAGAACAGATATTTTATTTTTACCATTCCAATCAAAAGATCAATTTTGTCACGTTTTTGTGGATTTGATATACCAAACCATTCGGATTATTTATTTATGATAATGAGATGCTTTATATATATATATATTTAATTATATTTTTTAAGACATTTTTTTTCTGATTTATTCCCTTTAAACATTCGGGGTCATATTTCAAATTTGCAACCAGTGGATGGTTCGTTTCATACTATGAAAATTATTCTACATATGTAGTACGGTGGCTATTTTACTAATACGTTTTACTCTCTCAAGACTTCGTAAAAGACTTCTACTGCATACTTTTACAAAGTCTTGAGAGAGTAAAATATATTAGTATAATAGCCACCGTACTGGCCTACATGCAGCCCAGTTCGCCAAAATTGCGTCAACTCGCTACCGTTACATAGCAACGTCAAACATTTAAAAATGCCGTTCACGAAAATAACCTCCTGGTGTAATGCTTTTAATATGTGATGCGAATTACAGCTGAATTAGCTACAGTCGCCATACTAATATTGGGATGGTTCACCGGGGAAGTTTGCTGGCATTTGTAAGTTTTTACTTATTGTTTTTATGCTAAACAGGTCTAGCAATTTCGTACATTAGGCCTTTTCGCGTAAAAAGATATTTGATCACAAATCATTTTAGATCTTCTTTGTTTAACTATGTTTATGTTCGTGTCGTTAATTTCTTATTACCTGGCTGGAGAAGTAAGCTCTGATTACTTTGTAAATTGCTCTGAAGTCCGTTTTCTAAGTAAAACCAGTTTTTTATGTTGTATGAGACGACGAACCTGGGATCGAACCTTCGATCTCTGGCGTGTGCGATCAATGCGATCAACACCCTATCCACTACACCAACACTCACATCTTTAAAGCACCATTTGTTAAAAACTAATCTTTCTCCAATAAAACACCGAAATCCTCCTGTGATGTCTTTGCTATATTGAACTAGATACTGAATGTGAATAGTACGCTGAAGCGACCGATTTTGGCGTAATACAACCGGAAGGAAGGCACGTTTAATAACTCTTGGTCATTATTGACTGCTTCAGTTATATACAACGGGAAGGAAGGTGCGTTTAATAACTATTGGTCACTAGTGACTGCTTCAGTTATATACATCGGGAAGGAAGGTGCGTTTAATAACTCTTGGTCACTAGTGACTGCTTCAGTTATATACAACGGGAAGGAAGGTGCGTTTAATAACTCTTGGTCACTAGTGACTGCTAGTCAACATCGGAGCAACAGCAGGTGAATTATCCCGTGTGCGAGTGAGTGAGGACTTCCCAGACAGGGTCAGGAAAATGAGATCTGCGTTGATTCCATTCCTAAAGGAATCTATTGATAGTGGAAAAAATGCATTTCTGCGGTTTGATAAACTCGTTGTCAATGGCAACGCATACGTTTACGATGAGACGAGAGAAGTCCTGTTCCGGCGTTTAAGTAACGCGTTGGCCAAAGCCCCTGTGTTCATGATAAAACGTTTACTTACAATGAACAGTTTCCAGACTCCAATATTGTTAACTGTTCTGAAAATGTTTCTATCATCCATAATGAATTGTTGTCTGAAACGCGTCTCTGCGATACCCAATTGAATAATGATGATATTCATTCAGAATTTGTTAATAATGCTGGGGGTAATATTCATACAAAGCTACTTTATCTTAATATATGCAGTTGGAATATCGAGGGTCTTTTAAAATATCAAAATGACATTGAATTTCAATCGTATGTTTCATCCTTTGAAATAATTGGTTTATTTGAGACGTGGACTGTTCAAGATGATGCGATTGATCTACCCGGTTACACTCATTTCGGTTATTCTCGGCCGAAAAAGAAGTCAGCAAACCGAGGTTCTGGAGGTGTTTCAGTACATGTTAAAGACTTTTTGATAAAAGATGGACTTGTTCAACGTATTTTTAATACATTCACAGAATGTGTTGTTTTATTGTTTAATAGTTCATTGTTCCGTAATGTAAATGATATTGTCTTTATTTTTACATATGTGTCGCCTGAAAACTCACCTATTTATGATGAAAATGACAATAATGGTATTGAAATACTTAATAATAAGATTAATAATATTATCGCTGAATACCCTAATGCAGAATTGTTCTTGTCTGGTGATCTTAATTCTAGAATTAAAGATTTTAATGATTACATTCCAGATGATGATATTTCATATATATTTGGCAATGATGTTGACTACCCGTCTGACAATTTTTCGACTCCAAGAAAATCTAAAGATGAAAATTATAATCGTTTTGGTTTGTCACTAATTGAGTTATGTTGTACGTATGATGTTCATACTTTAAATGGCCGTCTATTTAGTGATATGGATGGTAATTTTACATGTTTTGCCAACAATGGGGCAAGCATTGTTGACTATATGATAGCTTCATCCAGCTTATTTAAGTTTATTACTGATTTTAAAATTGGGGATAAGGATTACTCTGTACATTTCCCCCTTCATTGTCAGTTTTGTTTTAAATCCTGTTCATATAACCAGTCCTTTAATAATATTGATAGTTCAAATTTGCGTACTTGGCAAAAATATAAATGGAAAGAGGAGTTAAAAGATGATTTTTATGTTAAGTTTTGTGATAATTTCCGTTCCTTTAATGAAATAATAAGTAACCGTAATGATCGTTCTCTCAGTTCATATATACCCGATTTTATTGATGTTTTTAAAAAGGCCGGCGATAATATGAAATTAAAGTCTAATTGTAAACAATACAGTTCAACCCAACCTTCCTGGTGGGATCATGACTGTAATTCTGCTAAAGTTGACAAATCACGAGCACTACGATATTTTAGAATTACGAATGATAGAAAAGACCTTATTACATATAAAACAAAAAGGAATCATTTTAAATCTATTTGTCTGAACAAAAAGGCTCTATTAGCTAAGAAAAAACGGAACGAATTAGTTAGTTCTCGAAAAAATTCTAAAGTGTTTTGGAAAACATTAAAAGGAAATTGTAATAAGCAAAACAATGATATTACACCAGAAAAGTGGCACGATTATTTTAAAAGTCTATTTATTTCAAGAGAAAATGACGATGATGAGCATAACGATAATATCTTTGAAAATACACAATACGATTCTAGCAGCCTAAACGAACCTATATATAATCAAGAAATAATCGATAGTATACGTCATTTAAAATCTAACCGTTCTGGAGGCCCTGACGGAGTATGTATAGAAATGTATAAGTATACACTTAATGACATATTGCCGTTTTTAAATCAACTTTTTAATGAAATATTTGATTCAGGTTCGTTTCCTGAAAATTGGAGCGAAAGCATTATAACACCATTACATAAAAAAGGTCCAGTAAATGACCCAAATAACTATCGAGGCATTTCACTTATCGATTCCCTATGTAAAATATTCTGTCACATATTAAGTAATAGATTAACTAAATGGTGCGATACTTTTGATGTCATTGATGAGTCACAGGCAGGATTTAGGAAAAAGTATACCACTATAGATAACATATTTACTTTAATGGCTTTAGGACAAAAGTATCTTTCTAAGAGAAAAGGACGTTTTTATTGTATATTTGTTGATTTTGCTAAAGCATTTGATAGTATTCAACACCAAAAACTATGGAATGCTTTTACAAGAAAAGGTGTCGATGGAAAGTTCTTAATAATTTTACAGTCTATGTATAGCAAATTAAAATCATGTGTTAAGGTTAATAATGGATTAACTGAGTTTTTCCCATGTAACATTGGAACCAGGCAAGGCTGTGTGGCCAGCCCCATAATCTTTTCTGTGTTTATAAATGATTTAGTTACATTTCTACATTCTAAATGTGATCGTGGTATATTTGTTTCTGATGATATTAATGAGTTAGTAGCCTTAATGTTTGCTGATGATGTTTCAAGTTTCTCAGATACTGTTGTACATCTTCAAAGACAAATTAATTATATTGAACAATTCTGTGCATCTGTTGATATGAAAATTAATCTCGATAAATCAAAAATTGTTGTTTTTAGAAATGGAGGCATCGTCAAGCTTACAGAAAAGTGGACATATTGTGGAGAAACTATAGATGTTGTCAAATTTTATAAATATTTAGGTGTTTATTTCACGCCAAAATTGCTATGGTCAAAAACGCAAGAAATGTTGGCATTGCAAGGTATTAAGTCTGTTGCCTGTATATTTAGATTTCAACGTAAATTTGGACATCTAAATTCAGTAGATATGTTTAAAGTATTTGATGCTATGGTCAAACCTATACTTTGTTATGGCTCTGAAATCTGGGGATACAAGTATGTTGAAAAAATTGAAAAAGTGCAAATCAAATTCTGTAAACAGTATTGTAATTTATCACAAAATACATCTGATATTCTAGCGCTAGGAGAATGCGGAAGATTACCGTTATGTATTACTTATATTCCCAACTGTGTAAAATTTTGGCTAAGAATTATACGTATGGAAAACCATAGATACCCTAAACAATGTTATAAAATGCTAAAACAATTAGATGAAGCAGGCAGAAGAACTTGGGCTAGTCATATTAAAGAATTACTTTTTACATATGGATTTGGATATGCTTGGCTTGCCCAAGATGTTGGAAATGACATAAATTTTATTCATTTATTTAAAACACGCATTAAAGACTGCTATTTACAAAGATGGATCGCAGGTCTAAATGATTCTCCTAAATTTCTGCATTATAAACATTTTAAATCTCATCTGTATTCAGAATCATACTTAGACATTGATTTATCATATATTTTAAGAAAAACGTTGTCAAATTTTCGTTGTTCGACCCATACTTTAATGATCGAGAAGGGAAGACACTTATCAATAGATAAAAATTTAAGATTCTGTCCTATATGTATGAAAAATAATATTTCTGTAGTCGAAGATGAGTTTCACTTCTTCTTTGAATGTAATGAGTATGAACATTTTAGACAAACTTTTTTCAAATCTAATTGGTTAAGAAATAGATCGCTTAACATGTATTACATAATATTTAGCTTGAAAGATGAGAAAAGCATTGTCAGTATTGCTAGATATCTTTTAAATGCTTTTAAAAGAAGAAAAGAAATTCTAGATTTGCCCATTTAAAGAAATATTAACAAGAGTAAACTACTGTATTATTAATTAGACAGTATAAATAGTTTCACTTTATTTTGAATATAAATATTCATGATATGATTTAATAGTCTTGTTCATTATAGTGTTAATTTTGGATTTATATATAGCTACATTTATCTCAAATCATATATCTTCAAAAATATATGTCACATCTGTTACATTATAAAACTTTTGAAATGCTTAAACCTGAAATGATCTAATACAAATGCTATTATTTTTGGATTTATATGGCATGTTATAAGCTTATATTCACTTTAATATGTGAATTCTGTAATACTGACTTGTATAAATGTATAATATTTAATTTGTGCCACTCTATATGATGTATTTACATGTTGTATTTTGGGCCGGAGGCCTATATTACTTAATAAAATATGTCTATGTCTATGTCTATGTCTATGCTACAGTTATATACAACGTGAAGGAAGGTGCGTATAATAACTCTTGGTCACTAGTGACTGCTACAGTGATATATTTTGCAATATCAAAGTACTAGTGATCGGATAAATTTAGTGAAATAGTATGTTATCATTGAGATGGTATGATCACCAGTGGCAAAACGTGCGCATATAGTGCATGTATGCATTTAATGCATGCATGCGCAGCTATCAAATACCTAGTGAAGCTTAATAACACCTAGTGAAATTACTTAAATGTACCGAGCCACCACTACTGCCTTCATTGCATTTAAATGAATTTAAAAAAAAAATCAAGAGATATTATTTTCAAGTAATAAATAAAACATATATTAATTTTGAAAACATAATTTGTCCATTTTTTCAGTTCCGCTAAGAATTCACCACATAAATCTAGTCTACGACATCTGGACCCTTCTGTCAAGCGGGATGTATGCTTCAGTACATGTACAGATTGTTACGACCAGCCGATGAGAAAATCGTATTTCAAACGTTCCCAGCCACGCCGACACCGTTGTCTGGGAAACAGTGAATGACTTCATTATTGGTATGGTATTGAACAATTTTTCAGATTGACTTTTGTTTTTAAATTACCAAGGACATATGGAGAAGGATAGGAGACTTGCATCTCTAGACAAATGTTGATAAAATAGCTTGCGAAGGATTAAATATTTCGAATATGTTCACGGGCAAAAGCTGTATCCACCCTCCCCCCCTTCCCCCCCCCCCCCACCCCTTCACGCACACACACACCCAACATCACGCTTTGCGAAAAGCGGGCGACACTAATTTGGATCCGTGTGTCTGTCTGTCCGTTCGTCACATTTCGGTTTCCGTGCAATAACTTAAGAATGCCTGTCGCATTTATCGTTCTACAGTTATGCCCCTTTAATTTTTAAAAATCCTAATTTGGGGGGTGGGGGAGGGGGTTGAGAGACAATATATACATTTTGTAACCAATGCTACTTCGAGAATTGTAAACACAAATGAAATTAAAAAGAATAAATTATTACTGAAAATAAGATTTCGAGAGAGTTTGCATGAATTATAATTGATATAAGTAACAGTAAGTCGTGTCTATAGAAACACCGTGACTGTACCAGCGGGTGGCGAACACGTCACCATTGGGTCAACGCTTAAACGTGTTGCCTATGAATTGTGGGACAGGTAGTGATAGGATGTGTCCTTTATTCCAAGTTCATAAACAATTATGAAAAGGTATCATAACTTTGGCACATTTATAATCAGTAGTCCAAAGGTGCTAGGCTCAGTGTTCTTTTCAATGATAAATCAGCATTGCTGCATTGTTCCAATGAATTGTATCTCATCAGATTATCTCCGAACACAGCATCCCGCATTTATAAATCGTGAGTTAGAAATAAAGGTTGTTGCGACCGTTATTGCATGCAGTGTGTATAATAGTAAGGTGTAAAGAGTGGGTAATTGTGTATGGACTATAACGAAATTACTATACCGGTTGTTTCCCTTAGTACTGTCAAAAATACAATGTGTTGATTTTTTTCTGTTTTTGGAACAAATGGTCAAATTGCTTTTTCAGTTGTAACTGCTCTGCTTATATCAACAGCCTGGTTTATTCTGGCATCTGTTATTTTAAACCGCAAGTACATAATTTACATTAAAATTTGCTTTCTGCTTTCCTGGTTTCCCTTTCCCTCTCTTATACCAACATTGCTTTTTTATTCTATTTAGAACATGCCATGCATGGAACAAGATACAAGTACTCATACAAAATCTAGCTATGTAAAAATAAATAACAAACCATAATGAGCAACTGACTGATAAAAAAACATGTTTATCAACACCATTTGAAACCAGAGTTCTGAGGAACACTGCTGATTCGAGTGGGAAAGTTATCAGTTACTTGCGGAGATGGGGGTGTGCTCGATTACCGGTAAACCATTCAGGATCCCAGGAAACAGTGATCGTTTGTTACCCCTCGATGGCATAAAATGACGCTAAATATTCAATCAATCGTAACAAAAAGCAATAGTTTTAAATAAAGTGTCACAACGCGAACAACACAGCTGGATAGGTTACACATGTAAGTTTGTTTGTAGTAGTATTTTTTTTAAATAATTTCAGTCATTTAACGGCGTCGATGGTACCTGATTATTGTTCCTAGAACCAGATTGTTAATTAATTAAACAGTACAACATATAATTTATCTCTGCATTTCACAGACTACTTCCCCACATAGTCAGAGGTGGGAGACTCGCGACCATAGAACAAAGTACATGGTCAATTATCAGAGACTCTGGGCAGGCGGGGATTCGGACTCACGTCCATTAATTGTCAGTCTGACGCATTACAGACTTAGTTTCTTTATTTCACTGAAAACACGCACTTATGTATGTAAACACTAGTGTATCTACTAAATTTACTTACATCCATAAGACTAGTACCATAATTCTAGAATAAAGTAAGACAAGTTGTTTTTGTCAGGACAAGCAGATTTTTGAAATACTTGTTCGACTATAAAAAAATAATGTAATTGCCTGACTTGTGTCAAGCTATTTTAAAATCCCTCCATGTAAGACAAAGCCACATACCAGTCATGAAATATCAAACAAACTAAGAATGTGACCTTGACAACACAGTAGTAGATTTAAGTATACGTAGAGGGACCGTAATAATGAGTCTGGTCTTTTAAACGTCTAAAAATAAGTTTAGTTTAAATGAACATTGGTGTGTAGTCAGGTTTCTAAAAATAGATATCGCATACATTCAGCAATATTACATTGTTATGATCTATTTAACTGTGAGAAATGTTACACCATATATTATTTTAATGATAAAATTCTCATTATGTATTCACAATGTGTACTTAAAGTACTAGGAGAGAAATGTAGGTAAGCGGTCTGGTTAGCTCAGTCGGTAGAGCATTCGCACAGTAAGCGAGGGCCCAGGGACCAAGTCCCGGACTGGCTGCATATATTTCTCATCCTGTTACATATATATGTTTGTTATTCTTGAACTTGACTTTAAATATAAGTGGGATTTAACTTAATTATTGAAAGTAATATTGGTGTTTATTTACTCACAGGTACTGTTTGATAGACTACACTTTATAACAATGATAGATTCTTTCAGCAAATGTAAATAGTATATATGGTATTTAATATGAAACCTAATTACAGAATCTGTAACTAACTTTTACAGATACGGTGTAGAGAACCATAGCAGTGTGTGTGTAATAAGAATACAGAATCGTCAAATGGTTTTATATAAGTATAAAATTCTAATATTAGTTACAGACTATTTTTATGACTGAGTTTAAATGTTACAAGCTTTTATGGAAATAAAAAATTGTTCTGTTCAATGAATATGATCAGCATTTAAGGTCTAAGGAATTTAACTATATTTAGACTGTATGATTACTGTTAATTAAATTACTACCAGTTAATTTATTATTGACATTAGTTATTCTGACTTCTGTTAAATAAATATTCTATTTAAATAATAAACTAACTTAACTTAGCATTGAATGGTAATTTATCGCTTATAATGAATATATATGGGCTGTGTGATGTTTAACTGTGGCCAGTCTGAAACCATTATAGTCTAGTCAAGGCTATTCTTAGATTTAAATTGTTGAATACTCTTGACGGCTATTCTAAGATTTAAATCGTTGAATACTCCGTTATTTCTATATATTCTGTTAATGACTAATTAATAATATACATTGAACATAGATCCTAAATATTCCACTACTGTCATCAGATATTCTATGTATGTTCTATACAATGACAAGTATTCAGGCTTCTCAACAGGCCATTTAAGCGCAGTGGCATCCCAGCACTTGACTGTCAGAAATCGTATTCCCCTAGTGCTTGAATTCTTAAACAACATTTTACAAAAGAAGCATACTTTCCTCTAAATCATTATTTTTCTTTGCATATATCATCTCATTTTAATGCCTAAAAGGAAATATACTAATTATGATAACTTAAACTGATTAATACAAGTTTTATTAGTGAAATGTATTTGTTGCTTGAAAATTTGTTGAAGGGGTTTATGCGCTCTTACCCTGGCACTTGCATTCCTTTCTGTGGAGAACCCTGGTACTCTTATAGACTAGTATATCATGAATGATTTCTTGTTGTCAGATTGCTGATGTATTTCTCTTTTGTTTTATTTTGTTTTTCTTAAAAATATTTACTATTTATGCAATTTTTGCAGACTTGGAAGTTGACAGTCTACCAAAATGTATGTTTGTAACAGATAATGAAAATGCAAAGCTGTAGGAGGTGAAAATGGGATATGAAAAGATACCACACCAACATGGTATATTTAATCGATCTTGTGAAACAGTGGTCATCCCACAGAACAATCCTTCTGATCAGACATATGTTGTAATATTGAAAATTGTAATATAAGGTGCTTTTTGTGTTTAATTTTGTGGTTATGTACACTGTTACTGTATGTAAATCAATATTTAGGTTGTTTACATGCTATTACCTGTATATAAGAGGAAGTTACCACCATTTAAGCCGTTTACATGGAAAATCCATATAAATTTTATAGATACAAATAAAATCCTCTCTTCTCATAAATATTTTACATTGCTGTTAAGTAAATGAGATTCGAAAAAAGCAAGCCATCACTGGAGGGAAATATTTTTTTAGTATTATACTGCCTATCTGTTGAAAAATTAAATGAAATGTCACAACAAATGAGGTATAAGGAGAATAAAGAGGTGATAAAGTCTGGAGTCTTTCTGATAGGAACAGTGGAGGTTTCCCTCCTCTTAGTAGTCCATTTTATATAACATTATGACAAATAACGTAACATTTGCATCTATGAATGTGCAAGGGCTTGGTGATAAAAACAAACGAAAAGACACTTTAGATTTTCTGAAAAGTAAAAATTATTCGGTATGTTTTTTACAAGATACCCATTTTACAGACAAAGAAGTTAATTATATACGTACTCAGTGGGGGTATGAATGCTATTTCAGCAACTATTCCAGTCAATCAAGAGGGGTAGCTATACTTTTTAATAATAATTTTGAATTTAAAATTCATGCGGTAGAACCTGACAAAGATGGAAATAAATTAATCTTGAAAACTACAATTTCAAATAAAGAAATTACACTTATTAATATTTATGGCCCAAATAGGGATGATCCAATGTTTTATACAACCCTTAAAAATGACATTTTAAATTATGACGGTTTGTTCATTATTGCAGGTGATTTTAATATGGTCTTAAACCCCGATTTAGATTGTTTTAACTATGTCAATATAAATAACCCAAACGCTCGAAATGTTCTTATTGATGTAATGGTTGAATGTAATTTAATTGATTGTTGGCGAGATCAAAATATGGAAAAAAAGGAATTTACTTGGTTTAAAAAAAATTCGTCAAAGAAAGCAAGACTTGATTATTTTTTTATTTCGGATTCACTTTTAACAGATATAGATACAGTAAAAATTAAGCCTGGATACAGAACAGATCACTCTTTATTAATTTTGACATTTGAATTTGGCAAATTCAAAAAGGGGAGATCATACTGGAAAATGAATAATTCATTGTTAAAAGACCAAAAATATGTCGATGAAATAAAACAAATAATAAACAGAATAAAACTACAATATTCAAAGAAAACGCAACATTTACACATTAACACAATCGAAAATAAAAATTTAGAATTAGAAATAAATGACCCATTGTTTTTTGAAGTATTGTTACTAGAGATTAGAGGAAAAACTATATCATACTCATCATTCAATAAAAAAAGACAAGACAAAAAAGAACAATTACTTTATGAAGAAATAGATAAACTTGAAAAAGAACTTGTATGTGATCAAAATACTATTGAAATTAAGAGACAAGAATTAAATGATATAAGAGAAAAAAATTAGAAGGTATGAAAATTAGATCAAGAGCAAAACGGATTCAAGAGGGGGAAAAATGTCTAGATACTTTTGTAATTTAGAAAACCAAAATTTTGTATCTAAATCAATGTTGAGTTTAAAACGTAATAATGAACAGACAATAAACGATCAAGATAAAATTATTAAGGAAACAGTAAAATTCTATAAAAAAATTATACTCCCAAAATGAAACTGTAGAAGTAGATTTAAATAATATATTTTCTGATATTAATGTTCCTAAACTAAATAATGATTCGAAAAAATCTCTTGAAGGTCATATAACATATGAAGAAATATTGGGCTGTCTGAAGAATATGTCAAATTTTAAAAGTCCAGGATTCGATGGTTTTACAGTAGAGTTTTATAAGTTTTTTTGGAAAGACATTGGCCATTTTCTTGTACGTGCGATAAATGATGGGTTTGACAAAGATGAACTTTCAGTCACACAAACAAGGTGTAATCACTTGCATACCTAAAGGAAATAAAGATAAACAGCTTTTAAAAAACTGGCGCCCAATATCACTTTTAAATGTAGCATATAAACTAGCATCCGCAGCTATTGCACAACGAATTAGATATGTATTGCCATCTATTATAAATGAAGACTAGACAGGCTTTTTACCAGGAAGATATATAGGTGAAAACACCAGGTTACTATATGATATGATGTTTTACTTAGAAAAACAACATAAACCAGGATTATTACTTCTGATTGATTTTGAAAAAGCTTTTGACTCTGTAAGCTGGTCGTTTATCTTTAAAGTTCTCAGTTTCTTTAACTTTGGCCCTTCAATAACTAAATGGATAAAACTATTTTATACAAATAAAGAATCATGTATTGTTATAAATGGACACCTATCTGAGTGGTTCTACTTAAACAGAGGTTGTAGACAAGGGGACCCTCTATCTCCTTATATATTCCTTTTATGTGCAGAAATCCTTGCTGTTCTGATCAGAAATAACCCAGGTATTAAAGGTATAGATATTGGAGAAAATAAATTTTTGATTTCACAATATGCAGATGACACCTCAATTGTTTTAGATGGTACAGAAACAATCATTGTTAAATACCCTTAAAGTTTTAAAATTCTATGTAGAAATCTCCGGCCTTAAAATGAATATTGAAAAAACTAAAACGGTGTGGCTTGGACCAAGAAAAAACTGTCAAGAAAAATTATGTGAGGAATGGCATCTTTCTTGGGTAAATAAATTCACAATATTAGGTTTAAAATTCTCTGTAAATTTAAATGAAATAATAAATATTAATTATAAAGAAAAAATTCAAGACATTAAAAAACTTCTTGCCAATTGGTCAAGGAGAATTTTAACTCCAATAGGCAAAATATTAGTTATAAAAAGTTTAGCATTATCAAAATTAAACCATCTAATTATGGCATTGCCAAGTCCAACTTGTGCAATGATCAGAGAACTAAAATCATTATTCTTTAAATTTTTATGGGACGGTAAACCAAATAAATAAAACGTGCAGTTATATACCAGTCATATGAAAAAGGTGGTTTAAAAATGTTTGACATTGATGTTTTCATTGGCTCCTTGAAATTGACATGGATAAGACGGCTTTTTCAGTCAAACAAACCATATTTATCTATTTTTAAAACTATGTACCCCTATATTATAAATTTGTTTTCATTTGGAGCAGATTTCATTTCTCGACATGTTAATAGAATAGATAACCCTTTCTGGAAGGATATATTTAATATTTATAAAAAAAATTCAACAAATATCATACCTAGAAACTGGAATAACTTTCAGTCCACTCAATTATGGCACAACCCTCATATTAAGGTCGGAGGATCTAGTATTTTACTGAAACATTGGTTTAAAAAAGGAATATATTATATAAATTACCTCATAAATACAAATGGCAATTTCTTCACATACAGAGAATTCACTGAAAAATATAGTGTTAACACTAACTTTATCGAATTTGAAGGACTCGTAGCATCAGTCAGACACTACTTAGATAAGTTATCTTTTCAACATTTATCATGCATTTGCCTTAACCCTTTAATACCATATACAATGTCAACAATCCTGAAAGATAAAAAGGGCTGTAGAACAATTTACCAACATTTCATGAATAAAGATTATATTCCAACTTCTAAAACAAAATCTGAGCGATAGTAAGTATTACGCTCTTCATTTCAATGTCACTAAAGACACGAATTTACAATGGTTCCAATTTAGAATTAATCACAGAATTCTTGGAACAAACTCATTGCTTAAAAAAATGAAGATTAAAGAATCCGATGTATGTTCCTTTTGTCAAAGAGAAACCGAAACTATTAAACATATATTTATTGACTGCATAGTAACGCAACAATTTTTTCAAAGTTTTAAAAATGATCTGAATGAAAAGTGCAATACAGTAAATACAGACTGGTCATCTTCAGACATAATCTTTGGCAGTATGAAATTCGAAACTGTTTTGAATAGGCTGCTATATACTGCTAAACAATTCATATACTGTCAAAAAATGAAAAACAATATTCCTATTTTTGAACCATTCAAACACGATATTAAAATGTTGTATGAAACAGAACGATGTATTGCCAAAAATAACATTAAGGTGGAAAAATTTGATTTGTTATGGAACCTATATATTCCCCTTATATCTTAAAAATAAAGACTATTAATTTTACATTTTTCAGATTTATGTATTATAAAAGTTGCCCCTCAGGATGGCCTCTTTGCTTATTTTGTGTAGACAGTACTTTAGTGAAAATCTCCTGCTGCCTCGATTTTTTCTATTGTTGTTTTTGTTTTTTCTTTTTCTACTTATATATTGTTTTATAATGATCCAACTTCTGTTTTACTTTTCATTATGGAACCTATATATTCCCCTTATATCTTAAAAATAAAGACTATTAATTTTACATTTTTCAGATTTATGTATTATAAAAGTTGCCCCTCAGGATGGCCTCTTTGCTTATTTTGTGTAGACAGTACTTTAGTGAAAATCTCCTGCTGCCTCGATTTTTTCTATTGTTGTTTTTGTTTTTTCTTTTTCTACTTATATATTGTTTAATAATGATCCAACTTCTGTTTTACTTTTCATTAAAAGAAAAGGAAAGTGTTTATATAACAATTTTACATCTGGTCATAGAACACATGTGTACTCTAACTAGAGTTTATCTTATTTGTGAAAGCAAATTTTGCAATAATATAAGATCTTAATTACTGTTTACATCAATAGTATAGCCTATATTTTTTGTGTCACAAATGGAATCATTATAATTATAAGGGACTATGTTAAACTATAAATATCTGCTTGGAAATAGTGTTTACACATGTACACTCTTAATAATGTTTCTTTCAAAACAATTGTTGTTTCATCTTATTATTTTTTATTATTTGATTTTTAAAAACCAACAACAAAAAAAATCCTTACACTACACACCTGTCTCTCTTGAATTCACATATAAGTTTGTTACTTATTCTTTCTGTATATTTATATACATAATTGACATAATATTTTAGTTTGTATGTAAATCTGCTTAATTTTTCATGAAATATATGCAAATGAGAAATATATTACACTAATATTCAACCAATCCCATAACTGAAAACGCATGTTTTATAAAATTTAAGAAATAGGTGATTCTTTTGTGTTTTCTAATTCTCAAATAAAGTTAAATTTTACTAGAAAAATATCAAATGAACCAAGGTATCATTGAATTTTTTTTAATGTCTTCTCCTGGCTTTCAATAAACAACATCAATTAACACACAAAAAATTGTGTTTATAAACCATTCCAATTATAGATACCTCTAATAAATATTAACACACAAAAACAACCCCAATATAATAAAATTCATGTAATTATTGCCACTTTATCTTTTCTGTAAAAAGGGATAAACCAAAATACATATTTAATATTTATTAAGGTCCTACACCAAGCAAGCCACTATGGACTTAAGAGAGAAAAATCTCCTGAAGTCATTAGACAACATAATTTTCTTATACTATCATCCGCTGTGTCAAATTATATTTTATTTCTGTTTGATTTTTGTTTTAGCTCGAGCTTCAATCTATAATTTGTTTAGACTGGTGTGTCCCTTTAAGATTAATGTATATATGTGTATTCGGTGAAAGGAAAAAGAAAGTATACATACCTATAAACGTCGACAGGTCAAGGAACAAAAAATGTATTGCATATAAATTTTGTATATTTATAATTCATCATACTGTTGAATCAAAAAACAAACATTTAATTCATTTCAAAGCAAAACAATAAGATAAAAATCA
This sequence comes from Panopea generosa, assembly GCA_029582155.1. NCBI lineage: Eukaryota > Metazoa > Mollusca > Bivalvia > Adapedonta > Hiatellidae > Panopea > Panopea generosa. Next base: position 38,726,046 of record CM055907.1, read on the forward strand.
GTTCATTTTTCCATCACATGAATAAACTTAATCAATAATGAAATAATTTCAAAAACCAAAATGTATGCTTTCTTTTTCCTTTCAGTGTATACATATATATATGTATGTTACAACTTGACTGATATATATATTTGTACGGTTTGTTGAGGGATGGCCCACCCCGACCCTCACAGACCTATTACGGGGTGATTAAATGCATCACTTTTCAGTGATTGAAATTAAAAAAAAAAAGAATGTGACCTCGAGGTAATGTCCTAGGTCTCAACGTGACACGTCGTTATGTCATGTTGATCAATTGATAAATTGAGCCAAATGTTTTTTGAAATCCATCCATGTATGATAAAGTAACAGGACGGACTTGAAACCTAAAACGTACTCAAAGTGTTGTCATATAAACTCAAAGTGTGACCTTGACCTTTGAGGTACGGGTCTAGTTCCTACGTGTGACACGTCGTCATGTCATCTTGATCAATTGAGCCAAGTTAAAAACAAAGTTACAGACCAGACACACAATGTCAATCAAATTCACAGTGTGACGTTGACCTTTGAGGAAAGGTTCTTGGTCTTACATACGACACTTGACTATGCCATGTTGATCAACTGAGCTAAGTGTTTTTGAAATGTATCCATAGGTGACAAAGTTGCATACCGGACACGAAATCTCAAACAGACTGAAAGTATTGTCAAACAAAGTTAAATTGTGACCGTGACCTTTGAAGTGGGTGTCCGGATGTTTTGTGGGACAAGTCGTCATGTTATGTTGATCATTAGTAGTAAGTATTTATAAAGTCCATCTATGCATCACAAAGTTACAGGCCAGACACGAAATGTCAGTCAGACTGAAAGTGTCATCAAACAAAGTTAAATTGTGACCATGACTTTTGAAGTGGGAGTCTGGGTGTAACGCGCGACATGTCATCGTGTTATGTTGATCAAGTGTTAACAAAATCTATCTATACACGACAAAGTAACAGGCCGGACACGAAATCTCACATAGACTCAAAGTGTTGTCAAACAAACTCAAAGTGTGACCTTGACCTTTGAGGTACGGGTGTGGGTCTTACTCGCGACACGTCGTCATGTTATGTTGATCAAGTGTTAACAAAATCTATCTATACACGACAAAGTAACAGGCCGGACACGAAATCTCACATAGACTCAAAGTGTTGTCAAACAAACTCAAAGTGTGACCTTGACCTTTGAGGTACGGGGTGGTCTTACTCGCGACACGTCGTCATGTTATGTTGATCATTTGTAGCAAGTTTTTTTAAAATCAATTAATGAATGACAAAGTTCCAGGCCGGACACGAAATTTCATACAGACTCAAAGTGTTGTCAAACAAACTCAAAGTGTGACCATGACCTTTGAGGTATGGGTGTGGGTCTTACTCGTGACACGTCGTCATGTTATGTTGATCATTTGTAGCAAGTATTAACAAAATCCATCTATGCATGTCAAAGTTACAGGCCAGACACGAAATACCGGACGGAAGGACCGCAGTCAAATATAGTTGGAAAAATAACTGCTTAGTGTGTTCGTATACGGAGCTGTACAAGTGCACGTTGTACAAGTGGAGTACGTGCATCGCAGATTTTTATATGTATATTGTAATAGCCGAAGAAAATAAAACATATGTTCACTTTTTCGAACCCCATAGAAAGAATGGCTGCAAAATATGGTCACCAAAGACAGTCGATTGTCTTGCATCGCCAACACAAGTGTGGTATTTCAATGTCTGATGGGTATGAACAAAACAGACTATAAATACATATTTCAGAAGTTGTCAAAAAGATCGAAAAAGTGCTATTCTGTTACAAGAGATAACCGAGATATTATTTGTTGTTATTATTTTATTACCAATATAACAATACGTATTGAACAACCCTCGTACTGACTAACATCAAATAATGTAAAAAAATGAATAATGAAATGACATTTAAACAAATAACCAAAGATTTTGTATGACGGTACATCGATCTCAAAACATAACTGATAACTTTCACACTTGAATCAGAGGTGAGAGACAAATGACAATATTAAGCAATGTCGTATATCACTCATCGCAGACAATGTTGCCGAGCGGCGGAGATTTGAACTCACAACCCCTTGATTGATAATCAGAGTTAACTGAGGTTGACTTGTAAAATATGTAGGATGATTTATGACATGTAGTGTTGGTGGGGCAAATGGACGACAACATGAAAACTCGATATTCTAAGGGTATTTATTTGTCGAGTCGTCGTAATGGCTGGTATGGAAATGTGCAGGGTCCATTTATTTGTCCTGATGATGGGGCGTACAAACGGCAACACGAAAACACAACAAGCCGGCATAATCTTACGCGAAAAATGTGTATCTACTTTGATTGTACAGCCTAGTATGTTGGTAAAATATAATTATAGACGTCCCTCGTATGCAGAAAAACATTGCGACATACGACATAGACCACTAGAGTTAGTTAATGTCTATCCACATGGAGGACAGGAACATCAATATAAAACTATATGAAAAATATACGATATGCCTGATATTGATCCCATGGCAACAATGGACAATTATAATCATCTGATTGTGCATGTAACCGGCGATAAAGTTTTCACGAATCAAGATAATTTTAGTATATAATTATACTCTATATTTTAGCTCGACTACGAACTAAACTCAGGGCGTATTCGAAACGCTTTCGAGTCCGCTGCCTGTGTAGAAACAGTACTGAGTGTTGTTTTTGAAAGGACGTCAGACTGAACTGGTGATCGAACTCGCAACCTCTAGCCTGAGTGATCCACTGCAATACCATACCCCGCATAATCAAATTATGCTCTGAAATAATTTAGTGTCAAACGTACACGCGATATATTTTTCTTATAAAAATGTATGCATACATACATACTCATCGCATGTTTAAAACGATTAATGAACATCTGTCAGTATTATGTTTTATATTTATAAACAACATCATTACCATATTTAGACTATAACACTCCAAACATTCAAACCCATTTGATCACCTTTTACACTGTTGGCGTGTGGTTGCCATTCTGATCCCACTGAGTGTTGCATCTTTGCCACAAGGGGCGATGATGATACATTCATTTTGACATCTTCATCAACAACTTTAAAGACGTTTCTGCGGGTTGCTACTGCGCATCGCTACGCGCATAGTTCCTTTCTGTTACTTTCAGTTTCGGGGTCTAATTTCGCCGTTTGGTTAATTAAAAGTCGAGTCGCATTAGGATATTTACAAAGCGAAGTATTTTCATTTCGAGATGTCAGAAATGTAAATTTTGTCAAGGAAGCGATCGAAAATCATGGAAGATTATATTGTTTTTCGTTCTTAACCACCAGAAGTGCTTGTACATAACGAAGTCGAAGAAACAACTACGAAATATAATCAACACTCGTAGTGGTAACCATTTCGGATCAACTCATTTTCGGATGCGAATCATTTGTGAATTTGTTCCAAAGCGCTGAATATATAATGAATTTACCTGAAACAATATTATTCATACCGGGATGGAGACAAGGAAGAATGAGTCTTGAATTTTGACTTTAAGCTGACCTGATGCATCTAAAAGTTTGGTATTGAAGGACATTATGGAAGACACTTATATGGGTCAATGTTATACATAAACTGTAAATGTGGAAGTAGAGGAACAGTGGAAACAAACAAGACACATCAATTGAATAGGAAAAGTCCAATATCATTTAGCATCAACACAAAGCAATTGAGTATAAGGTTAGTTGATGCTTTATCATAACTCACTGATCAATATCGATGTTTCACATAAAATGATAATTTACTTCATGATTTCTAGAGATGAACAACTATAAAAAGTGATTGATTGGTTGAATATTTAGCATCATTTTCATGCCATCGAGGGCTAACACCCGATCACCTAACCACTGTTTCCTGGAATTAACCAGTATTTGAGCACACCCCATCTCCGCAAGTAACTGATAACTTTCCCACTTGAATCAGTGGTGAGAGACGATAGATAAAGAGACATAATGTTGTATATCTATCATCCTGGAGACTGTTGCTGGGCGGGATTCAAACAGTATTCTTACATTGAGTAAATGTTAAAAATAAATTTATATACCGTCACGTTCTGTGTCTCCTGTTAAACAGAAAATTGTTACATGAATTATGAAAATAAGAAACTATTCAACACATTTCAGAAATGCTAAACAGAGGCTCAGGTTACAGATGGATTGAGATGTCGGTACTTTAAATGCCTGTAGTGGTTTCATTAACTATGAAGAGACAATCAATATTGTGACATAGACAACGTATACAGAAGCACTAAATGAAAGAGTGACAATCATCAAAAGGGACCAATGGTAATTATTAATGTAGTTTAACTGTTTCAGCTTATTTCTACTATGGAATAAAACAAAATAATCATGAGCACAACAGATGATCTGAGGGGGATCAAACCTGTGACTACTTGTTTGGCACACCCAATATCCGTGCAAGTAACTGACAACTTTCCCACTTGAATCAGTGATTAAAGATAAATGAACAAGAGACACAATGCTGGAATTTGCATATATTTAAATCATCACAGAGACTGGCCAAGCAGGGATTTGAGCTTGCAACCCCTTGACTGCTTGTTACATAACATAACAGTTTCATTCAGTAAAAAATGTCCACATACATGCAAGTTTATTACCATAACATTTTGTACAATGGTTTGAACATAGATATCATCACAGGAATTGCTGCTCAGTAATAGCCCTTGAGTTGTCAAACTATACCCATATATTGTGCTGTTTTATTAAAGTACATTGTCGTTTTTTTAGCCAGACCGATGAGCTCAGTCAATAGAGCACGATATTTCTAGCTCAGGGTTGAGAGTTTGATACCTGAGGCTGGCTAACTTACAGTGCTAACAGTCATTCAGATGGGACTTTAAACTGAGGACCTTTATGATGGTGCTATACACTAAGCAAAAGAACCAGGTGAAACATATGATTAGGTTTCTATGATATTTTTCCTGCACTATCCCCCACAAACCTAAAAAGACTAAACTGTTCACTCTTCTGGGTGCATCACCCAAATGGGAAACTGGTGCTGATGTAAATTAAGCTTAGATACAAACAAACATTGTCATTTATTTCTTTATCTCATATAAGCTTACTTTAATTTTCAGTGATGAAGTCTGGCAAGTAGTACACCAGGACCAGGCCAATTTATTATAATATGTGTTGCCAGAAGCATGGATTGTGACAGTAAATCAGATATTGGGACCATGTTAGGAAAAAGAATTCGAAAAACATGTTTTTTCAAAAGACTAGGAAATGCACATATTATGAAAAATTAAGAACAATCACTACCAATTCACCAAGCAGTGTTCTAAAATTTGAATGACAATTCAAAGATTAATGTTGGAAGTAGCCCAGTACAGGAATAAAAATTTCAAGTTATATAATAATAATGGATGGCGGTGCGGCTACTATAGCCAACATAAATACCAGAAAAAATGACTTGAATGTACTCCTAGATAAAACTCTGAAGATATTATGTTGAGTAGCAGGTCACTGGTGATCCAACCTTGATTGACAGTACATTGTTTTACCACTAGGCCTCTAACATTTCAAACTATTACAAATATTGGTGTTCATCAATTACCTGGTATATATGAAATGTATAAGAGCAACATAACAGTAATTACATTATAAATTACAAATATTATAATTGTTATTTAGTGCATCATTTACAAATATGAAAGTTACCTCTGCAATGAAACTTCATTTATAAAAATTCCAACAGATAATTTTCACCATTTTGACAATTTTAGGCCATTTTATAAAAAGGGGAGGTAACATTTAGCACTGTAACTTTGTAAAAAGCATGGTGACCTGTATTTTTTATTTTATTTTTCTGATATAGTTTGTTATAGTGCCTCTTTGTAGAAAGAAAGAAAGAATTCTCCGCATCACAACTATTTTTATTATTGAATTAGTGTAAACATGTATCGTTTGCGGCCATTTTATGAAAAAGGGAGGTAACATTTAGCGATGTAACTTAGTAACAAGTAAGGCAACATGTTTTTTATTTTATTTTCTGATATAGTTTGTTACAGTGCCTCTTTGTAGAAAGAATGAAACAATTCTCTGCATTAGAACTTTTTTATTATTGAATTAGTGTCAATATGCATCGTTTACGGCCATTTTATGAAAAGGGAGGTAACATTTAGCACTGTAACTTAGTAACAAGCATGGGGACATATATTTTTTATTATATTTTCTGATATAGTTTGTTATGGTGCCTCTTTGTAGAAAGAATGAAACAATTCTCCGCGTTAGAACTTTTTTTATTTTTAAATTGGTGTAAAAATACATCGTTAACGGCCAATTCTATAATCGTAGAAATTTATGAAAATCACTGTATGAAATGTGAAACTCACAATAGCATCATGACTTTTTCTGTTTTAGATACTTTATCTTTTGTTACATGAGTGACAACAACATTTTGTTGAAATATATCACTTTGTTAATAAATTAAACAAGATTTATATCTTACACCCATTTGCTGTTTTTTCTTCAAAAAAATGCAAAACGGTGTAGTTTAGAAATAGTCATAGCAAAAAAACAAGCATGGTGACCTATATTTTTTTTTAATGTTTTAAACTTGTCTTACTTCAAAGTACTTGTGTGCAAAATTTAAAAAAAAATCTCCGCGCTAGAACTTACTCGAAGAAACGTCTTTAAACGAACTTTTCCTCGATTGTTACGATTGTTCTTTATTCATATTACCGCAGCGATGGTCTAGGGTAGAACGGCCTTGCACGCGGAAGGTCTTGGGTTCGGTCATCGGTCGGGTCATACCAAAGACTTGAAACGGTACGAGAAGCTCCATCATTTGGCGCTCAGTGTTTAGAGATTAGTTCTAGGTATAGTTGGAACGGTGTCATATAATGTGACTTGGTAGGGTATCACTTCACGCGGCATGATACTCCAGGGTGGCTGGGCTCAGAATAATGTCTCAAGTAGACATTGCCACGATATAACTGAAAAGTTGTTAAAAGCGATACCATACGAAAACAACAACACTTTTTCATGTTACATCTCTACAAAATACTGATTATATTACCTTTACTTTAATCACACGCGTAAACATGTATACAGCTTTATAAGTTATACCCTACTTTCACGATACATGTCATTTTCAAACAACCTCGCCCCATTAGATAAATAAAAATAAGTATATCTAACTAAAGGGTACTATCTTGTTATCGCGTCTTCAACTAGCCATCACGACAGTTCGACAAACACGTTATTTGTCGTGTTTTCTTGCCAACGAAGTGAATACACGACAACACGATAGATTGTCAAATAAATGTCGGCAACACGACATATCCATACCAGCTAACACAACAGCTCGGCAAATAAATACGACGCTCTCTAGACGTCTAATTTTCTCGTAAAATGTATTGTGTTTTTATCATGGCAACACAAAAATGCCTGGCCATTACATCTCCAAAAATACCATGGCAAGTAGTATAGGTTTATGTTAATCACACATACGTTATGTACATGTATACATACTTATCTATAACTTCTATACATGGCGTATTCAAATATTTATTTCAACATTAAACATTCTCTTCACATTAAATAAATACGAGTCATTAGATCTTACTGAAGGGTATTATCTTATTGTCGTATTAACTTCCCACCAAGACGACACCTTTACAAAAACGTTTTGTATCGAGTTTCGTGTCAGCGGGACGAAGACACGACAGCACGACAAACTAACGACAAACTAAGTGTCACACAGCCAACACGACAGATCAACAAATAAATATGTCGTGTTGGCGCCCTCTGAACGTTGACTTTGCGTGTAAATGTGATTGTTTTTTAAGTGTTTTCATGTATTTGTGTTTTCTTCCCGCCAAAACGACATGGCAGAAACAAGCCACCAATACTACAGACGGACGGACTGGCAGTTTCACACAGCCAACACGATAGCTTAACAAATACATTTGTCGTGTTGGCGCCCTGTGAACATTGAGTTCTCTTGTAAAAATGAATGTTTTTTTTAGTTCTTTCTTGTGTTTGTGTTTTCGCCAAGCCAAAACGACATGGCAGAAAGTGGGCACCATATACTACAGACAGACGGGCGGGCGGACGGACAAAAACAATATTTTGGGGTGCCATATAGTTATCGCAGAGTCCGTCAGACGGACAAACAGACAGACAGACAGACAGACAGACAGACAGACAGACAGACAGACAGTAATATGTATATTTATTATTATTATACGCATCTTTATTTTTCGTTGAGAACATCATGAAAGGATGAACTTGGATGTACCCTGAAGTTTTCTCTTGAAGTAAAATCGATATTGTCACAAATATTATAGAAAAAACATATCAGTCAGAAACTTGACGTATGCCCTTGTTAAAGATATTTGTTATGTGTGTGCCATGTGGTCACAAATCAATTTTCAAAAACAAAAAGGAAAATTTCATTAAAAAATATATTTTGTTTTTTATCTATTATATTTTATGTTCCCACCGCGGTTTGAACATGCGACTTCTTGCTTGACAGTCGAATGCTTAGTCCACTGGACTACGCTGGAGCCATATAGATATAATACTTTTAACACCTTTTATAGGTGTTATTCTTGAAAGGGACATCATTCTAACTGACTGTCCAGAACGTTTTATAGTCGTTTCAGAATGCAAATGTTTGCAAGTGTTTAAAACTATTTGCTGAGTCCGATAAAGGATCTCAAGATTCGGGGATGGATTGTATCCCGTGTTGTTTAAGGCAGTTTGCTAGTATGGCGAATAGCCTGATTTTTTAAATCCTCAGTAAAATGGGGTCAATCCATCGCAGGATGCGATTGTGTCCTTACAAATGTTCAGTCACTGGTCGTGGTGACTGAACGCCTTTCTATCCTCTTGCTATCTCTCTATGTCTTGAACGTTTTAATCCCTCGTTCATGGGGATTGAACCGATCTTCTGTATTGCATGAACACTGACCAAGCCGTTTTATAAATTGCTGACCAGTCATGCAAGATCTCTATTTTTGTATATCTCGAGTCTCTCCACTTACTTTCTGTCTTAGCGGTTCATTCTTTACATTTAACTAACTTTTCTTATTTTCTCTATCAATGTCCTATATTCTTGCTGACCAACTGCTACTTACTTTCTGTCCTAGCAGTTTATCTTAACTTTATTTTTCTATAATTTCAATCATACATATAGTTTCTTATCAACATTCACAACCAAAGAAGTGCACATGATGTTAAATAATTCAACGGCAATAAGTCGTCGAACGGAGTCAATAAAAATGTATTTTGCGTAAGTATTTACCTTGCTCTCGTCAATAGTCCCTAAACTAAATATAAAAAAAAAAAACAGAAAAAGTAAGCATGAAATGTACATATATTGTACATCTATTCAAGTATTGTCATAAAGATGCCGAAAACAAGAAATGTCACTGTTAAGTGTCCCCCTGTTCTTTAACCTTGATTAAACAGTTTATTTAGTTCATTTACATCCATAAGACTAGTACCATAATTCTAGAATAAAGTAAGACAAGTTGTTTTTGTCAGGACAAGCAGATTTTTGAAATACTTGTTCCGCTATAAAAAAATTAATGTAATTGCCTGACTTGTGTCAAGCTATTTTAAAATCCCTCCATGTAAAACAAAGCCACAGACCAGTCATGGAATATCAAACAAACTAAGAATGTGACCTTGAGGTAATGTCCTAGGTCTTAACGTGACACGTCGTTATGTCATGTTGATCAATTGATAAATTGAGCCAAATGTTTTTGAAATCCATCCATGTATGATAAAGTTACAGGACGGACTTGAAACCTCAAACAGACTCAAAGTGTTGTCATATAAAGTCAAAGTTGTACCTTGACCTTTGTGGTACGGGTCTTGTTCTTACGTGTGACACGTCGTCATGTCATCTCGATCAATTGAGCCAAGTTAAAAACAAAGTTACAGACCAGACACACAATGTCAAACAAATTCACAGTGGGACCATTGATCTTTGAGGAAAGGTTCTCGGTCTTACATACGACACTTTACTATGCCATGTTGATCAACTGAGCCAAGTGTTTTTGAAATGTATCCATAGGTGACAAAGTTGCATACCGGACACAAAATCTCAAACAGACTGAAAGTATTGTCAAACAAAGTTAAATTGTGACCTTGACCTTTGAAGTGAGAGTCCGGATGTTAAGTGCGACAAGTCGTCATGTTATGTTGATCATTAGTAGTAAGTACTTATAAAGTCCATCTATGCATCACAAAGTTACAGGCCAGACACGAAATCTCAATCCGACCGAAAGTGTCATCAAACAAAGTTAAATTGTGACCATGACCTTTGAAGTGGGAGTCTGGGTGTAACGCGCGACATGTCATCATGTTATGTTGGTCAAGTGTTAACAAAATCTATCTATACACGACAAAGTAACAGGCCGGACACGAAATCTCACATAGACTCAAATTGTTGTCAAACAAACTCAAAGTGTGACATTGACCTTTGACGTACGGGTGTGGGTCTTACTCGCGACACGTCGTCATGTTATGTTGATCATTTGTAGCAAGTATTTTTAAAATCAATTAATGAATGACAAAGTTCCAGGCCGGACACGAAATTTCACACCGACTCAAAGTGTTGTCAAACAAACTCAAGGTGTGACCTTGACCTTTGAGGTATGGGTGTGAGTCTTAGTCGCGACACGTCGTCATGTTATGTTGATCATTTGTAGCAAGTATTAACAAAATCCATATATGCATGTCAAAGTTACAGGCCGGACACGAAATACCGGACGGAAGGACTGCAGTCAAATATAGTTGGAAAAATAACTGCTTAGTGTGTTCGTATACGGAGCTGCACAAGTGCACGTTGTACAAGTGGAGTTCGTGCATCGCAGATTTTTATATGTATATTGTAATAGCCGAAGAAAATAAAACATACGATCACTTTTTCAAACCACATAGAAAGAATGGCATCAAATAATGTAAACAAATGAAAAACGTAACGAGAAAATTACATTTAAACAAATAATCAAAGATTTTGTATGACGGTACATCGATCTCAAAACATAACTGATAACTTTCACACTTGAATCAGAGGTGAGACACAAATGACAATATTACGCAATGTCGTATATCACTCATCGCAGACAATGTTGCCGAGCAGCGGAGATTTTAACTCACAACCCCTAGATTGATAGTCAGAGTTAACTGAGGTTGACTTGTAAAATATGTAGGATGATTTATGACATGTAGTGTTGGTGGGGCAAAAGTACGACAACATGAAAACTCGATATTCTAAGGGTATTTATTTGTCGAGTCGTCGTAATGGCTGGTATGGAAATGTGCAGGGTCCATTTATTTGTCCTGTTGATGGGGCGTACAAACGACAACACGAAAACACAACAAGCCGGCATAATCTTACGCGAACAATTTGTATCTACTTTGATTGTACAGCCTAGTATGTTGGTATAATATAATTATAGACGTCCCTCGTATGCAGAAAAACATTGTGACATACGACATAGACCACTAGAGTTAGTTAATGTCTATCGACATGGAGAACAGGAACATCAATATAAAGCGATATGAAAAATATACGATATGCCTGATATTGATCCCATGGCAACAATGGACAATTATAATCATCTGATTGTACATGTAACCGGCGATAAAGTTTTCACGAATCAAGATAATTTTAGTATATAAGTATACTCTATATTTTAGCTCAACTACGAAATAAACTCAGAGCGTATACGAAACGCTCTCGAGTCCGCTTCCTGTGTAGAACCAGTACTGAGTGTTGTTTTTGAAAGGTCGTCAGACTGAACTGGTGATCGAACTCGCAAACTCTAACGTGAGTGATCCACTGCAATACCATACCCCGCATAATCAAATTATGCTCTGAAATAATTTAGTGTCAAACGTACACGCGATAGAATTTTCTTATAAAAATGTATGCATATGCATATGTACATATTCATCGAATGTTTCAAACGATTAATGAACATCTGTCATTATTATGTTTTATATTTATAAACAAAATCATTACCATCTTTAGACTATAACACTCCAAACAATCAAACCCATTTGATCACCTTTTACACTGTTGGCGGGTGGTTGCCATTCTGATCCCACTGAGTGTTGCATCTTTGCCACAAGAGGCGATGATGGTACATTCATTTTGACATCTTCATCAACAACTTTAAACGAACTTTTCCTCGATTGTTACTATTGTTCTTTATTCATATAACCGCAGCGATGGTCTAGGGTAGAACGGCCTTGCACGCGGAAGGTCTTGGGTTCGGTCACCGGTCGGGTCATACCAAAGACTTGAAACGGTACGAGAAGCTCCGTCATTTGGCGCTCAGCGTTTAGAGATTAGTTATAGGTATAGTTGGAACGGTGTCATATAATGTGACTTGGTGGGGTATCACTTCACGCGGAATGATACTCCAGGGTGGCTGGGCTCAGAATACTGTCTCAAGTAGACATTGTCACGATATAACTGAAAAGTTGTTAAAAGCGATACCATACAAAAAAAAACAACATTTTTTCATATTACATCTCTACAAAATACAGATTTCACGATACATGTCATTTTCAAACAACCTCGTCCCATTAGATAAATAAAAATAAGCATATTTAACACGACATATCCATACTTGCTAAAACAACAGCTCTGCAAATAAATACGACGCTCTCTAGACTGTATTGTGGTTTTATCATGGCAACACAAAACTGCCTGGCCATTACATCTCCAAAAATACCAAGGCAAGTATTTTACTTTTATGTTAATCACACACACGTTATGTATACATACTTATTGATAACTTCTATACATGACGTATTCAAATATTTATTTTAACATTAAACATTCTCTTCACATTAAATAAATAAAAGCAATTAAATCTGACTGAAGGATATTATCTTATTGTCGTATGAACACCCCACCAAGACGACACCTTTACAAAAACGTTATGTATCGGGTTTCGTGTCAGCGGGACGAAGGCACGACAAACTAAGGTCGTCAGCACGACAGTTTCACACAGCCAACATGACAGCTCAACAAATAAATATGTATGTCGTGTTGGCGCCCTCTGAACGTTGACTTTTAGTGTAAAAATGAATGTGTTTTTTTTAGTGTTTCATATGTTTGTGTTTTCGCCTCACCAAAACGGTATAGCAGAGAGCAGCCACCATGTATTACAGACAGACGGGCGAGCCGACAAACAAAAAAAAATGGGTTAGCATATGATAATCGCAGCGTCCGTCGGACGGACAAACAGACAGACAGACAGACAGTAATATGTATATTTATTATTAGTTGACACATCTTTATTTGGCGCCGACAACCCCATGATAGGATGAACTTTGTACACTGAAGTTTTCTCTTTAAGAAAAGTCGATATTGTCACAAATATTATAGAAAAAAACATATCAGTCAAATACATGACGAATGCCTATGTTAATGATATTTGTTATGTATGTGTTATGGTCACAAGTCAGATTTCAAAAGAAAAAGAAAATTTCATTAAAAAATATATTTTTTAATTTGCTGCTATATTTCATGTTCCGACTGCGGTTCGAACATGCGACATCTTGCTTGACAGTCGAACGTTTAGCCCACTGGACTACGCTGGAGCCATATAGATATAAGACTTTTAACACCTTTTATAGGTGTTATTCTTGAAAGGGACGTCATTCTAACTGACTGTCCAGAACGTTTTATAGTCGTTTCAGAATGCAAATGTTTGCAAGTGTTTAAAACTATTTGCTGAGTCAGATAAAGGATCTCAAGAATTGGGGATGGATTGTATCCCGTGTTGTTTAAGGCAGTTTGCTAGTATGGCGAATAGCCTGATTTTTGAAATCCTCAGTAAAATGGGGTCAATCCATCGCAGGATGCGATTGTGTCCTTACAAATGTTCAGTCACTGGTCGTGGTGATCTTCTGTATTGCATGTACACTGATCAAGCGATATCATCGATTGCTGTCATGCAAGCTCTATGTTATCGTAAAGTTCTGTTCACTTCAGATACTTTCTTTCCTAACAGTTGATTCTGTAACATGGAACCTTGCTTTACTCATTTCCTGTGTAAATTTCCCAGAATCTTACTGACCAACTTTTTTAATATTTCTTTAGTATACTTCAAGAGAGAGTTCTTCCCCACACCGATCTTAACAGGGGTTTTAACAGGGGTATCTACAGAATATAATAAAGTTTCTACAGAATATAATAAACTATTGACAAGATATGATAAAGTTTCGACATAATGTAATGAAGTATCTACAGAATATAATAAAGTTTCTACAGAATATAATAAACTATTGACAAGATATGATAAAGTTTCGACATAATGTAATGAAGTATCTACATAATATATTAAACTTTAAAATTTACAAGGAAAGTTTGCTCTTTATTCTGTTTGTGAAAAAGAAAAAATATTCACAAATCAAAACCCTAAAAACAGAGAACAGGCTTGTGTTTCATCAACACAATCGGGCATTCACAGAAGTATCTAAAAAGTATAAGAAACATAAGTTAAAAAGAATATATTCTTTGTAACCATGGGGGTTTGCACTGGATTCAGACATATATACTGTATTCAGACAAACTGTGTTACTTTTAAATCCCAGTGTTTACTGAATAGTTGAATCACCATTATACAATCGGTTAAGACGGTAAACCAAAGATAATGCTGATGAAACAGAAACCCGAAATATGGCAACAACTATAATATATAGTTAAATACAATGCAAATAAATATATGATGAAAGCAAAATATAAATTAAAAACTAGTTAAGTTTCACGAGTAGTTTTTCTAATGATAAATGCTTCTTTGGTGAATTTTGAAAGTTTAAACATCTTTAGAAGTTATTAAACCTAATATCACTTCCGATTCATCGTTCGGTGTTTTCATATAACTCTATAATGTAGATAAATGGGGTTTAACGGCGTACCAACACATTATAGGTAATTTGACGCCAACAGGAAGGAAGATTCCAGGTTTAGGATACATCCACAAAAACAACAAACTAACATACAGATTTAGATTGATTGATTGATTAAATATTTAGCGTCATTTTTATGCCATCGAGGGCTAACAGACGATCAGTTAACCTAACTACTGTTTTCTGGGATTAACCAGTACTCGAGCACAGCCCATCTCCGCAAGTAACTGATAACTTTTCCACTTGAATCAGTGGTGAGAGACAAATGATAACGAGACACAATGTCGTATATCAATCATCACGGAGACTGTTGCCGGGCGGGGGATTCGAACTCACGACCCCTGGATTGATAGTCAGACGCGTAACCGACTGACCTAATCGGGCCCGGCTACAGATTTAGAAAACGTACATCAACAAATGAATATGCAGAATGAACCTAGAACCTTGATATCTGCAGAAATGCAGATTTTCAGCAAACTGTATAGTATTACTCAAACTGTCGCTTTCTACGACACGCATGAGTCACATTGATCATATTCTTGCCATCACTCATATGGCTCCCTGGAAATGTGAATTTGAAAAGAATAATATAACGTTAAAAAAAGGAATAACATAAAACAAATGGAGGGGGAATCCCTCTTGGTTATCATACTTTATCGTCCATCTCTATTCAAACCTTAAACGAGCCACGTGTACAAACGTTTCAAATACATTAATCAGGTTTTGGCTACGAGTATGCATGACTACATATCAAGATGCAGCATATACATGTGATTATAATAGACTTAAAATACATCTATTAAACCGGCTATATTTGATGATTTTTCAAAAACATCGATGATGTTATGTCGGATGTTATGAATTAATTAATAATTCATTAAAGTTTATTGTGTCAAATTATAATGAATAATCTCGATCCCACTTCAATCTTATCACCTCGGCCTTTATGCTACGCAATAGACGGAGGATACGAAAATACCCGATGTCTCACGATTGGATCCCACTTGATACATTTTACAATATCAGGTAGCACGTGGTATTCTCTTATTTTATCGGACCAAGTTTCGTTCATTTTGAGTTTGCTGGCGGGTTGGCAAGTGCAGCAACATGATCGGGAGCAGGAGTGTACATGGGAGGGTCGGTCATTGTTGTGCTTGGATAACTGCCACTCGGGTATGCGGTATAATATGCTGACTGCTGCGGCTGTTGCTGATGATCTACTGTGGCTATAACTACAGAAATAAAAAGAGGATGTGTAAACCAAGTAGTTCTATATAGGCTGGTTGTGGGTGTACGTCACGCGTACCTGGAAAGCGGATAACCGAAGTTAGAAATGAAGCCCACTTCCAATGATACAATTGGCTATGTTATGTAGTTTAAAGAGAATATAATAGTATGTGCTGGTAGTTTTTAAGAACAAATCTACCAAAAATAATTCAGGATGCACAAAACATTTATATAACAGATACCGAGACATTGCGTTAGTTCATAAATCGACCGATTTTTACTATCTAAAGTTTACTTTAAAGGACATACAGTTTACATATAAACATGTTAATGCTGTTTTTGACCACAATCTTAAATAATTAAATTACACTATCAACATATATCGGCTGATGGTACCCGGTAAACTGAACATGGTATGAAGCTTTGCTTTAAAATTAGCCAGACTACGAAATGTCTAGATTTATGTTTGCTACCATGTGGGATCAAATACCAATATGTTGTTGTTGTACGGTGTTAAACGTCGCTTTCAACAATTTGTCAGTTATATCGCGACGGTGTCTACTTGAAACAGTAGTCTAAGCGCTGCCACACTGGAGTATCATGTCGCAGACACATTGTATAACACTCCACCCAGTCACATTATACTGACACCAGGACGACCAGACCTAGAACTTTACTTTAAATGCTGAGCGCCAAGCGAGGAAACTTCTAGTATCGTTTTAAGTCTTTGGCATGATCCAGCCGGGTACCGAGCCCGCGACCTTCCATATGCGAGGAAAATACAAATATAGAAGTATTAAACAGTATAGATTGTAGACATATTGTTCACTGTTGTATATTTAGTATCTTATTATTGTTGACGTTTGTACATATATATATAAAGTATTACCTTGACCTGTTTTAGCTGTTTTATTGCTGTTCCTACGGTTACATATGATACGAACTACAGTAATAAGAACAGCAACGCCCAAGACTCCTCCCACCGCAACACCGGCAATCAATGGCGTAGAAGAAGAAGAAGATGATGATGAAGTTGAGCTGTAAAATAAAATGAGCAAAAAACATGAGAAAAAAGAAGATGAAATACTAGCGTAAACAAGTAAGATTTATGACAGTACGAGTTGGTTATCCGACATGTTGCATACAATTCGTTTACATGTTTTTCAAAGCATTAAACGTATTAAGGAACTTATGAGATCAGTTATGATTATGATCTTTTAAAATTCCTTGATTGTATCGAGTCCGGATTACTAGTATATAAATAAGTTGTAATTTGGTTCCTTATTAGATGCTAATAAAATAATCTTGTGGAATCGCTGAACGAAAACAGAAACAAAGTTCAGGTTTATCGATTGTTAATCACATTCTAACGCCCTCTAGCGGGCGTGTAAAATGATTGAACCGTTTAAACTTCAGTTCAAATTGTTTTGTTAACTTTTAAATGAGTTGCCCGATGTATCGAGAGCGAAAAGTTTCGGTGATAAACTTACTTAAAGTTATGCTCTGTATTTAACGATTCGTATGAGACATTGCGATTGAAATATTTAACCTACATAAAGTACAATCGGAACATCGCTCGGCCATTATTCGTGGGCAGAAATAGCCGAGCGATGTTCCGATTGCATATAATATAATGTACTTACCAGCATTCGGTGTTAGCATGACAACATTGGTATCCGTCATCGCAGTAATATACATAGGTTTCTGTTTTGTAGCACTCATCTCTCGCCTGTAGACATGGCAATCCTGGGCAAATACACATACACATATATAATATGTTTACGTTCAACGTTTGGTGATAGACTGTATTTGAATCACAAGGATAAAGTGGACATTGTCTTACTCACCCTTCTACTTTACTAAAACCAAACTACTTAAATGAGCGAAGTAGTTCCGTATCGAATCTTGGCGTCAACATAATAAACTGTTGTGTCTATCATGTTAGACATGAGCTAGCGTATACTTCTACCGACCACCAGTGTTACAAGTGCTATGATTCTGCAGTGTTGTGGTGGTTGTGGGTTTGTTACTGTTGCTATTGCTGTGTTATTGGCTGATGGTGGTATAGTATTTG